>LPNX010695557.1:465328-494802 GCA_001517045.1 Pseudotsuga menziesii
ATTAGGATATGTGTTAATGCTTGATAAATGACCAGTCAGCTGGTCAAGAAAGAAACAGAGTACCATTGCACTCTTATCTACAGAAGCAGTGTACAAAGGAGTTGTAAATGCAGCAACTCAATGTTTATGGTTGCAGGGTTTACTTGATGAGTGTGGCTTCGAATCAGAATACTCAACTAATATATATTTTGATAATAATAGTACCATTCAAATATACAATGATCCAGTTCAGAGACAGAGAACCAAACACATTGAGATCCATATGCACTACATCAGACAGCTTGTGCATGATGGCACCATTCACCTACTCTTCTGTTCATCTTTAGAAAAAGTAGCAGATATATTCACCAAAGCTTTTTGTGAGAAGACATTCAGCAATCTCAAATCACTACTGGGGATTGCTGATCATGCTGTGAAGCATGAGTGATGACGAGATTTTCAAATTTTGTTTTACTCTCCATGTTTAAGGGAGGATTTTTCCCACTAGGTTTTTGCCTCTTTCCTTGGTTAAATGGACATGCAGTATGTAAAGGGTGACTAAGTCTTGTTGCTAGGCCCTATAATTTTCTGATATTTTACTCATAATTTAGGCTTAAGGGGGGGTGTTAGAATAATCAACCCATAGTTAGCTACCTTAAACATTAATTAATTCATTTTTGTCTTATTTGCCTAGTTTCCATATTCCACCTTATGCAAGTTGTCCTCCACATGTCCAAAGTGGTCAAAATTGCTAAAATTGAGTCATGGAGTGCTTGGGAAACCACTTGGAATCAAATAGGCTTTATTCCTGGCCTTCCTAGCGCATGTCTGCTTTTTCTGCTTTATTGCCTGCTTTTGCTGAGTTTTAAGGCAATTGGGAAAGTTTGACTAGGTGAAGTTAACTTGTTTTTTGTCCTCATCATCCTCCACTCTTTTCTCATAAGAAAATCATGTATGAGTTTTCCTTCCATCATCTATTATCTTTCCTAATTGATTTTTCCAATTCATGAGCTCGTAGACAGATTTGGAAACTACTTTATGCACCCATGGGGGATTTGCTTAGATTTAGTAAGCCTACTTTTGACCAAATTTGAATGGCATCCCAATGCATTCGAATCTCTCATGTAATTATTTATTATGGCATCCTATGAATTCATGGGTTGTCTATTGTACACTTATTCAATACAGATTAGTGTTCTGCTCCATATTCAATCTCCTTTGTGTGTAATTTGCATGTGTAATTGGCAATTTTTGTGAGTGTAATTGTTCTAACACCTGGGTTCAATTTCCATAGGTTTTAGTGTAGGAAAATATCCATGGTTAGGAGCATGTGATTTATTATTATAGTAAGAATCTTATTGATTCTGAAACCCATTATTCACATGTGGAGAATCTAGCTTTGGCCACAGTCATTGCTGTGCAAAAATTTCGTCACTACATTCTGCTTCGCACTACCACTATATTGGCAGAACAAAACCTGATGTACTACATACAGAATCCTCAGATACTCGGGATCAAGTACTCCTATTGGATCCTCATCCTTCAGAAGTTCAATCTTGAGTTTGCCAGGGCTACATCAAAGAAATCCTTGGTTTTCGCTAAGCTTATATGTGACCTTCCCTGTGCTACCATGGAATCTGAGCCCAACGATTCATTTCCAGATGAATTCCTGTTCCTAATTAGCACTACTGATCCTTGGTATGGATATTTGTTGATTTATCTCCAGACCCAACGTTTTCAGCCGCATCTATCTCATGATGATCGTCGCCACATTCGTCACCACGCGAAATACTACCTTATCTTGCATGATACCTTGTATAGACATGGGATTGACTCCATTCTCTGGTGATGCCTCACTTGTGAGGAGGATGAATATGTGCCGAATGATTGCCACTCTAGAGCATGTGGTGGTCATTCATTTGGGATGGCTACAGCCCAGAAAATCCTTTGCGTTGGCTATTTCTGGCCTTCTGTCTTCAAAGACTGTCATGAGGCTGTTAAGAAATGCCCACCATGCCAACATTTTTACCCAAAAAAGTGCACCCATCCTGCTTCGCTTCACCTCATCATTTCCATTGGCCCTTTTTCGAAATGGGGGACTGAATTCATGCATTATAAACCTACCTAAGCCAAGGGGCATGGTTACATCATCGTAGCCATGGATTATTTTACAAAATGGGCTGAGGCCATGCCTACATATGCAAGATATGGTAAGACTGCCACTCTCTTCTTGTTCAATCATATCATAGCTAGATTTGGAGTTCCACAGTCTATCGTCACTGATCATGGATCCCATTTCCATAATCAAATGATGGATGAATTGAGTGCCAAGCTAGGTTTTCGCCATGAAAACTCTATGCCATATTATCTGCAAGCTAATTGTTAGGTAGAGGCCATTAACAAGGTTTTGAAAACTATGCTTTGTCGGATGGTTGGAGATCATAAATCCAATTGGCATCTTGTTCCTTTTTCCGCTCTTTGGGCTTATCGAACTTCTATGAAAACAGCTATTGGTTTCACGCCATTCTAGCTTATCTATGGACTTGAAGTTGTCTTGCCTATCCAATGTCAGATTCCATCTTTACAACTCGCCATCGAACTTCTCCCAGACACTTCTACTGAGGAAGCAATATTTTTGTACTTGAATAACCTTGATGAAACTCGTAGAGATGCTTCCTTGGCTAATGAGGCACATAAGAAACGCGTCAAGGTGTAGTACGATAAATCCGTCCAGCCTCGTGTTTTCAATGAGGGTGACCTAGTTTTGACTTATGACCAGAGATATGACAAGCTAGGAAAGGGTAAGTTCAATTCTATGTGGTATGGACCTTTTGTTATTTCCAAGGTGTTAGAGAAAGGAGCCTATGAGTTGGTATATTATGATGGAATCCCTTTGGGGAAACCTTGCAATGGGTAGTACCTGAAAAGGTACTATGCCTAGGTCTTATTGGATGGTATCTTGTATATATGTATATTGATTCACTTTTAGTGTGTTTTCAGTATTTTCAAGATGGTTTTGAGTTCTGGTGCCTGCATATGTTTATACCATGTTTTGGTCATGCAGATAGCTTTCTACGGCTTCAGTGATGGTGCTTTCCACCACACCTTGAATCTAGCCTTGATTGCTTGGGTTCTCTATTCCCAGCTAAATATTTGGTCAGTTTAGGAGTGGTTTGATTAGGTCTCGCTACTAATAACATCGTCGAGTATGAAGCGGTCATCGATCTTCTGACTGAAGCTACCTCCCAGGATGTCCGTGATCTAGTAGTTTTGATGGAATCTCAGCTCATGGTTTTTCATTTAAACCATGTCTACACCATTAGGAACCCGGTGCTCTTCCACCTCTTCTGTAGGATACGTTTGTTAGAAAGATCATTTGGAACCATTACATATAGGCATATCCCTAGGGAACATAATGTAGTTTCTGATTCATTGGCTAATTACATCCCATATTGGCATATTGCCCATTCATGACGTTAATCAAACATGGTACATTGTAAATAAACATTTAAAGACAAATAGAACTCATAGAAAATGCATTCATCCATTTGAAACTTATAAACATCATGTAAAAGTCTGTATATATATATATATATGAAAAATGTTACAAAAAATAGGTCCCAAGACCTCTTCTGAAGCATGTAGGCTTTCAGGAAAAGTCATCATACAAAATCCTGAAGCTATCAGCTTTCAGTATACATGTCTCATCCTCTAGTGGTGCTCATGATAGCACATCACTGCTCGAGCTACCCTGCGTAGTAGCCTACTAAATCGGCCTGGTACCCCCACCGTAGATCTCTGATATCTAGTCAGGAGGTCATCTATGTTAGCATATGGGATGTCCAGAGTCAACCTCTCGAGGTTCTCCTTCAGCTCCTTGGTGATATCATAACCCTATGGTACGAAGCGAGCTCCGGCTCGCCTGTCTAATGGAGATGCTCCTCCAGGCCTTGCTACTCCAACATCTGCATGAAGACAAACAAGTCTCGTCACTTATCATAAAAAATATAAAACATAAAAAATATTTTAAAAAAAAATCATCTTTAGGGTTTCTTGTTTCTTACCAATGTCTCCTCACTGCCCTCCAGGTGGGAGTGATAGGTCAGGATCACCTGTAAAATATGTGCCCGCATAGGCATAGTCCTCGACCATGAGCATCTGATCCTGCAGCCATCTGAAGAACGCGTCACTGAACTTCACTCTGCCCCTACCCGCTCCTGTGCAAGCCATGACCTGGAACCACCTCAGCATGCGGGGGTCCCATGCTCTCAGACTCCGAAAAGTCACCTGGGGCCTCATCTGGGGGACCTGCTCAAAGAAGAAACAAGCTAAGATGGAACCAAAGCTGAATTGCTTCAGCTCTCCCTGTCGACATTTAGTGAGCTGATCCTTGAAGATTGGAAGCAATGATTTCGTCCAGTTGAACACCGTAGGTGCCATTACCTCTAGGGAATACAACATATGTGCCCTGGAATCCTGATGTACACCCTAGCTCCCTGCCACCCTCTTCATGGTGAACAAAACAATCCACAAAGCCCTGTTTTTCACTGCCCTGATGTGCCTGTACCTGGTGCACAGTTTCAATCTATGAGCTCTCTGGTGGTAATGTCCCTGCCATGGGAACCTGTCAATGAGATAGGGGCACCCTGTCTCAATAGGCCAGTCAGGAAGTAGATGTCCTCTACCTCCACTATAATTATATGTGCCCCCACCTCGAAATACTATTGTTCTGGATTCCACATTCTCAATATGTGTTCCATTAGTCTCTCATGGGACACCATTCTTGGTGTCCGGAATAAATTTAGAAGTCCACAATTTCGGAGTGTGGAAATACACACCGGATTCCTTTCAGCAGTGACATCCTCGTCATCATGCATTCTTTCCTTCCATATCACCATATTTGGGAAGCCTAGACCTACCAAAACAATAATGGTATACATCAATATCATCCTTAAATCATTATAAATCAAAAGAATGAGCTAATTTTGTGTATATCATTGGTTTAATTTCTCCACGGCTGGCACCACCTGTTCCCCATTGGAGACAGGCAATGGCACCACCTGTCCACCTTGTCTTTGGTGCAGTTCTCGGGTGGTACCACCTATCCCACAAGGGGTAGCCGTAGTGCCTGTAAATAGGATTTTAGGGCTTTCCAAATAGGCCTAAAACCCCGTCAAATCCCAAAATAAAAGCTATGAAATGAAAGAAGAAGGTCTTAGCTCTTACCTGCAACTGACGAGACTGAAAACGGACGATGGAAACTCCCAGTATCAGATATGGAAGATCTAGCTAAAAAATGCTCCAAGTTCTCTCTGCCAAGAGGTAAATAGTATCTATGAGTCAACATACATATGTACTACAGATGCCTACTTGACTGCATGCTCTAATGGAGCCAACATTTTCATCTCCTAGAAACGACTTGTTCTCAAAGCTCTCGTTTATTGTATCACTCTAAGACTCATGCTTTGGGGGGCATATTTTTATACCAAAATCCTATCACCATCATGTGATAAGACATTTGACATACCTACTTGCCCTGAATCCCAGCCTCTGGAGTGAAGACTAAATGGTTTCTTATTAGTCTATCATACAAATTCCTAGCACCGCTCATGCTCCCTTATCTAGGAGAGGTATCCCTATTCACACTGCTTTTCATCAGTTCTCCATAAGTGGTGCCACTGTCTGTTACCCTTGGTCCATAGACAGTTATTACCAAAACCACTCTGTCAAAGAATAAGAAGCGTGGTACCCTGGGTAAAGGGGGAAAAAGAGAAGCTTCTCGAGGCTTCTAGATTATAATCCTTGAGATATCCCTTATCCCTACTACTGTGGGTTGGTTGAGCTTGAGATCCCTCATCCTAGGATCTTAGAGGCCACCTCACCCACTAATTTCTCAACCATCTCTATCCATTAAAGCCCTATATATATGAGCTCATAGCCATGGTTGAGGGGAGAACATTGAAGGTATTGTTATGATGTTGGACTGATTCTTGGCCCAAGATCATTTGGAGAGAGCATAGAGAGCGAGAGTCGGAGCTTTTGGGGATGAAGAGATGGTTTCATGGAGATGCATGTCAACACTAAGGCTTGGTTGTAAACTTCTTCATATTTCTAATGCAAGTTGATTTTCTGTTCCATATATATTGTTGATGTTTTGATTTCATATATATATTGCTAGATTCCTTAGTCACTAGCATAGATTAGTAGATCATATTCTGGTTTCTTTGTTCTGTTTCATGTTGAACTCTTTTGCAGGTACACAGGTGAACTATCAAATCCTTGTATTCCAAATATCTATAGCATCTAGGGGGAGTTATCAACGTCTATTATCTATTTGTTTTGGATCTGAACCATTCAGACCAGCGGAACACCTTGCTGTCTGCAGGAGGTGAAATATTCTGATCAACATAGGGTCTAGTTCCGGTGAGGCTTCATCGTCTGTGAGATCGGTGTCTTTTTGCACAAACTATATGGAGGATCCTTGGATTCTTCCTACACCAAATCCTTCATGTGAGCCCATCAAAATAGACGTGCCATTGCCTGCAACTATGATAGCATATCAAGCTAATCTTGGATCTGTTGCAGAGCCTAGTCCTCTCTCTTCGTGGACAGAGAAGGAGGACCCTTATGTGCTGCGTGCATGGGTAGTGCAGTCTTCTCACACACATGACTTCCTTGATAGTGTTTTTCCTTTAGATGAGGCTATTATTGAGGCTATGTCTGGGGTTGAGCCACCTTGGGAAGAGTTGCATCATAGATCTTATTTTCTTCTCGACCTTGACCGTTTGGAGTGTGAAGACTATAGGGAGATTCTTAGTGAGAGAATTGGTAGTCCCATGGTTCCGTTAAGCTCTCCTAGTCTGATGGCTAATGGAAACATGGAAAATATATCTCCTACCATTCCTATCAATATCTCTCGTGATCCTAGAAAGATTGAGAATGTCTGTATTGGGGAAGAATGTTCCCATGCTGATATTCAAGAGTATATCGAGCTATTCAAATAATTACGTGATGTATTTTCTTGGTCATACGAAGAAATGCCAGGTATCGACCCTCGAATTGTTGAACATGATATTAAAACTTATCCCGGTGCTAAGCCTTTTCAACAATGTTTGCGTGCGGTGAATCCTAGGAAAGCACCCACGATTAAGGCTGAGATAGAAAATCTATTGAATGGCGGTTTTTTCTATCACATTTCCTTAACGGAGTGGGTTTCAAACCCTGTTCTAGTTGATAAGAAGCAGGGAACGATCGGCATATCCACTAATTTCCGTGACTTGAATCGTGCCTGTCCTAAAGATAATTTTCTCACACCATTTATCGATCAGATTTTGGATGAGTGTGCAAGAAGCGAGGTATTTTATTTTATGGACGGATTTTCCGGATACAATTAGATACATATTAAACCCGAGGACCAACATAAGAATGCTTTCATTTGTCCTTGGGGTACCTTTGCATATCGAAAGATTCCCTTCAGCCTTAAAAATGCCAGAGCCACTTTTCATCGGGCTATGACCTTGATTTTCCATCATCTCAAATCGATTATTGAAGTCTTTTTGGATGACCTTGCTGCTCATTCGTGTATGAGAATGTGTCATTCCTACCATTTGAGATTAGTGCTTGAAAGGTGCCACCATTATTTGGTCAGGTTAAATCCTCACAAGTGCATCTTTTGCGTGAATTCTGGTCACCTATTAGGGTTCATTGTCTCCAAAGAGGGTATAAGAGTCGACCCTTTAAAGGTTGAGGCAATACTTCAATTGTCTCCCCAGAAAAAACATTAGACATCTTCAATGTTTGCAAGGCATGGAAAACTTATTTTGGAGATTCGTCATGAATTTTGCCAATTTGACTAGAGGCTTTATGCATCTTTTGAATAAGAACACTACCTTTTGCTAGGATGAGCGAGCCCAGAAGTCCTTTGATGCGATTAAGCGAGCCTTAGCATCAGCCCCAGTGATTAGTCCACTTGACTATAGCCGTGACTTTCTACTTTATGTGGCCGCATCCATGGAAATGATTGCTATGGTTTTGGTTCAAGAGGATGAGAAGCTCCAGGAGCATGTCATATATTATCTGAGCCAAAACCTTATAGATGCAGAGATCCATTGTTCCCATGCAGAGAAGCTTTCATTAGCTACCCTTCATGCTATTCAAAGATTGAGACACCATCTTCTTCTTCGCCAAACCTTGGTGGTTTCCCATGTCAATCCATTTCAGTTTGTCCTCACTAGAAGGATGATAGGGGGAAAGTATAATAAATGGATTGTCATTTTGCAAGAATTCAATCTCGAGTTTGTTTTGGCAAAATCGAAGAAATTGTTGATTTTTGCAGAGCTTATATCTGATTTCCTAAGCGAGGAGGAGGAGGAGGCTTGTGAAGATACATTTGTTGATGAGCACATATTATTGATCTCAACTTTGGATCCATGGTATGGAGACATTATCATATATTTACAAACATTGAAGGTCCCTACTCACCTTTCACAGGATGAGCGATGACGGTTATGTCACGTTTCTAAGAATTACCTCATAGTGGATAACACATTGTACCGCCGTGGGGTAGATTCCATTTTACGTCGTTGTTTAACTCATGAGGAGGCTGAGCTTGTGCTGAATGATTTCCACGGAGGGGCATGTGGTGGTCATTTATCTGGGCTTTCTATAGCCCAAAAACTCTTGAGAGCGGGTTATTTTTGGCCGTCGATCTTTAAAGATTGTGTTAATGCGGTCAAGAATTTCCACCCTTTCTAGGTGTTCACATGTAATATGTGCTCACATCCTACCTCATTACATCCAATTATCACCACTGGTCCCTTCACTAAGTGGGGGATTGATTTCATGGATTGCAACCCAGCTTCAGCTGAGGGGCATCATCATATTATCGTGGCTATTGACTACTTCACGAAATGGGATGAGGCTATGCCTACAGTTAAATCCAACGATGAGACAGCCGCACACTTCGTATTCAACCAGATTATTACTTGGTTTGGTATTCCGAAAGAGCTTGTCACTAACCATGGTAGGCACTTTCAGAATCGTATGATGGAAGAGTTGGCCTCGAAGTTAGGGTATAAGTAGGAGCGTTCTTCTTCTTATTACCGTCAAGTGAATGGATAAGTTGAAGCAGTGAACAAATCACTCAAGTCTATTCTCCAACGAACCGTCACACAAAGCAAGACCAATTGGAATATTATGTTATGTCCTGCTTTGTGGGCTTATAGGACCGTAGTTAAAATGCCACTGGGTTTTCTCCATATCAGCTTGTACATGGAGTGGAGTCTGTATTGTTGGTTGAGTGCGAGATCCCTTCATTGAAGCTAGCCATAGAGCTCTTACCAGACACTTATCCATTGGAGGAATGTTTGGTCCATTTAGAGCAGCTTGATGAGCAGTGTTGAGATGCTTTAGTGGCTCTAGAAGTGAATAAGCGTCGTGTTAAGGTCTAGTACGATAAATCTATCCGTCCAAGGAGGTTTAGTGAAGAAGATTTGGTCCTTTTGTGGGATCAAGCTAAAGAACCCTTGGGGGCAGGAAAATTCAACCCCATGTGGAATGGTCCTTACGTGGTTAAATATGTGTTAGAGAAGGGCGCTTATGAGCTAGTAGATTATGAGGGGACGGCCATGGCGGAGCCTAGAAATGGGCTCTATATTAAAAAGTACTATGCATGATTTTCAGCTAGGGATGACTATTGTATATTATTGTACATCATTTTTTCATAGTTAGGTATTTCTTATGGTGATCGGGTTTGTTGGTTGGCTCACGTTTCTTATGGAAGATGTCAAGGGTGTCTTCCATCTATATAGGATTCACGAATGGTGCAATCCATCACACTCAATAGTCAGCCTCTGCTACTTGGGTGATTTATACTCCTACGGGTCAGGTATTGTCTTCAGGAGGCGTATGTTTACAGCCCTCTTCAAATAATGTTGCTGAATATAGTACCGTTATCAAGTTTCTACGGGATGTCATTTTACATGGTGTTATCTCTCTTGAGGTACATCTTGATTCAGAGTTAGTAGTGTCACATCTTAATGGCTTGTATCATGTTAGAGATTCAACATTGTTACGGATATTCTTACGTGTGAGATTGTTAGAACGACAATTTGAAAACATAACATACATATATTGACATTTGTTTCATAGATAATAAGCTCATCACAAACATACATTTTTACACATGTAAATAAATAAACCGATCATCATAAAAGTTTTTCATTAAAACATCCAAAATGTGGTAATACATAGTGTCATAATACAAAAATGGGGCTCTTGAGCCACCAAAATATAAATACACGATAGTACAAAATGTATCACTCCTAGGTATCTAAGCCTGGGGAGGAGGATAGGGGTTCTAATTGTGGAATGTCAGCACGGCTCTAGCTAGCCATATAAATAACCTCACCCATGCTTGTGGCACACCCACCACCTGACGCTACATGGCCTCAGGCAGGTCCTTGACCTATGCCATGGGTACCGTGTGTGTCAGCCTCATGAAGTTGGTATGAATTCTTTGTAGCATCTTCTTCGCATCCACACCCTTAATGTCATCTCCTCTTCCCCTCCACCTATGGCGAGGGAAGCCTTTAGGCCATCGTGGTCCTACATCTGCATATATATGATAGGATGTCACTATGTGTTGTCATGCAAAAATATGTCTTTTTGATTCCATAAATCAAAAAACACAAAAAATTTAAATAACTCAAAATTTTTTAAAAGAGGATTGAGTTTTGTTACCAATGTCACCGTATGCCAATCCTAGTGGTAATGGAATGTCAAGGTATCCCCAAAATTCTATCCCCGCATAGGGGTAATCATCGATGGCAACTATCTGTCGTCGCCACCATGGAAAGAAATCAGCTGGATAGGGGTTGGACACCCTACCTCCACCCATTCTGCACATCGCATTTGCCCAACATCATTGGGATGGATCTCGAACCCTATGAAGAGGAACGTGAACTCTAGGGCTCAATCCCGGAACACGCTCAAAGAAAAAAGTGCTCAGTATGCTACTGAAACCAAAGTTTTGTACTTTTCCCATCTTACACTCACTGAGATGGTGTTTCATGTTGCCCAGTAGTGCAGTGCTCCAATCGTACACAGTGGTTCTCATGCACTCCACTGCGTAGAACATCAAAGGTTGTGAGGCCAAGTGGAGTGAAGCTAGCCCTGCTATCCTACCCAGTGTCAGCAGTATGGCCTTCAGGCCTAGCACCTGTATGGATTTAGTTGGGATATGACTCCCGGCCTTCTCTGTGTCTAGATAACAATACACGGCTATGTACTCATCGATGGTGAGGCCACCTCTGGGCCCGCGAGATCATAGGTTCACCAATTCCCCCCATCGGGAAAGTCCAGTAATAAAGTATATGTCCTCCACTTCTATGGTGAGGGACATCCCATCGATCTGGAAAGACTCTGAGTCAGGATCCCAGTAGTCTACTAGCATCTGCAGTAGTCTTGTTTTTTCTCTTAAGCCACCAAGACACCAAAATTTGTAGAGCCTGCATGAACGAAGATCCTGTTGTGCCATTAGATCACCACGTACTACTTCTTCTACATCCCCGTGCTCATGTTCTCTCCATATAGAACCATCCTGCATGTTTAAATCAAGTTTGGTCATTAGAAATCCTTAAAAAACTTAACCGCGGCTGCATACGCGACTGTTTACTAAACAATCGCATATGTACGTGACTTTGAGAGATTTTTTCATGTATATCCAGCCATATACACAGAAAAATCCTTGATTTCTGCGTGGGCCAAGGCGCACACTTTAGGGTGGCCTAGAAATCCAAAGTGACCATGAAAAATTGAAAATTTTACATATAAATGAAAGAGTAGGGCATGGGAAATTACCTGGAAAAAACGGTGGAGGATTCTGTCGGCTGGACCTCCCGAAATTCGCATTTGAAGTTCTGAGCTCAATTGGGTAAAAATTTCAAATGTTATATAATGTTTTGAATTTTTTACTATTTATAGAAAATTTTCAAAATTTTGAAAATTTTTACCCCCTTTTCTGTAGTTTGGACCGTTTCTAATCCTTTTGGACCGTTTTTCGACTAATATATGATGTAGGAGATCGTTTTGAGTGTCGTTTCGACCATTGTTTTGACCCATTCATGATAATTTCAGGTATCATCTCTAAACTGACATATAGGTTAGGTTTCACCACCGTTTGCATTTCGCATGACCTTATGACCATTTCATCATAACTGTAGGTACGAACCCATTCTATCTTGTCATGGAACCTTCTTGCTATTTCAGAAGTGGCATGATTTGAATGGTAGAGCTTGACCTTACATGGGTACCCTAGTTAGCTCGTTATTTGCATTTGGTGCCCATGTCGACGATTTTGTCCTTTAGGGTGTGGGATTCCGTTGTATAGTATTGCCATGGCATTTCACAAGAGCCTCATACTCCTCTTGATCTTTTGCTGGCCTATTTCCCCCGGAATCCCTTATGTCAAGTTGTAATTGCATTATCATGAGCTTTTCTTGCCTTATTGAGCCTTATGTTGGCTTCCTTGACTTTGAGCATCAGCCATATAGCCTGAGCTTGTCTCATGTTTAGCCATGCAAAGCCATTTTATATATCCTTTGCAACTTGATTCCCTATTTTTACTGGGAGGGGACTTTTCCCAGAGTGTCGCTATCCTACACATGTATCCTTGCATTGAGCATAGGTATGTTCCACTGCTTGGAACTAGTTTGTTTTCCCATTTGACAGTCGTCTCCTCCTAGTCTATAAATTTAAAGAAATTTTATTCTTTTTCAAGCTTTTCAAATATTTGAAAAAGTCCAAAAAAAAATTAAAAAAACCAAAAATCCAGACAAGGAAAGATGTTATCTTTGGCAGCAGTCAAGTCATGTCGCCTTCGAACAGAGCACTATATATCACATCCATTGGTTGGGTTAATAGTTTGACTTTAGGAGATGTACTCATTTATCTGATTTTATCTCCACCGACTGGTTAAGCTTCCAGTCCCTATGGAGCCTCTGTCGATGCCTCCTGTGTCGCAGAGATGTCCCAGTTTTGCATATCGAGTCTAGGCTACCTATTGTAATCTCACAGATCACATAAGGTTATTAATAATACACACTAAAACATATATAATTAAATAGAGATAAGAGACAAGAACAAATAGACAAATTAACAGATTATATTACACAAAATGAGTCCATACAACACAGAGAACTGAACTGAGTTCTCATTTGGCTCAACAGCCTAATATATATGATTACAAAATGGTTACAAAATAACTACCTTTCAGTTCGGTGAACCGACATGACCTTAGGTGGTCAACCTATTCTCTTAGTTTAGTCAGCCGACCAACTTAGTCGGTCGATCGACTAAGTCGGCCCATCAACTTAGTCGGCTGATCGACTAAGTCGGCTCTTGTTTAAGTCGACTTATCAACTTGCTCCTTCTACATCTCCCCCATGAACAAAACATTTCTTTGTCCCGAAGAAACATGGAGGTACAAAAATTCTTGATAGCCTTTAACATTTATTGTGGTGGGCTGTGAAGTCTGATGGTCAATTGTTTTTGTACACATACTTCTAGAATGGTTGGGGCTGTGATGGCGAGGTGGTGTTGGAAATCTATCCAAATCTGCAAAACTTTCTGGATGTCAATGGTGAGTGTGGTCAGACCTGATAGGATCAACATCTTTTTTGCGACGAAGACTTCAGCTATCCTCTCCATTTCAGGACCCATAAACTGGTCCTTTTCCCCTGCAGTTTCAATAAGTCATTTTATCTGCGGATAGGTGATGTCAACTTTTTCTAAGTTAGGGAGGGCTTGTTGAACCCACTGATGTGCTTCCCTTTCTAGTTTCTGTATTTTGGTGATTTCAAGCACTATCTATTCTTCTATTGTCGCTCTAAGTGCTTCCTCAATAGTCTTTCTGGTCTCCAGTGCCTGGATGCTTTGCCGAGTCTATCGATTTTGTTGATAAACTTACCCATAGTGAGTAGGCCAATCTCTTAATACTTCTTCGGTTATGACAGACTCCTCCATATGATCTTGCAATACTTTATATTCCTTGAAAAATGCAGTGTGTTGTGCCATGAGGAGTCATGCAGCTCCCTCTTTTTGTTCCTCCTTGGTTTCTTGAATGTGCGCTTGGAGGGTCGACACCATGCTCTCAAATAGCTGATATGCTCTTTCAAGTGGTCTATCGGTGTCGATTTCTACAGGGCCCAGCATGACGAAATGGGATAAATTCCTGCACTTGTCGAGAAACTTGACCTTTTCTGCATTTTTGTCCTTGAGTTCTTTATTTCTTCGCTCACTCCTTGTCTTTGCTTCTTTCACTAGGTTTTTTAGGAGTTGGCCCATCTCTGTGTCACTCAAGGAGCTTGCATCTTTTAAGCTAATTTGAAGTCTGGGAGTCTTTCCATGATGCTCATTTTTCTGTTTCTCCGTGCTCTTCTTATGCTTTTCTTTGTGTGCCTCTTGTGTAGCTACAACCCGTTGAGGTGGGGCCTTTGGTTTGTGGGATAGAATTCAATGGTTTTTCTGGTTGGGGAGGTGGTATGACCACCACCTCTAGTTGTGTGGATGCATTTGGTTGTGATGGGTCTTTATCTGAGTCGGGGGGTGGTGGTGGTGGTGGAGATGGTGGTTTGTTGGGTTGAGGGGGCGATTCGATGTCGGAGAATATTTGGTTGATTTGTCGAGTTATGTCTTCCTCAGTCTCTTCTTCTCCAGTTGGTACAGTGGCTTGGAGGTCGGCTTGGGGTACGGGGTCGGTCGGTGCAATAGTGGAGGACTGACGTGCAGTCACTTGGGATTCCTTGTCGAGATTTCTTTCAAAAATCGATGAGACTGTTGCAATGATTGGGGACTGGTGACCCTGTTCTGGTTGTTGTCCTTCGGACATGAAGATAGGCACTTCTATGGAGATTTTTTGGGCTGACATGAAAATCGTAGGCAGTTCTCAAAGAAAGCTTGCAAGTCGCTATCTCTGTCGAACTTTGCTTTTATCTCCTCCGGCATTGCACTTTTGTATAAGTCAAGGGGGCTGACTGACTGTGGTGCCGGTGCTTGCTCCTCAGTTATTTTGGTCGGTGATGGGGGTGGAGGCGTCGACATAATATCAATGACGTTTTCAGGAACCATCATGGTCTTTTCTTTCTTTGGTCGACTTGCTTGTGCTCCTGCATCGACAAAGCACTGGAACTAGGTTTCGACCGGAACTTTATTTGTGGTGGCATCCTCGATGATGTCGAGGGCCATGGCTGCCAGTTCGTCCTCGTCCTCTGATGATTCAACAATGATAAGCTTGCGCTTACCTTTTCCTTGTTGTTTTTCTTGTGTTTTTATTCTTTTTCTGGTTTCTGCTATTTATTTTGAGAGTTTTTGGATAATGCTTTTCGTAACAGCATACTCAGGGTTGTCGGGCT
Source organism: Pseudotsuga menziesii (assembly GCA_001517045.1). NCBI lineage: Eukaryota > Viridiplantae > Streptophyta > Pinopsida > Pinales > Pinaceae > Pseudotsuga > Pseudotsuga menziesii. The sequence continues at coordinate 480,718 of LPNX010695557.1, forward strand.
CTGTCTCACCTATTGGTGCCTGAGTCAGGATGTTACTTTCAGCAGCTAGGGGAGTTATCTACTGTTGTGGTTTTGGTTTTGCGGTCTAGGGTTCTATTCCCTTGGCGGTCGAAGGTTTGATATTTATCTGCAGTCGACCGGTGTGTTCGACCGGTGTCTCCTCCGACACAAATGTGCTAATATAGAGGTTGAGCTCATAGTCTTCCTCTTTTTTCTAGTCTGTGAGTGGTTCTTCAATCAAGAAGTCGATCTGTTTTGCTACTGCCGGTATTGTTATTTTTGCCTTGGCCTGTTGGGATAGTTCTCGGAAGATCCGGTTGACAGCTAGGTAGTAGTCGAGGGCTTTGGCATTGGAATTGTCACCCTGCATATACCACACCGAGGTATGGTCGAGCTCCAGCTAGATGTGGGAATTCACTGGTAGATTTCATCAAATGTTTTGAGGAACCCTCCATCTAGTCATGCAGACTTTGAGTTGTTGGAACCAGTTATCCAGTAATACTTTCCCGTGCTCCAGTTCGTGCAAGGTTCCTTTATGGGAGAAGGGTTTAAACCTCCACATGTCGAACTTTGATGGTTCATGAAAGACTTGGCTCCCCTCTGGGTAGATGTGGTACATGACAATCCATAAGATGAGGAAGGGAAACTTGATGATTCCCCCAGTTTCTTGACATCGCTCACAAATGGTTTTCACCATGTTAGTGACATAATCACCCCATTTGTATATTCGTCCATTGGTAGCAATGGTGTCGACGGCTTCTAGCATTTCTAACTTAAGGTCGTTGCCTCGACCTGATAGAGTGAGTGTTATGGAAATGATTTTGGCCACAATCTGTGGCATCTAGGTTGTGATTTGGATAATCATAAACCCCTTGGATTTTTTACTGGAAGGTGACCCAGTGAGTTCTTCGACCAATCCTTCTTTGATTCCGATGGGTACGGGGTCTCCTGTATTAGAGAGGTCGGTCAACTTGGAGACGACATCTCTGGAGATGTCGATCGGCTCGTCGAAGTAGAATCGGCCATTATGATACAGGCTGATTATGAATTTGACAGTGGCTTCCTTCATGCCACCAAAGCTGGCTATCATCGGTGCATTGGCATAGCCAAAGAGAGTGTTGCGTCTGAATTTTTCTGTTGCTTGAGTCATATTTTTTTCAACAAAGGCTCATTCTTGTATTTCAATCCATAGCTTTTGCCATGGCCCTTCTTGTACGTTGGCATTTTTGATGTTTTTCAGTCTATGAACTAAAGGTGTATCCACAACCTGTATCTCCTTGGCCTTGGTCGAGGCTCTGGTTTGTTTAGGGGCCATTGTGTCGGTTTGGTGGTCGATGTCGCTAAGGGTTTCTCAGTTTTTGGTCGACTGGATGTTATGATGCTCTGTGTGTATAGGTTGCGGTGAATGAACCTTCGGTGATCCAGTATTTATAGGTAGTGTGGAAGGTGTGTGGAGTGATGGGTGTATTAATGGTAGACATGATGTTCCAGCTGGAGTACACGAGTGTGTGTTAGTGGCGAACTGCTTCCGGCGCTCAATGTCATGAATGCGTGATGGGACTATTTGGGTTGTCGATTGGTGTCGGTGATGAGAATGGTCGACAAAAGTAGTTGGTCGATGAAAGTGGTAGATGGTGCTAGGTCAATGGTCATGATTATCGAGGTGGTGATTTCCTGTCATGGTTTTCTGTTTGTAGGGTATTAATTTGTTTTTTGGAATTTTTAGTTTTTGATGGATTTTGGTTGACGATTATGGTCGTTATATGATTTTTTTTTTAAATTTTTTTTTAGGCTTTATTTTGTGTAACGTTTTAGTCGGGCTCCATTAACGAGCTTCCGAAATACCGTGCCCTATAAGTCCTTAGTCGAACGGATCCATTGGGATGTATCTCTTCGACAACGTAGGGTCCCATCCATTCTGTGTGGATATTCTTAGGTTTTCCTTTGACCTGACTATTGTATAATAAAGCAAGGTCTCCGACCGACAGGTTTTTCTTTTTGATATTGCATTCATGCCATGCTTTCTGTTGTTGCTTTTGGATTTCCTGGTGTTGTATAGCCATTAGCGGGTGCTCTTCCAGCTTGCTAAGTTGAAATAATCGGTCCTTCCTTCCTTGTTCGACATCGACATGTAGTATTTCTATGATAATAGGTGTCTGTTGTCAAAAGTGTAGTGGAAGTACTGCTTCTTGTCCATAGACTAGTCAAAAAGGAGTTTGGTTGGTCAATCATTTATAGGCTGTTCTGTATTTCCATAAGACTGCAGGTATTTTCTCATCCCAATCATCCTTGTCAGCATTACATATTTTGGTTAATCCTCTTGTTAATGTTTTATTGAATGCTTCAATCGCTCCATTCAACTGAGGATGATATGCGGTACTTCGACGGTGGTTGATTTGGAACTGGTCAGTTAGGGTTTTGATAGTTTTGTTGATAAAGTGAGTTTCCTGGTCACTCATCAGGGTTAGTGGACATCCAAATCTAGTGATGATATTTTCATAGATAAACTTAGCATCTATCTCACTAGAACATGTATCGACCAGTTCAGCTTCTGCCCATTTAGTGACATATTCCACTGCAGTAATGATATTCCTTGCACCTGACCATTTTGCTGGTATAGGAAATGGTCCTATGAAGTCTATGGCCCAGATTTCAAATGTGAGACTGGGGTTTACTAATATAAAGGGAATTTCTGTACTAGGCAGGGGTCGACCTAATCGTTGACATCCGTCACATCGAATAACAAAAAAAATTCAATCTCTGTGGAGTGTCAGCCACCATAATCCTGACTGTTGGATTTTCTTTGTAGTTGTGTCATCTTGAAAATGTCCTTCTGCAGGTCCATAGTGTGCTTCATTGAGAATGTGTTCTCATTCATGTTCTAGTACACATATTCTGAGGATACCATCTAGTCCCATTTTGTATAAAAATCCATTGATGAGGCTATATGGTGTAGCCTTCATAGCTAAGATCTGCTTTTTCTTGGTGCTCATACCTTCTGGTGCATGTCCATCTTCTAAGAACTGAGCTATTTCTTCTAGTTCTGCTGGGACTGCTTCTATCCGAAATAGATGTGCATCAAGTAAGTCATCATCAACTCTTGTCAGTTCTTCTCCTGTGTCGATCCGAGATAAATGGTTGGGACCGACATTCAACTTATCTAGTCGGACAATGAATTCAAACTCAAATTCTTGGAAGAGAGGTAACCATTGACAAATCCTTCCATGATGGAGTGGTCTATTGATGAGATACTTCAGGGCCTAATGGTCGGTATAGAATATAAATGGGTTAGCTAAGAGATAATGTTGATACTTTTGGAGGGCAAAGACCATAGTGAGGGCTTCTCGTTCTGTGGTCGAATAGTTTCTTTCAGCCTTGTTTAATTTTCTGCTGCTGTAAACTATAGGACAATCCATTCCATCATCTCCTGGTTGAGTTAGGATTACTCCTATTGCTAGGCCTGATGCATCAATATGGACATGGAATTTGATCGACCAGTTTGAAAACTTTAAGATGGGAGCTTCAACTAATTTTCTTTTTAATTTTTTGAATGATATGTGGCATTCCTCTGTCCAGTTCAACTCTTGATATTCCCTTAGTAGTTCTTCAAGAGGATAGGTCATATATGAACAATATCTTATGAATTTTCTGTAATAGCCTGTGTGGCCAAGTAACACCCTGACTTATTTAGGGTTTACAGGTGGTTTCAGGTCGAGGATAATTTTAATCTTTGCAAAGTCGACCTTAATGCCTTCCTTATAGACAATGTGCCCTAATAGTATCCCTATGGGGGTCACAAATATGCATTTCTAGATATTTAGGGAGAGTTGAATCTGTCAACATCTCCCTGGCATAAGTCGAAGCCATTTGCAATGGTCTTTCAACGTAGAGTATATGGTCCAGTCATCAAAGTAGACTGCCATAGTATTATAGATATACTCCTGAAAGGTTTTGACAACAATTCAAGAAAACACTGCATGTGCATTCTTTAGTCCAAAAGGCATAACTTTGTAAGCAAAGGAACCAAATTCACACACAAAGGTTGTCTTCTTTTGGTCTTCTTTAGCTATTGGTACTTGGTTATAGCCTGGGAATCCATTTGTAAATGAATAGAATTCATGTCCTGCAACTTCATTCAAGATTTCATCTGCATAAGGTGTTGGAAATGGGCCTGCCAGTGTTACTTTGTTGAGTTCTCTGAAGTCGACACAAATTCGTAGTCTAGTCGGGTCATGTTTCTTAGGCTGTACAACCATTGGACTTGCCCATTTTGATTGGTCGATAGGGTAGATGATGCCTGCTGCTAACATGTTGTCAATTTCCTTTTTGACTATCTCCTTATATTTGTGAGCTAGTTTATAAGGTCTTTTCTTCACAGGTTGAACATCAGGTTTAGTATCAATTTTCATTTCTCCCATTTCATGGACTAAGACTTTTAGGTCTTTGTAATATCTAGCAAATACATCTTGGAATTCCCTTAGTAAGTTCACTATCTCTGTGGTCTATTTTTCACTCCAATAGTCACCAATATGTGCCATTTTTGGTCAATCATTGTCACGTCCCCATCCCTCAAACTGGCGAAGGAGACGCGACCCATGCCGTTAACCATCCAGGCTAAGAGCCCCATGAACATGTGAATTCAGGAAATAGCTAAAACAGAATGCTAAAAGAGATGCACTGAAGTAAAGCATGCACATTTACAATTGTTTATCGTACACAACTACCATTATTTATCAGACACAGTGGAATTCAACGTACATTCATACATGCATTCATTCAACATGTTCATAACATTCATTAACAGAAAATATGGTTGCAGAAGAAAAAATGGACAAGACCACTTATCTTATGATGAACTCGTTCCGCAACTAGCTACGTCATTGCAACGTTCCACCCAACCATAGCCCAACATGCTCCTTAATCTCTCAGCAGTGCTGCCACCCCCGAGCTGGGCATGATTCTCCAAGGAATAAGGGAACTAGAAGGCTAACATATATCCAAGGATACACAAAACATAGCCAAGCCAACACAGTTGGGTTTATCAGGCCATCAAGGAGTTGGGAAAGGCTAAATGCTAAGCTGGTGACTTCATTGCAGATCCAAGAACACCTCCACCAGAACTAGCCTGGCTTCTAAAACACCCACACGCACCCAACACAAGGAATCAGTCCCTTCTCTGCTACACAGTCCCTCAGGCCCTACATTCCCTTCCAGTGCTATTCAGGGGTTGTGGAGAAGAAATTCAGCCCTCTAGCTCTGTCTGTGTGGTTTCCAACACACCAGGTTTATCAAGCAAACTAAGCCCCCATCCCTGCTCCCTACACAATCCGAAGACCAACCATTGCACACATGCAATCAATCAGCTGATACAGCTTAAGACAGGGAAGCCAATTCCTAAGTCATTCTTGGCCCTATCATGGCAAAAATGACTCTCAAACAAATTTACAACAGTCCCCAAAATGTAAATAAGACCACGCCAAACACATCCAACAATGTGGGGAAAATCAGCGACCCGATATGAACAGTGAAGTCACCAAGGAGCTTACACAGTCGAAGGATGGAAAGAAACACCAAGTTCGTAGCTGGGTAGAGGCAACATATGTACAGGCCATGAATTGGTAAGGAAAAAAACACACACTACCGAAAACGTGAATGGCCCTTCACAGGGAAACTGTGGATGAAAATGCACAGCCCCCAGCTCACTGTGTGAGCCCAAAACAGAAGAATACCTATGCGTGGGGATAATGGACAGAATATGGTCCCTGCGCGAGGATGAACATCTCCCAGCTTGTGTGTGGATGAACAGACAACAGATATGCATGAAAGGGGAGTGCATGAATGCTTCAGCTCGTCGTGGAAAGAGTGGTATGTCTCCATGAGTGTTTTTCAGTGGTTTCTCTTCCATTGTGAATTCAACCATGAGTGGAGTGTGCGTGTGGGCAAGGACTGATAGTCCTGCCATAGCCACTCCCAAAACAATAACTGCCTCAACTACCAGCAGCAATTCTCAATTGTGGTGGTTGGACAAAACAAGGAAAGATGACACATGGCTTTGTCCCTCGTTGGCCAAGGTTTGACAATTTCCCCACCCTTATCCTTGTGAAAACCATGCCCCTTCTCAATTTAGTTGCCGCGATCGTAGCTGGTCAGATTCATTTAATTAAAGATGCATATTTACATGATGCTGAAACTTAATATGTGTCGCATGCCCCGATACACCATCAGTGACAAATTCAAATCCAAAACATAGCATAACCGATCAATGGTGGGGCCTTGGCCTTTAGCTCCACACCATGATCATTTACAATATATACATCATATACATCTAATGCAATGGGTCAAAACCGGGGTGTTACATTCCCCTCCCCCTTCAATAGCACTATCCTCAATGCTTACAAAATTGAGCAAAATGCTACACTGGTATCGCCTCAATGTTCTGCAAAATTGAACAAAAATGGATGTGCCAATCGCATGGCACCCTCCAGCTCCCAAGTAGCCTCTTCAGGTCCGTAGTGCTCCCATTGCACCTTTACCTGCCCTATGGCCCGGTTCCGGACCATTGTGACCTTCTTGTCGAGGATGCACATTGGCTCGATTCGGAACTCTCCCTTGGGTTCCACCTGAATCACATCCCAATTTATCACATGGTTAGGATCATGTACATATCTCTTAAGCAAAGAAACATGAAAAACATTATGAGCCCTAGTGCTAGCAGGTAATGCAAGTCTATATGCAATTGGCTTTATTCGTTCAAGCACTTCAAACGGCCCACAGTATCTTGGTGACAACTTGGCACAACTTCCAAGCTTCAAGGAACTATTCCTTGCCCTCACTCTAAGGTAGACATTATCTCCAACACTGAACTCCCTGTTCACCCTATGCTTATCTGCATATCTTTTTTATCGATCCTATGCTGCTTTCAGATTCTTCCTGATCTTTACAACCTCTTGCTCCATTTCCTTGAGCAATTCTGGTCCAAGCACAATCCTCTTCACCGAATTGTCCCAAGTCACTGGTGTCCTACACCTTCTTCCATACAAAGATTCATACGGACTCATCCCCAAGGATGCTTGCTGTCCATTGTTATAATCAAACTCTACCAAGTGCAGGTAATCTTCCCACTTGGTTGGTTTGTCCATCACGTACATGCGAAGCATATCTTCAAGCACCTGATTAACTCTCTCTGTCTGACCATCTTTCTGAGGATGGTATGCAGTGCTGAAGTTTAGTTTTGTACCCAAATATGCAAACGACCCCTTCCAAAAGTTGGAAGTGAACTTGACATCTCTGTCAGAGACTATTGCCTTCGGTAATCCATGCAATTTGAATATCTCCTTCATGAAGATCTTTGCAATGTCATCCATCTTATGCGTAGACTTAACCGGTATAAATTGTGCTACCTTAGTCAACTTGTCTACCACAACCATGATGGAATAATGTTGTCTCCAAGTCATTGGAAATCCTGTAATAAAATCCATGGAAATAACTTCCCATTTCCATTCCGGAACTAGCAAAGGCTGCAACAAACCTGCTGGATGTTGATGCTCAACCTTTACCTGTTGACATTTCATACACCTTGAAATGTATTCATCCATGTCCTTTTTCATTCCTGGCCAAAAGTATTGCTTTCTCTCCGTAGTACTGTCTTCTCGCCGTAGCAATTGTCATCGGTGAACCAACACGACCTTAGGTGGTCGACCTATTCTCTTATTTTAGTCGGCCGACTGACTTAGTCGGTCGATCGACTAAGTTGGCCCATCGACTTAGTCGGCTGATCGACTAAGTCAGCTCTCGTTTAAGTCGACTTATCGACTTGCTCCTTCTACACTACCTATATTCAGTCACCATTCACCGTTATGCTCTTGTTCATAGGAATTTGATACCTGAGTCAGCCATTCCTCAGTTATCTTGACTTTACATGTCGACTATTCCCGTTACAGTTACTCGTCTGTGCACCTTATGATCGAGTCCTTCCACATCATACAGCTTTGTTGAGTACCTCGTGTTGGATGACGGGGGATGCCTTAACGCCCTCCTTCCAACATATTTCATCCCATCGACTTCAGATCATTTATTCTGGGATAGGAATCTAGAGTCATCTTTGAGTGCCTTGAGACTTGCAGTCATCAGTGGCAGGTTCTCTCGCCATTGACAGTTTTTTTGGAATACATCAATGTCCCCTGATCGATGTATTCTCTCAAGTGTTCGACCTCAACACATTTATTCACACTTATTAGTTTTCACTCTAGTACCTTGATTCCCCTTTTCATTATTGGTGGGTGATCTTGTGTCTGTTAACGGTATACATCAATGACCGGTAATCAAACGATGGACTATTGTGTTCAACCTCGACACCTCTATCCACATAGTAGTACATGTACTCATAGCGGTGTGTGTAGAAGAACTTCCATATTGGTGGCATCTCATATATGCTACCTCCTTGACTGTGCCAGTGTTCATGAGATTTCACCTCTCGTGACTTGATTCCAGTATATGTCAAACATTTCCAGCCATTATGGAGATCTTGATTGGTTATATATCTTCAGTATTCATGGAGAACATGATCCTTTGTATATCTTCATCATGGAGATTCTGAGCTATGTATATTGTATGTGGCGATGACCACATATGTCATATTGTATCATGCCTATTGATGGCCATTGTACTCTTATGTATCTGGGACTGCTATATGTATTTGTAGTTATATACAGAGTTGTATAATTGTATAGTGTTGATTGGATGGCTGGTTCTTCCACTAGGTTCTTCATCACTTCATTTCAGGGATGGAATTATAATTTATTTCGGCCATCGTATGACCCCTCTGACCTCACACATTATGGGGCATCTATTATAGCTGATTTTACCACACATGGTGAATCACACTTTTATGTCCTTCCCTATCCCTATGCAGACTCCTTAGACCCCATGGACCATTTTTGTTCCTTTGATTTTTCCTTGATCATCCCTAAAAACATGTAAAAGTTTCCATACGTGAATTTTAAACCCTTTATCGCGTATATACACGGGTTTGACCCCTAAAACTGCGTACATCGGGATGTGTTCAAAAGGACAAATTCTTTTGGAGTTTTCCTTGATTTGGATCCGAATCACTTGTCTCTTGGCCTTCCATATGCCTCGAGATCGCTCGGATTCAACCTTCCATTACCCCATTCAAGAGCTATATAAGGAACCCTTTGAATACATTGAAGGCATGAGGAATTGAGAGCAAGATAACTATAGTCCATTGTTGCCGGAACTTGTTCTTGGGTCTGCATCCCCTTTGTCCCTTGGAGCGCTTTTGTGTTCTTCCCAAGCTTACCTTTTTCTTGTGAGCTTGCTATCGAGAGATGGAGGATTGAAGTGGTGGAGGACCAAGTGGGGGACTCGGTTTCTCTGATTCGCAAGTGTGCCGACAGAGGTTGTATTCATTGTAATCTATGATTTTATATTAATAGAAATATATTTTCCTATTTAATAATGTGTGTTTGAATGAATATTTTATCCATGGATGATTTCAAATGCTTATATGTTATTGATTATATATGCTAGAGTAGAGCTAACACAATTATATATAGTATGCTTGTCTTGTTTATTGAATGTTGAGGAAGCAATTTATCAATTCAAGTTGAAGTTGGAAATCTCAATGGGGATCTACATCAACCATCTGGAATAAGGTACGAATCAAGATCCTTTAGTGTTAGTTGTTTGGTTTCTCTTGCATATAGGAAATGATTTATTTCTGGAGTTAAGCTGTCTGTTGTGGTACCCCAAGCCATAGGAATTTATCTCCGTAACAGTCTGGATACTAAGGCTACCAAGATTACAAAAAGACTCTAGTGAACAGTCGCAAGTCTGACTATTTCTCATGGGAAGGGTAGCTAAGCCCTAAATTTAGACAACACTTGCACCTCACGGGGCCCAAGTTGGTACTGAAACAACCCTCGTATGCACAAAAATCCTTGTTTATGCTCGAACAAATTATTGGAGGGGTATCTATGTAACTAAGTCCTCACACGACCATGTTCTTAACTCCTGTGTTAGAGGATATTTCCGGTTGATATTTTGAAAACTTGGATTTACCTAGAAGATAAGCCACTAAGTATGAGTATATGCGATCTTGGATAATGATCTAGTCCAATATCCAAACCTAATCTAGTTGATGTAAGGCCTTAGAAATAAAAAGGGTTACTAGTAAATTTTAATTAATAGCGCATTCTATTTAGGGTTATTATTACATAGGTAATGGAAGTGCAACTCGTGGTGTTATGACTCAACTAAAAGAAAAAGAACAATATGATAAAAAAATTTCAAATACAAATTCTATTTAAACTCTTTTTCTTTTTGAAACAAATGAAATTTTCTTTATGAACTTTGAAAACCTAAATACTTTTTTCTTTTTTATTTTCGAAAATAATGCAAAAGCAAACATTGAGGAAGATATGTCATTGGCTACTTCTCTTCCAAGAGTTTGATTTTGAAATCGTGGTGAAGTCAGGTCACTTGAATGTTGGACTTGATCATTTGTCCATAATCGAGATAGGTGAAGATCCCACCAATATTGAGGAAAGACTGCCCGATGCACATCTCTTCATAGTTAACATGGCAGATGACCATTATGCTCCAATCATTTATTTTTTGGAAATAGGCTTCACACTTGAAGAATTATCAATAATTCAAAAGAAGCAGCTGGTGGTTAAATCTTCTGATTTTAATTTAATTGCTAGATACTTATATAAGCTGGGACCAGATGAAATTTTACGGTGATGTGTCCTACCACATGAACAGGAGTATATTTTGGAAGAAACACATGCAGGAGTTGTTGTCGGACACTATGGGGGTCGTGATATTGCAAGGAAGGTGCTTCATGCAGGAATGTGGTGGCCCACCCCACATAATGATGCAGTAGATTATGCGTGGAGCTACGATGTATCACTAGTAAAAAATTAGGAATTAGCTACTAGGTGACTAAAAATTCTAGTCACCACAGGATTTTCAAGTGATTTACTACTAAATATGAGCAATTTTGATTGAGCCAATTATAAACGACTAAAATTAACTACTAATTTAGTCACCAATTAACAAATATGACTAGATAATAAGTGACAGAGTTAAAAATGACTAACATAAACGACTAATTTAGTCACGGCATAAAAAATGACTAGCTAGAAGTAGATGAATTAGACATTTGTAATTGTGTCATGGAGAATTGCAAATTTGACAATAAAGTGTAAATTTTGTAAATTGTCTACCTTCTATTAGTAATATTGGTGCCATGCACCTCGATCTTCAGAGATCCAAGAAAGCAATTGCACTAATTTTCTCTTGACCATCTTTATCCCTGCTACACCATTGAAGCAAACCCAGTTAAGCACATGCCAAAGGAAAATTAGGTTCTTACGTCAATTACAAATTAGGAACTAGAACCAGTACCATATCGATACCTAACTAGAAGCATCATAGCTAGTTGTTGATCCTTCAACAATGTAAGAGTCCCTACAAGTCCCATATGCCTAAGGTGCTTTTCTAACTTCAATATAACTATATTCATGATCTGTGACCGTCGAACGTCTAGTTGCACCAATTGACGTAGCTTCACCAGGCTCATGGGTTCCTTTAAACTTCATAGCAGTTGATCCAATATATAATAATTGAACTGGTGGAAGCACCAAGAATAGTATTTTAACCAATCAAAGACTCAATTATAATTAAACTAGGGTGCTGACCCATAACCAGTCTCATATCCATATGCAGTATAAAGGTAGAGGCCCAACCCCATCTTGGAGTTTCAGGTAAATATTTTGATTCCTCAACCTCTCAATACAGACCTCATGACCTCATAGAATATTAGACGTATAATGTAGTGATTGCCTCTCCTTATCACTATCAAGTTAAACCTCCTTTTTGCATTAGTGGCTAGGTAAACTTTGCATTTGACGTCATGACCACCCACCTGATTCACGATGTGCACAACTCTTCTCGGCCAACGTCCTCAATCCGAGTTTATTATATATACTTAAAACTATAAAAAAAAAATACCATTAAAGAAAAAATTATATTTATAAAAAACATAGATTATTATATTTATATAAAACACCAATTAATTAAAATTTATATTAATCATAATTTATAAAACTAAACAACTTATATGATAATTATTAAAAAAATATAATATATAACCAGTTAACATAAGTTATATAATAAGTAATATATATATATATATATATATATAAACAAAAACAAAAAAATCTATATAATTTATATAATAACAATAATAACAATAAAACAATATATATATATATATATATATATATATATTATGCAAATGTAGTTGTTAACCCAACTCTTCACCCAACATCTCTCCACCCACCTCTGTTATGACATTCATGGTGGATGGAATTTTCCTGAACCCATGGAGAGATTTCATCCTCTAATTCAGTCAATGACTACTCAACCAGCTAGTTGGCACCAAATAGCTTGTCCAAACAGACCGTTTGCCCTAAATATTTTGGGTTGGATGGATGGGTTTGGGATTGGGGGGTTATGAGGGAAAGTAGTGTGAATTGGGCGGCATTTTTGGTCATTTATTTAGGCCACCTGCGATACTAGTTGATACCGGTTGAGGAGATTGATATGGATATTCAACACTGTTGAGGGTTTATAATTTCGATATTTAATTGCCATCATTTCTATGGATAAAATAACATTGGAGAGAACCTAGAGGTTGAAGAGGCTAGCCACAAATTCTGCAGCTCTAGAGTCAACATTACTTTCTTCCAAAACAAAATCCCTGGTAATTTTCTTGGTTTAATGTGAATTGATAGATTTTGCCTCATTATAATACTAATACTAAAGCATAGGTAGCTAGGTTAAAATCTCTAGTTATTATCACAAAACTGTTAGCTCGTAGGGGTCCACTTCTAATGTTGGCATCTATCTTTCTAGGACAAACCAAGGTCCATGCTTATATGGAAGGTATGTGACTATTGATGATTTTCGCTGGTTATTATCACAAAACTGTTAGCTCACAATGCTCTGCTTCTATTGTTGGTGGCTATACAACTAGCATTTCCAGCTAAACTGATATCAGACTAAAATGTGGAACATTTTATCATGCAGGTAATATTGGACAGGGTGGAGCATTGTATTCATGCTGTTGGAACATATGAGGATAAGATTTTTCAAAAGCAAGCTCATATTCATGAGGTACACATTTAGTTTATATGAAATTATGAAAACCTTTATGTTAGTTGTACATATTTGGGCCTTATTTTGAAAAATACACACAGTTATATATTTTTCAACTATTTAATAGACCTCACTGAGCATAGCACCCTTCCATTAGGCCAAGCTGTGAGCTTCAGAATGTTTTGATTAAGAACTCTATACCATATGGAAAATGGAAAATGGGTCAATAACTATTTTTGTAGAGCATTTTAGTAGGAAATACATTAAGCCAAGGGAAATACTTTGTTAAAACTCTGGAAATATTAAGAAATACATTTAGCTAAGGGAAATAATTAGTTAAAGCTTTGAAAATATTTTGTTTCATGTTAGCATGTCTTCTTGAGGAAACCAAGGTAAAGTTACCCAAGAGAAATACTTAGTTAAAACTTTGAAAATATTTGGTTTCATGTTAGCATGTCTTCTAGAGGAACCCAAGGTAAAATTACTAGCCTACTATTGAGGCTTCCAATCTCTATCTATCTTCTCTTTATTGGGAATTTTCATGAAAAACTGTATTTTTATGTTTAAGAGTACATGCTCTATCATCCAAGGTCTGTCATTATACAATATTGCTCATGTATCATGCATCTGCCACTCATTGTTCAAAATTGAACCCTTCCCAACCCTTACAAAAGGGTTCTAGCACTTCCCATAAGTGTAAAGTTAAAATTTCCCTTAAAAAAAATTAAAATCTCAATTTTACCCTTCCAATTAAGAAGGGCATAGTTTATATCAACATTTCAAAAGAAGGGCAGTATTTAAAATTACCCATCCATATAAATTTCTCAAGATGTTGAAATTCCTATGCTATAAAGTTCAACTCATCATTCATAACATTGGAAATATGATAAATTATAATCA
>LPNX010695557.1:502059-641300 GCA_001517045.1 Pseudotsuga menziesii
GATTTTTTTGACGATGAGAGCCTGAATGTAATGATACTTAGTATCCACATGCTTAGTCTTTGAATGGAAAACAAGATTTTTGGCTAACTTGATTGCTGACTGATTATCAATAAATAATGAAGTTGCTTCTTTTTGACCAAATTTGAGGTCTTGCAAAATCCTTCTTAACCAAACTATCTCACAAGTGGCTTCCCAAGCTAAAATATATTCTACTTCTGCTATAGAATTCGCAATTGTATCCTTCTTTTTACAACTCCATGCCACTGCAGCTGCTCCCATATTCATTAAGTAACCTGAAGTAGATGCCCTGTCATCAACATCTCTAGAAAAATCCGCATCTGAATAGCCAACAAGCTTGAAATTTTTGTTTCTTTTAAACTCAAGTCCAAAATCCTTTGTCCCTTAAAGATACCTTAACACCCTTTTTGTTGCATTCCAATGACTTTCTCTAGGTTCTTTCATATATCTGGAAAGTATGTTGACTACATAAGATAGATCTGGACGAGTATTCATCAAGTAAATGAAACATCCAATTAATTGTCTATATCCAGTACAATTTACAAGTTCCCCCCTTTCAAAATTATGAAGTTTTAAATTTTTCTCCATGGGAGTAATCATTGGTTTACATTCCTCCATTCCAAACTTCTTCAATAATCTAGAAATGTACTTAGCTTGAGAAATAAATATACTTCCTTCCTGCTTCTTTACTTCAACTCCAAGATAGTAATGAAGTAATCCCAAGTCTATCATTTCAAAACCTGTTTGAAGTTCTTGCTTAACCTGAAATATATGATCATTCTTGTTGACAATCGGTTTTTGCATTAAGATTCTATGTTGCCATAAGGGTTTATTATTTAACATTTGTAATAGTGCATTGTTTTAGGGTTTTCTATTTGCCATGATTATTTATTTTAAAATTGAGTTTGTTGAAACTCTCACAAATTTTCCAATGGTTTTCACTATATTGGGTGGTTGTAGAATGTGTCCTAAGATTGTAATCAAAAAGAATTTTGTGAGTATAGGAATTGCATTGCCCCCTCAAGAGGGGATGTTTGATTGGTGCGTTATTTGAATGTTAATTGGTTATCATTGAAAATATTTGTTTTTGTAGAATGTGATGAATTAACATGCAAAAATAATGATTTTCAAGTTAATATAGATACATAATGACTTACCTTGTAATAGTCCTTCAAGTCTTTCAAATGCATTTATTCAGTGCAAAAATGACTTGAAGGACTAGTACGGGGTAAGCCATTGTGGATCTATAGTAAATTTATTATCATTACTTTCTATGCTTGAATAATGGAAAATTTGTTTGAATATCATCATTATCATGCAATAACAACTTCTTAAAGGGTGCTAGCTCAATCGTAAAGCACCTGACTAATTATAGCCAGCAGGTTGGTGGTTCGATTCTTCCATACCCTATCATAAATTTGTGACTACAAAAATGAATAAATTAATATATATATGACTATTAGTAGCTAATTTCCTGTATCTAGTCATATTTAGCTTAGTCATTAATATGTTATCATCTAATAGTTTATTTAGTTGTATATTTGGTCATTAATTGATACAATCAGTGACTAAATCCGTGACAATCAATGACTAAATAATTGAATATCAATGACTAATAAGTCAAGATATTAATGACTAAGTGAAATACAACTAGCTATAAGATAGTGGAAATTATCTACTATTAGTCGTCGACTCAAAAATAGCCATTCATAGCCTAATTTTAGTCATTTTTTTAGTCATTAATTTTGCATTTTGTACTGGTGTTTGCCAATGCACCAAAAAACCATAGCAATGAGATGAGATGCTGCTGGTACCACATGCAACTCTGCAACCTTTTGATAAGTGGGATGTATATTTTTTTGGTCCAATCAACCCACCTGGGAAAAGAACTGGTGCGGGGTACATAATCACAGCAACATACTACTTGACAAGATGGGAGGAGGCTTCCCCAGTTGTTGACTGCACTGGTACGACAATAGGAAGATTTCTATTTGATAACATTGTGACATGGTTTGGATGCCCAAGGATATTGATGAGTGACCAATGAATCCATTTTATCAATCACACAGTAAGAGCACTGACGGAGGACTTGCAGATATAGCACAAGAAAAGTACACCATATCATCTGTAGGCAAACAGGATTGTAGAAGTATTCAACAAAATCTTGGAGCATGCACTTAAAAAGGTATGTAACACTAACCGACATGACTCAAATTTGAGGATTCCAGTAGTATTGTGGGCCTATCACACCACCTCAAATGATTGATAGGGAAAACACCATTCAAATTGGTATAAGGGAAAGAATCAGTCACGCTTGTGGAATACATTGTTCCCAGTTTGCGCATTTCTGCTGCGATACGCATGGACGATGAAGCAAGGTTAGAATAATGTGTGGCACAGTTGATACAGTTTGAAGAAGACCATTTTATCACAAGATTCCATAAACACATTGAGAAGGATCAACAGAATTCTTGGCATGACCACCATATAAAAAACAAATAGTTTAAGCAAGGAGATTTGGTGCTACTATACAACAACAAGTTCCTAATGCATCCAAGTAAGTTGCAGATGCATTGGCTTGGTCCATATCTTGTAAATTCAATTACTTTCAAGGGGCAGTTAAGCTGCAGTAATTAGACGGAGCGATGCTGCCAAAACTAGTGAATGGTAACTTATTGAATCCCTACAGGATAGGGCCAAAATTGCATAGTGCTTAAGGCACTACACGGTAAAAAATAAAACGGGGAGAGAGAAGTGATACGTAGATAGACAGAGGACAGGTGCACTGGGGAGTGGATGCACAAGTAGGGGATTCAGTAGCACAGTTAGAAAGATCCTTCGCAATAACTGTAGGGTCATGACATAGTCAAAATCAACACTAAATAATGAATAGTTAATATGGTTCATCAGACAGTATCGCGCATTAACGGCGGGGATGTGCCAAGAGTAAGGGTCTATGCCAAGAGTAAGGGGTTGCGCCAGGAGAGAGGGGCTACACCAAAATTAATGGGTTGCACCATGACTAAGGGTTTGCGCCAAGATTAAGGGGCTTCACCAAGAGAGAGGGGCTATGGAAAAAGTAAGGGGCTACGCCAAGAGTAAGGGGCTGAGCCAAGAGTAAGGGGATGTACCAAGAGAGAGGGGCTACGCAAAAATTAAGGGGTTGCACCAAGAGTAATGGGTCATTCCAAGATAAAGGAGATGCGCCAAGAGAAAGGGGATGCACCAAGAGGGAGTAATCGCACATGAGAGAGTGGTCACGTGAAAGGAAGTGGCTGTGCCAGAGAAAGTGATTGCACACAACAGAGTGGAAAAGAAAAAGAAAGAAATTGGTAGCGCCGTTTGGAAGAAATATTCTAGCCATCGAATGACAATGAATGAACATCACATCATCACTCAATGATGACCATCAAGGCAAGCGAACAACGGTACTTTGTGATGTCATTTATAATGATAGTGGATCAAAGCAGTATGTTAACATAATCGGCGGTGTAATCAAATCATTAATGCATTATTTAGTTTTAATGATGAACTGATATGACAATAGTACTATCCAAGTAGAATTTGGTGTTATAAGCAGATGGATGGTCACCGAAAGAAAACCATTGGGTGAAGTTTCATTGTGCAAAGTTGCAGAATTGGTCCATAGGGCAGTTGAAGGAAGCTTCGTTGTGTAAGGAAGCAAAAAATTAAGGTGATATGCAAAGTACTCTTGATATGGGGGAGAATTTGAGTGAGAATGATTCCCTAGTTTAAATTGTAGAAGAAGTTGCAGGTATACATGCATGCTCATCCAGGACGGCAGTACCTAATAAGGTCATCCTTGGCTATATTTCTCCCAGTCAGTCTGGGGCACGGACTAAGATACCCACGAGGAGTCCGAAAGGGGCCATAGTTCTTACCCCACTTGACTAAGTCTATATGAATAAGGAACAGGACCAACTTCAAGAAGCTTGAGCTCATTCTAAATGCACGAAATGACAAGGTTGTGGAATTTGGAATGGATTTTAAGGGGGCACGTCGACATCAAAATTTGTAGCTACAAATAGTTGTGATGCAGCAGATAGCCAGCCAGGAAATGATAGTGAGCCTGAAGCAGTTCAATGACCGGTATTTGTGGTTAGAGAAGCAAGAAAATTTCATAATACAAGAGGTTGTAGTAGTGTGCAAAGTTAAAAAGCAGTTGACTTAGGAGGTGGTAGTTGCAGTAAATTGCACAGTTAGAGAGGTTTAAGGTAAACGGATCACTGGTATCTGTGTGCAGTTTCATCTCTTTAATATTGCTGAGTCCATCTGATGTGGCTCAAGGATGAGGCACAAGACTATGTTGGGGGCCTATTGGAAAGGGGTTGGGGTAAGTTGTGCAGCATCATGGATGTTGCGCAAGCTCAGAAGACACCACGCAAGACAAGGATAACACGCAAGACGGAAGATGGACTACTTTTGAAGATTTTATGTCACTTTTTGTACTTTTGGACCATATTTTGTGGATATTGGTCATTAGTTAGAAAATCATTTAGGAGTTAGTTATAAGTGGACCATGAATGTAAAGGTGCAAGCCTATAAATAGAAGAATTATATATGTTTTTGATAGAGTATTTTAGGAATATTTTTAGATACAAGTTTCTAGATCCAATTTTGATCAAGTGGAGAATGAGAAGATGAATTGTTGTCTATTTTGATCTATGGGTGATTGCACAGAAGTAATATGATAAGACAGATTTTGACCTGAATTGTTGTTATCTTTTTTTTTGTCTTTTTGTTCCTGCAATTCATTGATGAATGCTAAGTGAAACTGAAATATGGATCTATGATGCGATGGTTAATTCTTATGTCTTTTGTTATATTTTTAGTTTTGTCTTCACATTTGTATATCTATTACAGTTGGGAATGAATGATATACAATGATGAATGGTTTTGTTAAAGAAGTTAATCTAATATGGTCATTAAGCTCATGAATCGTTGATGCCCTAATCCTATTCTATACTATGGAAACTTGGTTCCGATAGCCCTCCCTTCAAAATATCGGATGAGACTTCATTTGCTCTGTCGGTGTTTCTAGACAGGGTAAAACCTGACTCGGTCGATGGTCAAGGAGATCGCAGCGAGTTGAGCATTGACAGAGTGGGAAACCCTGTCAACTGGGTTTTTTTGGTGAGGGAATTTGTTGGCTCAACCCTCACCAAAAAAATCCAGTCGAAAGGGGTTCCCACTCTGTCGATGCTCAACTCGCCGCAATCTCCTTGAGCATCGGCCCAGATAGGTTTTATCCTGTCTAGCAACACTGATAGAGCAAATGAAGTCTCACCCGAGATGTTCAATGGAGGGCTGTTGAAACCAAGTTTTCGTACTATATAAGAGGATTAGGGAATCGATGATTCATCATCTTAATGACTAGATCATATTAACTTCTTTAATAGAACCATTCATTATTGTACATGATTCATTCACAACTGTAACGGATCTACAAATGCGAAGACATAACTAAAAAGATAACAACAAACATAAGCAGTCACCATCACATCATAGATCCATGATTTAGTTTCACTTAGCAATCATCATCGAATTTGTAGGAATAGAAAGACAGAAAAAGAAAAGATAACAATGATTTAGGTCAACATCTGCCTTATCATATTACTTCTGCGTAATCACCCATAGATCAAAACAGATAACAATTCATCTCCTTATTCCCCACTTGATCAATGTTGGATCTAGAACCTTGTCTTTAAAAACATTCCCAAAATCCTCTACCAAAAACATATGTAATTCTTCTATTTATAGGCTTACGCCTTTACATTCATGGTCCACTTCTAACTAACTCCTAACTTATTTTCTAACTAATAACCAATATCCACAAAATATGGTCCAAAAGTACAAAAAGTGACACAAAATCTTCAAAAAGTAGTACATCTTGCATCTTGTGCGTTATCCTTGTCTTGCACGGTGTCTTCTGAGCTTGTACAGCATCTACGATGCTGTGCAACTTACCCCAACCCCTTGCCAATAATGCACTAGACACTTGGTTAGACATTTTGAATCCATTTCATCCATGCATGCTCCCAGAAGTATCAATAGTGTATAATATTAAATGAATAATGATGCTCTAGAGTGACACCTCAATTGTCGCATAAAGGTTCAATAAATTGCATCATGCATCATCATATCGTCATGCATACACATTTCATATACATCAGATAGGCCTAGTAATCATCACAATAAAAGACTCATCAAATCCATAATAATACAAAAATATGAATCCACGTTCATTCATATCATAACAGCGTAATCAGTACAAAAAAGAGAAGCCCCACAAGCTTTATCATCATACATATAATATAAAATTCCCAGTGGTCAAATGCGTTGGGGGAAACATCACAAGTTGCTAGTCTGAATAATCCTCCTCTAACTCTGTGTTCTCCTCAGTGTCCTCCTCCTCATATGATCTCTCCACCTCCATAGGCACATCTCCCTATGTCTCTAGTATGACATACTTAGTAGCCACCATGATCCTCCTCATCAGAGAGATCCCCTATGAAGGGGATCTTTAGCATGCAACGATCAGATCATCATCTAGGTACTTCCACCCATCGACAATGACCCCCTGCAATAGCCTGTCCACATCTATTCACATTGAGTCTAATGTATCACTCCATCGCCTCCTCTTTCCACGAGTGAGTGGATCTAACCCCTCCACTCTTACCCTATGTCGCTAGTATCGTGCTGGAGGATGGGGTCTGATGTATGCACATGCACATAGTATGTCATCAGTATCAATCACATGTATGATCTAGATACCACTATGCTAGTGAACTAATATATATGACTGAAACCACAAAGAGTCATGTGTACATACCATCAAGTCCTTAGACCTTCCCAGAAATTCGAAGCATCTTCACATATCCCTGGTTTTCCATGTCTGCGTATGGATAATCCTTAATGAGGATAGGAACCTATTTCCACTACACAAAAATATGTTAGGTGAAGAAAAAACCTACCAAGATGCCTCCCTCCCTAATCATCATCTCACACCACCACCTCCTCTAAGGCTTCCATGTCCCCCCGTCGCGCGTCGCCAAATGTGGTCACAGTGTCGGTAACTGTTCAAAGAAGAATGAGAAAATAAAGGATGGGAAGCAGAAATCCCCATCCACTAGGCTATCCTGGTTCATCCCATGTTAGACCATTTTCAAGTACATCTGGGCCCACCCATGTTATGTTACCCTCAACACACTCTCAACCATCAGTAACTGGCTTCTTGAGATCTTGTGTGGACCTTTCGAACCCAGTATCCATAAAACCATCGATGCCACTTCAAGAGTCTCCAAAATCTTGATGTCACACACCAATATGTATGATGCATGCTCATAAGTCATATCATAGCAATTTCGAGCACATAAGTCATCCCTCGAGAGTTTCAGTAAGATATCACTGATAACACCCAACAATGGGAGGCCAATAAAAAAGTACATGTATTGGAGGGTGATATCTAGTCGATCACCCTGTATGATGAAGCACTTTACATCTCTATCCCAAAATAATACTATCGTGTTTAGTAATAAATGTGTTGAGTGCATTATAGAGATTGGGAATAACTTTATCAGCCCACTCTGATCCAGTGTATCTTATAATACACCATACTCCTCAACCTCATCTCGGAGATCCTTGATTTCTCTCTCCCACAATCCAACTTGAGGCATCCTTCACATCCCATAAGTCCTAGTGAGACCATATTCAACAAAAATTTCCATTCTGGTGCATGTCTCTCTTGTCGATATTTTTTTGCGACCCAAGTCATGCAAAAACCTTTGAGAGGTGTGACAAGTGTCGTGCCTATCTCTTGAACAGGTTCAACCAAGGTTGCACTTGTTTCCCCGATAGGTTTGACTGGTTCTCACCTATGTTATTGATAGGTGAAGCCTAGGTAATGCATTTTCCCTCAAAAAGTGTGACCCTACCCCAAAACCTCCTTGGGCTCAGCCAAGGCCCACAAAATGAGAAAAGGATAAAATAGATGCATGAAAATGACAAGCTAGGTGATATCTCTTACCTGCAACTCATAGATCATGAAATTGTCAATATAATCAAAATAAATCAACACCTTAACTCTGCGGCCCTCCACAACAACTCAACACTGAACAATGAAAATCACATGTTTCATTTGGTCCCCCTTTGTTTATATACCTCCATTCGGTCAACTCCTTCTTCTGTGTGCCATAGTCATTTGACATCCATTTTTCACGTCATTCATACCGACGAATTCGATTTTTTGCACTCTTTTCACCTATGGGACTCATGTATCATGCTCTCCCTATATTTTTTGGGGCCATTTCATGGACTTACCTCGATTTGGGTTCCACCAGTCAAGTCAAACCCCTTCTATATTGGCATGTTCATGAGACCTCCGCTCCATCCATATTGCAAACTTTCCCTTATGATACCACCATCCATCATCCCGTAAGGAGGCCCCACTAGTGTTCCACTAATATTTTATCTCCCTTTCCACCATGATCCCATAATCACCTCTTTTGGTATATCGAAAACTTCATTCTTTCTTGACTGATCAGTAGAGAGTATCTATTAAGCTCTTTTCTGACTTGTTAAATAATGGAAAGATTGTAGAACATGCTTGCTTCCTTTCACGCTTGTTAAATTATTTGGAAGGGAGTCTATGTGGCATCATTTATCCCCTTTTTTTTGTCCATGTAGACCAATTAAATAAAAGGACCACCCTAGAACCTTCCAACTAGGAATGGTTCCCTTTGTACCCTTTTATGCTTTTTTGGGCATTTGGATTGTAATTTCCAAAAATTATCGCGTATGGGTTGTATTTAATCTCTTTTCCATCCCTCCTAAAAAGAAAATAATGCTGAGAAAAATTGGTTTCATTCATGCTTGTAAAATTATTTGAATGACCATCCAATCAATATAGATTTAACATTTTTTGTCCCAGTTTGAATACCTATAGAAAAGATGTCTCTTTCCTCCTTTTAGCTGGGAGAGTTCTACTGTGTACACTTTTATCCTTTTTTGGGCTTAGGAGATTATTGTATGAAAAATATCCCATTGGACTCTTATTCATGTTTTAGGACTCTCTAAACATGATAACACCATCAAGCATTTATCATATTGGGCTCAACAAAAATCCACGAGACAGTATCATACTAAGCATAATTCTATCCCTTCTCTGTGCTCCTTAAACTATGAAGAAGGACCAAATGGTGCCCTTCAGTGCCCACACATGATGCATAATTTCTCACATTATGAAATATTTCCTCCATTGGGTCACCTTTGTTCATATTAATCTATGGTGAGTCTCCCTTGGATCCCATGGATATCACTTCTCCAGTTCCTTCCCCAAGTATCACCCCATTGCAGTCATATTCCTGATTCACAACTATGATTACCTCCCCATGAGTCATTGTCATATGATTCCAGGTCATCCTTGTTGTTATACTCTGAACAAAGTATATTTTATTCCCTTGTAATCCCCTTCCCCTTTTCCCAATCTAGTGTCTACATCCCATTATTATTACATATATCTTGTTGTCCCCCTCGTTTTTTTATCAACGTAACCTCATTGACTTGGTAGTTGTAGGTCTCCCTCTGTTGAAATCAACACATATATTCCAGAGGATATACCCAGAGGTCCATGTATCTTGGTTTCATCCAACTCATTGATGAGTTCGTTGGACCACTCGAAATGATTCCTTAGTTCCTTTTGGGTTGATCGTGTCTCACGTGCTCAAATTTAGTTACATCATCACACCATTCATATTCCTACATGGTATTGGATCTTTCATTATTTGGTTGAAGACCCTAGTTGTCACCCAAATCTAGCACATTGTTGAGTTTATTTAGGGCCCATATAGTTTCGTGTCCCTTGTTATATTTGGGATGCATTGGTGACAACGTTTTGAAGCCCCTCGGTATCACACTTTTGTACATCTCCAGTATCATATGTCATTTATTGTACCTCAGATATTCTTACTTTTCGTCGTTGAGTCCATACAGTTATGTACACCTTCAAATTTAACAGAGCATCAGTTTTTATGATATTGCATTCCAATAGAATTCCATTGTTTATATGTACCATTTTTTCAGATCTATATTTTTATTTAGCCTCCCATTGAGGCCACCATTATGTACTTCCATTTGTATGTATTGATCGGTTCCTATCGTTTGAGCATTGATCCCCATTTGTATATTGAGACATTAATATGAGCATAGGTATGCCTGCCTCATCCATATATATGTCTGATATTATGTGTACCTCATCCATTTTTGAGAAGTAATACAAATCAAAATCCACTGCATTTCGAATGAGGAACATCTGACTCCTCTATGGTTCTCTTTGGTTTCTGCACTGTTCTCACCATTTCTCCCTTAATCCTATGATGTTTGTCAGCCAAACGATGAAATCTTGCCCTCACACATCAGGGGGGAATATATTAACACAAAACATTTTCCACATAGCTCTCTATGGTCCAAACCATAATTATACATCATAATCCCACCATTATTTCCTCTCTTTTTACCTTCATAATTAAATTCCACCAAAATTGTTCCAAAACTGTTAGACACATAGAGCACACTGACAGGGAGGGTGAATAGTGTGTATATATTTTGTTTCTTTGTCAATGTTAACAATCATCAAAAACTCATTCAATATTATGTAGAGTATGTTATTATCATTCTACATATCATAATATCATCATCACATAAGAAGCATAGAAAAACATAGTACACAATATTTTTACATGGAAACCCAAGCCCACGGGGTCTTTACTTAGTGAAACCATGCCATAGCACGTCCATTGATGGCATATGAAACAATACCCCTATTTTCAAAAAATATTGGAAAATACCTCCCAAAATCATTTTTTAACCCCCTCCCAATATTCCTTCCCAATTTAAAAAAACCCCTATTTTCACTATATATTGCATGTATCAATTTTTTCATATACATTTTTTATACCCCTTTATATTTCTACCTAGTATATTGACATGAGACCCCACATGCATTCTACAATGCACCTTTCTTATTTCGATGTATATTGTGGATGCACATTACTTCACCCACAATGATCAACAACACAACAGAGATCACATTCATTTTCTAAATTAACACTAGTTTGTCATTTTTTTCCAGGACACCTAATTTTAAAAATATTAGTCGTTGTATCCTATGTCAGATGTTTCATTGATTTCAAATATTTCTTTTGAATTTGTTAGATTTTAATTTATTGTCCAGAATGGCCCGTCTCAAGTATGTTTTTACATTTTGTGTTTTATTCCTTCATAAACTTTTCAATTGTGGATGAAATAGAAGTTTTTGCTGATAGTTGTTGTTTCTCTCTCTTTTGACAACACAGTTTTGTTTTTTATGTTTTATTATCTTAACTATGAGAAATTCATGTGTTCTATATAGACATTGGGGGCGTATTCTTGATTCATATTTCTTAATTTTAGCTCTACCTTTGTTAAATTTACTCTCTAGTATCCTCTCTTTTAAATTTCATTCAGTAATATCTCTCAAGGAGTTTCTCATGGCCCTTATATTTCCTTTGAGATTCTCACTCTGTGAAAACTACTACAATTTCACTTGTTCTATCTCAATTATATTTCTATCCCTCTTTCTACAAATACTCCTTTCTTCTCTGCCTCCTCCACAGTTTCTGTTATATCTGATTTTACCACAAATGGTGAGTCACATTTTTATGGCCTTCCTTGTTCCTCTGCAGACTCCATAGACCCCATGGACCATTTTTTTTCCTTTGATGTTTCCAATATCATCCCTAAAAACATGCAAAAATGGTCATACGTGAATTTTAAAACCTTTCTCGCGTATATACGTGAGTTTGACCCATAAAACCGCATACATTGGGATGTGTACAAAAGACCAAATTATTTTGGAGTTTTCCTTGATGTGGATCCGACTCACTTGTCTCCTGGCCTTCCCTATGCCTTGAGATCACTCGAATTCAACCTTTCATTACCCCATTGAAGAGCTATATAAGGAACCCTTTGGATACATTGAAGGCATGAGGAATTGAGAGTAAGCGAACTATAGTCCATTGTTGCCGGAACTTGTGCTTGAGTATGCATCCCTTTGTCCCTTGGAGCACTTTTGTGTTCTTCCCAAGCTTTCCCTTTGCTTGTTAGCTTGCTATCGAGAGATGGAGGATTAAAGTGGTGGATTCCCAAGTGGGGGACTCTGTTTCTCCGATTCCCAGACGTGGTGACAGAGGTTATATTCATTGTAATCTCTGATTTTATATTAATAGAAATATATTTTCCTGTCCAATAATGTGTATTTGAATGAATATTTAATCCATGGATGATTTCAAATGCTTATATGTTATTGATTATATATGCTAGAGTAGGTCTAACATGATTATATATAGCATGCTTGTCTTATTTATTGAATGTTGAGGAATCAATTTATCAAATCAAACTGGAGTTGGAAAGCTCAACGGGGATCTACATCAACTATCCAGAATAAGGTACGAATTGAGATCCTTTAGTGTTAGATATTTGGTTTCTCTTTCATATAGGAAAGGATTGATTTATAGAGTCAAGTTGTCTATTGTGGTACCCCAAGCCATAGGAATTTCTCTCCGTAATAGACTTGGCAACTCCGCTGGGGATGTTCCTTTTTTTTCTTTGAGGTTTAAGGGCACAATGTGCTTGATATTCTTGAATTGCTCTTTGTTTCTCCTTGTTTCTGTGTTGCATTTTATAGTATGTTCACCCATTGATACTCCCCTTTATTGGTTTGAACCTTGGCCTACATTTTACCACTGTCTTCTCTATATACGCAGGTTTTTGGCCAAAAGTCATGTACATAGGAGAATTTTTGGCCAAAAGTCGCGTATACACGCAGGCTTTTGGCCAAAATCCATGTATACATGCAGTTTTTTGGCCAAAAGTCATGTATATACGCAGTTGTTCTTTAAACATTCGTGTACATCCTCTCTTTTGGTGAGTTTGATGTTTTGGGAAGTTGTTGGGTGGGTTGTGAGTGTGGTTGGGTATTCCTTGGGTCTGATGTTGTCTGTTGGATGCTTCTTTTGTGATCAGAGACCGCTTTTTCATTGATTTTTCTTTGAAATTAGTTTTAGTCATTTATCCTTTTTGTTTTTCCATTAGTGCATTACTCTTTTTTGTCTCGGTGTCTTGCTGGGCTTTTGTTTTATACTTGTTGCAGAGACTGAGAGTTTTAGATGACTTTTATTGCATTTTTCATTCTTTTATATTGAAAAATACAAGGTAGTTGCATTTTTTGGATATGGATTTGAGGAGGTACTTGCATTGGATTTCTTGGATGAGAGTTTTATTTAGGCTTTCATATAGGAAGGATTGCATTGGCATTTGGAAAGGAATATATTTTTATGCATCTCATGTAGTGGCATACCCTATTTTTCATTTGACAAAGATTACACTTAGCATTATTTGTTATGGTGTGCATTTTTATTTCACTACCGAGTCTTCATATCATTAGTTGCACAGCCATTTCCCTTTGAGTAATTACATCCAATTAAAATCAATGCATAATTTAAAATGAATTACACTCTTTTCTTTTATAGGGCACACTAACAAGATTAGGTTTTAGGGTCTTGGAATAGTTCATTATGAGTAAATTCTCCAATACCACTAAACAACAACATGTATTTGTCTGTCTAGGTGAGAGTGTGAAATTTCTTGGTATAATTAGTGTTTCTCAGGATCCTCCTCTTACAAGGGAGTTAAGCACGAGGCACTGTGTGTGATTATTGATTGGGATGACCCCTAGTCATAACTGACTAGCACCGGATATATTTTCAGGTTTGTATTCGTATTTGGGGGCTCTTTTGAGAGTTTCGGGCTTTTCTACCCTGCCCATACAGTCAATCCCTCCTGTGACTGTCCGCCTAAGCATTGATTGTATTGAGGTGACCTTAGTTTCCTTACCTAGGTTATCAAGGGGGTACTTACAGAGGTTATTTTGTGAGTGTCTTGGCCAGGTAGAGGTCGGATAGCACAATCACAATATGCGTTGAAACTGAGGGCTACTATAATTGGTTACGTACCTCCGCTTGTAGTGTATGGGAGTTTCGATCCTCTCCTAGGCGAGGCATACCTGCTGCATTTGGGAGCTCACATGTCCACCCCTTGGTTTGCTTGTATTTTGGCTGTAGATTTTCTTAGGAGTGTGCTCTTTGTGTGCTAGTTGGCCTTTGGGATCATGGTTAATTTAGTATATTTATGCTCTCTTGAGTTCAGTTCCTTTTATTTTCGGCATGCCTGGTATCCTGTCACTCATCCTTAGTCCTAGTACGGACCCTAGTGTCAGACTTAGGGGAATCATGGCCCCTTACCATGCTCATAGATTTGGGAATGGTCATATTCCATCCTCTACTCCATTTGTGGAGGATTTTTATTCCTTTCGCTTAGTCTTTACACTAGTGGTCACCCTCTTGGGGGTGGTAGTGGATGCGTGAACGTTGGGTCTACACCTTACTTTCCTTTTTATGTCCCATCGTTCATCACATTGTTTCCTTTAGGTGCATTGTCATGATCGTTCCTCCCTATATCCTATAGTTTGGATTCTTTATCGACTATTTTGGGTTGTTTTGGACTAATATGGTTGTCATGAAGGATCTAGTTTTTGTACACTCTCTCCGAGGTTTCAACCTGTTCGTTCCTATCACAGGTATTATTTCTGAACTAGCATATAGGTTATGATATCACATCCACTTGCACTTATGCATTGTCTTATGACCGTTCCATCTTAACCTTAGGTATGAACCCATTCTATCTTGTCACGGAACCTTCTTGTTGTTTTAAAAGTGGCATGATTCGAATGGTAGAGCTTGAACTTACATGGGTACCCCAGTTAGCGCCTTATTTGCATTTGGTACCCATGCCGACAGTTTTTTCCTTTAGCGTGTGGAAGTCTATTGTATAGTATTTCCATGACATTTTGCAAGAGCCTCATACTCCTCTTGATCTTTTTCTAGCATATTTCCCCCAAACTCCCTTATGTCAAGCTGTAATTGCATTATCATGAGCTTTGCCTTCCTCATTTGAGCCTTATGTCGGCTTCCCTGAGTTTGAGTATCATCCATATATCCTGAGCTTGTCTCATGTCTAGCCATGCAAATCCATTTTGTATATCCTTTGCAGCTTGATTCCCTATTTTTACCGGGAGGGAACTTTCCCCCAAGTGTCGCTATCCTACACATGTGTCCTTGCATTGAGCATAGGTATGTTCCACTGCTTGGAACTAGTTTGTTTTCCCATTTGACACTCGTCTCCTCCTAGTATGTAACTTTAAAGCAATTTTATTCTTTTTCAAGCTTTTCAAATATTTGAAAAAGTCCAAAAAAAAAATTAAAAAACCAAAAGGCCGGATAAGGAAAGATGTTATATTTGGCAGCAGTCGAGTTGTGTTGCCTTTGAACAGAGCACTGTATATCACATCCATTGGTTGGGTTAATAGTTTGACTTTAGGGGTTGTACTCATTTATCTGAGTTTATCTCCACCGACTGGTTAAGCTTCCAATCCCTATGGATCCTCTATCGATGCCTCCTGTGTCATAGAGATGTCCCACTTTTTCATATCAAGTCTATGCTTCCTACATTCAGTCACCATTCACCTTTATGCTCTTGTTCAAAGGAATTTGAAACCTGAGTCGTTCATTCCTCAGTTATCTTGACTTTGCATGTCGGCCATTCCTAGTACAGTTATTGGTTCGTGCACCTTATGATTGAGTCCTTCCACATCATACAGCTTTACTGAGTACCTCGTTTTGGATGATGGGCGATGCCTTAATGCCCTCCTTCCAGCGGATTTCATCCCATCGACTTCAGATCATTTATTCTGGGATAGGAATCTAAAGTCATGTTTGAGTGCCTTGAGACTTGCAGCCATCAGTGGCAGGTTCTCTTGCCATCAATATTTTTTTGGAAATACATCAATGTCCCCTGATCAATGGATTCTCTCAAGTGTTCAACCTCAACACATTTATTCACACTTGTTAGTTTTCACTCTAGTACCTTGATTCCCATTTTCATTATCGATGGGTAATCTCGCATCTGTTAATGGTATACATCAATGACTGGTAATCAGATGATGGACTACTATGTTCAACCTCGACACCTCTATTCACATAGTAGGACATGTACTCGTAGTAGTTTGTGTAGAAGACCTTCCAGATTGGTGGTGTCTCTTATATGATACCTCCTTGATCGTGCCAGTGTTCATGAGATTTTAGCTCTCGTGACTTGATTCCAGTGTGTCAGACATTTCCAACCTTTATGGAGATCTTGATCCATTATATATCTGCAGTATTTATGGAGATCATGATCCTTTGTATATATTCATCATGGAGATTTTGATCTATTTATATTGTACGTGGTGATGACCACATATGTAATAGTTTATCATGCCTATTCATGGCCATTGTACTCTTATGTATTTGGGACAGCTATATGTATTTGCAGTTATGTGTAGAGTTGTATCATTGTATAGTGATGATTGGATGGCTAGTTCTTCCACTGGGTTCTTCATCACTTCACTTATGGGATGGACTTATAATGTATTTCGACCATCGTATGACCCCTTTGACCTCACACATTAGGGGGCATCTGTTATAGCTGATTTTACCACATGTGGTGAATCACATTTTTATGGCCTTCCTTGTCCCTCTGTAGAATGCTCAGACTCCTTAGACCCCATGGACCATTTTTGTTCCTTTGATGTTTCCAAGATCATCCCTAAAAACATGCAAAAATTGTCATACGCGACTTTTAAACCCTTTCTTGCGTATATACACGGGTTTGACCCATAAAACCGTGTACATCAGGATGTGTGCAAAAGGCCAAATTATTTTGAAGTTTTCCTTGATGTGGATCCGACTCACTTGTCTTCTAGCCTTCCCTATGCCTTGAGATCGCTCAGATTCGACCTTTCATTACCCCATTGAAGAGCTAAATAAGGAACCCTTTGGATACATTGAAGGCATGAGGAATTAAGAGAAAGAGAACTATAGTCCATTGTTGTCGGAACTTGTGCTTGAGTCTGCATCCTTTTGTCCCTTGGAGCACTTTTGTTTTCTTCCCAAGATTTCCCTTTTCTTGTGAGCTTGCTATTGAGAGATGAAGGATTGAAGTGGTGGAGGCCCAAGTGGGGGGCTCAGTTTCTCCAATTCACAGATGTGTCGATAGAGGTTGTATTCATTGTAATATCTGATTTTATATTAATAGAAATATCTTTTCCTGTCCAATAATGTGTATTTGAATGAATATTTTATCCATGGATGATTTCAAATGCTTATATGTTATTGATTATATACTCTAGAGTAGGTCTAATACGATTATATATAGCATGTTTTTCTTGTTTATTGAATGTTGAGGAAGCAATCTATCAATTCATGCTGGAGTTGGAAAGCTCAATGGGAATCTACATCAACCATTCGGAATAAGGTATGAATAGACATCCTTTAGTGTTAGATATTTGGTTTCTCTTGCATATAGGAATGGATTGATTTATGGAGTCAAGCTGTCTGTTGTGGTACCCCAAGCCATAGGGATTTCTCTCTGTAACAGTTTCCCTTCAATATTTGTAGGTGTCATTCAGGAAACAGACAAGAAGATTGAGACAATGCAAGATGCTAGAGGATTTATTGAATATTTTTTTTAACACTCATAATATACCCAGGTTGTAAAGGTAAATCCCAAAGGTAATAGCAAAAACTACTTCAGAAAGAAACTGGCTTTCCTTTCCAAAGAGGGATCTCTCAAAAAATAGATTTAACAAGGCCAGATATAAATCAACACTCAAAAATTATACAGATGGTTGAAACGATACACATTATCATTGGGAAATGGAGTCACATATACATAAATATATCACAAATCATGTGCGTGAGATTTTATCAAAGGCAAGATAACCAATTAATCACAGTCGTTCATTTAGTTCAGGTGGAACAGAAGAAATAATGAACAGTCCATCAATACAGAGCATTAGAAGATGAGTTCTATATTAACTTTAGCAGAAACATTTATAGAATATCTAAAACAATGATCAGAGCATAACTAATATGAATTCCAACCATTCAATACTACGTTTCAGACACGAAGAGAACAAAATGGAGTGTAACACTGGAAAAAACGATCACAAAGGAGAGGAAATACAGACTGTAATGTAAATAGCACAAGAATATCTGATAATCCACATGAATTCCACTTTGTTATTCAAAAATATATGTCTTTAAAAAAAACATTCATCAACAAGATGGGTTCCAACCCCCATTACATAAAATAAATGCAAATATATACATAAAATGATTTCTTCTTCCAAGAATATTTATAACTGAATAACCTGCTTAATCAAAGTCTTTGTAACTATATTCCTAACTACTAGGAATAAACTACTTTCTTTGATCCTAACAGATCATTTAATTAAAATCAACTCGGTAATAAGGCCCGAACAAGCAGCTCCATAGCGCGCAACACCTGTTTTCACGAATGAAGAATATACTTTGTTTTTCCAAATCTTTCCACGGCTCTCCATTGTTTTGTGCTTGGGATATCATACTCAATAATTTCTTGAATAGACACCTCCAGATCCATGTAAGCTTCATAAGACACAGCAGGAAACCCTCCTTTGACAATCAGAAATTTCTACAATATCTCAATATCTTCTGTCAACTTATCTACGATGACCTTTCCCGTCAGCCCCTTTACCAAATCATCAAATTTAGAGTGATCCATACGGATTTGCACCAACAGGCTGTGATAATGTTCTTGAGAAAACAGTCATCCTTCCTCGTCCCAAAAGGAAGGAAGGCCATCTTCAAATAATTCTTTAAAAGCATGCCTGAAATCATTAATACGTGAGATCATCTCATCAGCCTTATCTTATACTGTCTTCATAAGATGATGTTTATGAATAAACCTTTTCGACCACAGTACCATTGCCACTCTATATTTGATTCCTATATCTTGTAATTTTTTATATGTTAATGAATTTAAGAAATTCAATGCATTCTGAGTTGTGCCAAGGGGCTTCCTCTCCATGGTCTCATTTACTAGTTCCAGTCTTTGATTGGCTAAATTGACCAATGTACTTTGATCATCAATGAAGTTTAAATAATGCCTGAACTTAGTAATTTCCAAAGACAACGTATCCCAGATTATGTGTTTAGCTCCCTGGAGAGGACCCTTTCCTGTGTTCCTTTCTTTCAATTCATTAAACTTCTTTTGTAATTGAATTTTATCTTGTAATATCTTATTCTTGTTGTCAGTCATTTTGGTTAGCTCAGATTTGATTTTCTCATTTTCCTCTTTTAACTCTCTTATCTCTTCATCTTTCAAGCTGAATTGGGACATGGGCACTAGTAAGTCATCAGCAGAAAAATCATTTATAGGTTTTTCAATATTCACAATAGTTAAATCTTCATCAGTGAGAGTCTGGCTCATTAGTTCCTCCATGATTTATTTTTCAGCATTTTGGTCTTTCTTCAGCCATGAAATTTGTGCTAGTAACTCATTCCGTTCCATTTCCCATTTGTCCCTTTCTTCTTACAATTTCACAGTCTTGCCTTTGTACTCCATCATATCCTAATGGATCGTGTTCTTCTCCTCCTTCAATGCTAATAGCTCTGATGATTGAACATGTTCTGTACTTGGGATTTTCAACCTCTTCTTTAGTACCTGGAGGGCATTTTCTTTTTCTTCTAGAAGTCTTCTGATGGCCTGGGTGCTACCTGTTTCATCCCCTGAGCTTACGATATCTGCTTGCAGTTTTTTTATTTGAATAGCATTAGCCTTGTTCTCAACCTTCTCATGTTTTAATTGGACCTCCAATTTGTCAACCAAAACTTGTAACTTGTTAATTTTTACCATAGCATGCAATAAATCTGAATAAATAATATCTCCCGTTTGTTTATGTAACTGTATTTTATCTGGTACATTGATTTGGTCTAATATCACTTCCATTTCTGACACTTTCTTATCACTTACCATGGCCAGTTTTAAAGTATTTATTTCTACGTCCTGAGTATAAATCAAGGAAGTCTTTGGATTATTCAAACTTCTCACCCGTGGGAGTATATTCCTGATTTCCTCTAGGGACTGTCTTTGCTTTTCCATATAGCTAGTCATGAATTCTTATTTAGATTTAAAAACTGGACCTGATTCTGTATTATCTACACTTTCAAAAGAAAATTGATTCACCTGTACAAATTTCTTAGGAACCAAAGTAACTCTTTTCAATTCATCCGAAATTACTTCGCTTGAAATTTTATCATCTTGAGACAATTTGGCTTTCTTATGTGAACTGTCCTCATCTATTTCCATACTTTCAATTTCAAAAAGACTTCTTTTAATCAAAATATTAGAACTACCTAGCATTTGAGATACTGCGACTGATCTACTACTTGTATTCTCATCGGATCCTGGAATTTCCACAAAGTAAAACAAATTGGCTACTTCATTCAGACCTTCAACAACTTGATGGTCAAATGGCTTATTTTTATTTTCTTGTTTTCTTAAAGAAATTATATGATAGGGATCATAATTAACCCTTTGCTCCCTTTGCAAATCCATGTTTTCCAATAATTTCTCTACAAACACCCGGGCACCCTTGTTTTTAAAAATAAAGGAACCAACTTTAAGAGGGAACTTGATATTGGAATATTTCTTGAAAGCCCCGAAATGTTCCTCTTCTGCATGTAATATCTGTCTCATGTATTCCAATGCAAAAATCCTAGGGGTAAGGAAAGCAGGAAGCCTGTAAGGCTCTCCAGTGAAACCGTATACTCTCAAATCTGTAAAGTCTTTGTACAAGAACCAATCTCCAATCCTATCCTCAGGTGAAGATTGCATCATACTCTTCATTTCTTCCAACACTCTGGGTAATACTTCGTCAAACAGCATCTTATGTATTTCTAACATAATAGAATTTGCAAATTCAAACATATTGATTTGCTTAGGCAAATCTGAAGAGAATATAGTACTGAAGAACTACAATTTAGTTACATTCGAACATACTAACATGTTCAACAAATATGATTGATACTTGAAAAAACGGACTTTTGAAAAATCGACCAATTGGATATGTATAGCTTCTACTGGATATTAGTCCAAATTGAAGACATGAACCGACTGAGACTCAGACTCAGTACTAATTGAACTCATTTTTAATAATAAGCCCAAGATGACTTCATTAACATGACAGTCATCGTCTAGACCTAAGACCTGACAAACCAAAGACACAACCAATTGAACTTCCTCCTTGAAGATGTGAACCTGATATGGTAGAAAGAGACCTTCCAGTGACTGACCTTCATTAAGAATGCTAGACAAGAATTTACATTGAACTTCAGTTTCACAATTTCTATACACTTCAGCTAAAACAGACTTGTTTACAGACTCACAACTATCAGGATAATTATTGAGCAAATTCAGGATTTCACGGATAGCATTTGCATCAATTTTACACAGTATCCTAGACGTAGAATGACTTACAATAATTCTATCGGAAGACGAATAATTAACTGCACACCACTCGGCAAACTCGGGAAAATGTAGGGTCTGCTCAATGGAAAAATGATACAAGAAATGACTTACAAGCATTTAAAATGTCATTTCCCTATGAATTGTATCGCCATAATCTTTCTTTGATAATAGATACATTTCCCATAGACAAGAATGGATCATAAACTCCTCTATCTCTATCAACCAGGCATTCTTCTCTTTCGTCTAGAATTCGGTTAAACCCTTGTAAACCTTTCTCTTTATCCATAATACAGAAAAACAACGGTAATTATGCGGATGAAGCTCAAGTATTTGAGACTTACCTGCTACTGTAACCGCATATATTCAAGGTTGAATGTGAAAGGGTGGTGAGCATTCCTTTTCATTCGTCCCAGCATAATAATAATAAAAAATTCCTCAAACAAGTCAACTCTACTTTATATAAAAGTCCATTCCAGAGACTCCCTTTAGTGGTTTCCCTCAAACCATTTCTCTCCGTGGAATGTACCACAAACTGCCATGTGTACCGTGGTTTCAATTCCGCTACCACTTTTCTTCTCCAACCATCGTGCAACTCTATCCTCCGAATCCGATGATGACCGTCGATGCATTTTCACTTTATTTTCCAGCTGTTGGATAAGCTTACACGTACCCATTTCGCTGAGCTCTTTCTTTTTAATGAACGTGCAAGTTTACGGAGCGGACTTCCTATTGATCGTAGATTTCGCCGACCTAGCTTTATGACCGCTGATCTCTGCATCTTGTTAACTATCTCTATATGTCCTTATCTCCCGCGCATCTGCATAGAGAGGATATATTATAAGCCATCGATCTTCACTTCCTCATTCTACATCATTGGATCATGTGATAATTTCATTGTTTATGCATCCTTTATCATACATTCACACTATTATATTTAACCAAACTTTCAAGCAACGATTATTTCTCTTTACCATGCTCTCTTCGACCCTCTGCTAGTTAGAAGTTGTTAACAATTTGCAGGATGAACGAAATGAAGAGCAAGTTGACCTTGATTGTGATCAAGAATAGCTAGAAGAAATAATGGACAAGGAAGCAAAGGATGAGGGAGATGTTGAAGAGGAAGAGAAAAATGATGGTCAAGAAGGCCTTGATCTTAAACTAATAGAGGATGAAGGATTTGGTTCACAGGATGAACAAGAAGCTGAAGAATATGCCAATGTGTCAAATGTGGACCCTGAAAAATTATTTGAGGATGATTCCAATAATGATACTGTAGAGGATGCCTTTCCTGCATAAGGCAATGGCGAGAAGGCTGATAAGGACAAATAAGAGTGTAATGATGAGTAATTGTTAGCACGCCCTCCACACGGTACTAAATTCTTTGTAGGTAATTTACCTTAGAATATAACCGAGGAAGATTTAACAAGTCTTTGTGAAAAACATCGAAAGCTTTTTGAGGTAAATGTTTTATCTTCTATTTTTAAATGAATTTTTACCCTTATTCCTAGCGAATTTATTCATATTGATTTTCGTTGTACTAAAATGTTGTGATTTTTAATAGGTTAATTTAAAACATCAGGAAAGCAAGTTAGAATATGCATTTGTTACATTCACAACCAAGGAGAGTGCCAAGAAGGCCATTGAGACATTGAATGGTTTTGAGTTTAAGGTTGTTGATAATTTTCCTTTTAAATCATCTGAGAACCTTTATCATTAACATGCTTCATAGTTGAAGTTTACCTATATGTCTAACTAACAACTTTCTTAAAATTCAGGACAACAAATTACGAGTATTGGAATCCCAACCAAAATATCGGCTTTTCCTTGGTAATATCCCATCAAATTTGAAAGAAGAGGATCTCACAAAAGTTGTCTCTGAGCAAGGTCCTGGATTTCAACATTTGGAGTTGATAAAGGTATGACATTTGAAGTTCAGGATTCCAAATTGCATCTGTATTTGATCTTTTAGGAAGAAATCAATACTGTTGTACTTGATTTTCTCGTCAGTTCATGTCTGTCTATGTGTGTAAATATTTATTTTCAATAGCTTTTATGGAATTGGAATTGTAAGAATAATGAACAAAGCCAAAATTTCACTCGTCAAATATTGGTTGACGAGTGAAATTTTACATCTCATCCTAAATTTCACTTCCTAATATCAAACGATACATATCAATATTGAATCTTGGCCCATGTTTCCATTTTTGGACAAGTCCTTAAGAGAAAACACATTCATGTAAAAATATGAATACCGTAAAATACATGCACATGTTTATTGAATTTATGCAATTATTTCAAACATATGTACTATATAAAAAACCATCAAACCAGCCCTTACCATTAACAAATATGATGGAATAGGGTGGATAAAAGCACACGCGAGAGAGTCAAGCAAAGTATTGTAATGTTTTCTCTGATGTTGTAAATTAATGAGAAGAATTATATTGTTATCTATCAGATGTATATGTGTTGATGTCAGGTTTATAAGTGTAATTATTTAATGATGTTTAATGCTATAGACTAGTTATGTTTAATGATGTAGGCTCTGCTTATATGTGTCATGTGCAGGCTTTAATCCCAAGGGGGTAATCTTCCCTACACTGAGTGGTATCAAATCAAGATGCAATGTTGGGGGTAATATTCCCTACACTGAGTGGTATCAAATCAAGATGCAATTTTTGGAAAATAGAAATAAGAGAACATTTATAATGAAGAGGAAGAATATGCACATAGAGAATGAAATATTGAATTAATAACCAATTTAAAAAATACAAGAATTCAATAAGAAGGAACTACAACTATTCTAATTTTCTAAGAATCATGTTGATTTTATGAGTAATTTAGAATGTCAAGGGGTAATGGCACTGTGTTGCACTTTGAAACAACTCATGGGACAATTGTTTCCCATAAAACTTAAAGGGAAAAGGCCTTCTTAGTGTCATCGGTATATTGAATTTATCAATTGATGTGGGAGCATCTTACCTTACACTAATCATTTTGAATATTTGGACCTTTAGAAGGAAATTTTTTTATGAGGGGACGAAGTCTTTCATGTAACAAATCTACTTAGCTAGAAGATATCATATTTTAAATGATTTTATATAGCAGATGTCATATTTATATTTTATATTTTAGTTAGTAGATATATATTTTAGATGAGGTGACAAAAATATAGATTAATCAAAATAGAGAGAGTACCCACTAAGTAGTCAAGGAAAGATCCTGGGACATGAGGTAGTGCTCCTTACTTGAAACCAGCTTCAAGTCCCCCAAACCTTTTGAAACAAAGTGCTTACATGTGGATGATGGAGATCACCCAAGGAGTGAAAAAAATGTAACTTGTATGGCTCATACTTATGCTAACCATTCCAATGCCATAAAATCTATTGAAAAAATAGAGAAATATGCTTTTGAAGATAAAAATAAAAAAACGCAACGAGGACAATTGTTTTTTGAAATTCTATCGCGTTCATCATACTTTTGATTAGTAAAATATGTTAATATATCTAAGCTTTTTTTGATTTCTAGATCGGGAGCTATCGGTATCTTTAGCAAGACCTTCAAGTGATAAGAAACCCCAATCTATGCAAACCCTACCTATTTTCAGACGCCTCTGTTTTCAAATTTTTAGCCTCAAGATGGGTATGGTTACAATCCAAACATGTATGGTTTGGCTCCATGGGCTATAATCGGGTAAAAACAATATTTTTGTTCTAATTCTGCATGATTACACTTGCAAGAGATTTATAATTCTTTTGTTCTTTATTTATGTTGTATTTTACAATATTTTATAGTTATCTTTATAACCTTCCACGTGAAATTTCTCATTAGGTTTTTTAGCATGTTATCTATCGCAGATGTAATCTCAAATATCCTTTTTTCTAATCTTTTTCATATGGTATTTCATCCTGTCACCTATAGAAGAGGCCCGACACCTGAAGGCATGACAATGGTACCCATGATACTTCTAGATGGGTGTGTTGGATATGTATTGTAAGTACTCACTTATTTCATGTTTTCCTTTGTCTTCTAGACAAACACTATTTCTTGAAATTTATTTCTCTTTGTTGATAAGGAAACAACCAGGGAATGGGGTAAGAGGATCTGCCCCATACATAGCAGAAGGGTTTGCTTCTTATGGAGGAGGGTCTTCATCATATAGATCAAGTAGAAATGGTTCAAGAAATAGTAGGAAAGGTGGTGGAATGAATTATGGTAGTGGTGGAAGTCAGCATTATTGACCCTATTAGTGTTATGTCAAATATGTTTTTAAAAGAGCAGGACAATGATATGTTTAGAACAAGCCCTATTAGTATTCTTTCAAATATTTTTTTAACATACCAAGACAATGGTAGGTTTAGAACCCCCTTTGTGAGAGGTGATTAACAACAAAGAGAGACTTTAAAAGGTCATTAAGCAATATTCATAATGATGAGACACTATTTTAATTTTTTCTTCTTATCTTGAATAAATTAGGATACAATCACAAGATACATGCATTATTTTAGAGTAGACTATGAGTGAAAAGCAGTTTGGTCAGAAAAGGAAAAGCATGGAAAAATAAATTAGAGGTTCTCGATTAGTGCCTGAAAGTGAGTTCCTAGATCGTAGAAAATTAGTGACAGATAACATTGTCAACAATTTTGAATCTTTTAAACATGGAAAAACTAAAGAGAGCATTCAGGTTCCAAAATGTAAAAAAACATTGAATGTTGATATGTTTAGGAAGCTATGTCTGCATGTGTTGCAGAGGCTGCAACTGCTTTAATGGAGCCAGTGGCAACTGGTGTGACTGGACACGATGATGCATACAATATTTA
This sequence comes from Pseudotsuga menziesii, assembly GCA_001517045.1. NCBI lineage: Eukaryota > Viridiplantae > Streptophyta > Pinopsida > Pinales > Pinaceae > Pseudotsuga > Pseudotsuga menziesii. Next base: position 528,402 of record LPNX010695557.1, read on the forward strand.
TGTAGATGAAAAATATTATACTAAATACTTTGATAATGACAAGAAGTCAGTTAAGGGAATTGAGGGAATTCGCAGTGATTCTGAAATTTAAATCAAACAAGGAAAATAGAGAGAGAAGGAAAATGTCTGCCATATATATTTTAGAATATCATGTGATCATGGTAAATATTGAGAATGCATAAATGAAATGGATGACAACATTGAATTTCTGTGATGCACCACTTGATTTTAAAGAATAATTCTCATGCTTATAAAAAGGATCAGTAAAAAAATTGTGATTCCAACTAATGTAGAATTGGGGTTTCGAAATTGGGTTATTCATTCAAAGTAGTTTGATTACTGACAGGGATGTTTATGGAAAGAAATTAGATTGGCTTGTAAAATTATGGAGATAACTGTAACTTCCAATATTATAATTTTACCTGTAAGGCTGTCACATCTGAAGAATCCTAGTAGCCCCCAACAGATAGTCCCATAGCATCATCATATAAGTCATACAAGTTAGGTAGAGAGTGGACATCCTTGTCTCATGGATAGGTGCAGTAAAATCAGGTCTAGGATGTTGATGTAATTATAACTTCAAAATGTATTCACTTATATATTTTATGTATTGTACCCCGATGTTTATTCCAGGAAGCATCTGTAATTTAATTGAGTCATGTCATATCCCAATGTTCCTATCGAGAGATTCAATAATTTAAACAAGTCATGTAAATTCATTATGGGTAACCCTCTTATTGATCAAGGGTTAAAGTCCTCGCAGTTGTGGGGCCCTAGGGTTATTAGACTATCCTAGAGAATTTGAACCTAGGTGAGTTATTGTAAGTCAGGGAAATATTCCCCACCATTGTATTAAGGTTAACCCTCCTTTTTGATCGAAGGGGCAAAGTACCCACAAGTTGTGGGGCACTAGGGTTATTAGACTCTCCTAGAGATGTCAACCCTAGTAAGTAATTTTTAAGTGGCACCGACATGTTGAAGTGGACATTAAGTGAACGAAAGAATATAAATAGGGAGTGAACCTCTCTATTTATCACACACACACACACTCACTGGGGTGCATGAGTGAGACAAGAGAAGCTCTCTCAAGTGTGAGAGAGAGAACAAGCTGTGGAGATCATCTTTTATGTTTTCGGGTTTTACTTCTACCATTGGTGCTCATTCTATCTCTAAGGAAGTTGTGGGGTTTTCTCCTTTATGGTTTCTCCAAGGAAAATTATTTGTGTCTCTTGTCTCTTGTGTTTATTGCTGTGCATGTTATTATCTCAGATAAGATCCTAAGATAATGCTAGCTTGAATGATAAAAATCTAACATGGTATCAGAGCTAACCTGAGAAGAAGACATTGTGCAGCTGCAGAAGTTAGGGATTCTTACTTTTTTTGGTATTTCTCCATAATCCATCAGCAAAATTATGCTATGCTAACTCTCCATTTAAGGGTGCATCTTTCTATCGAAGCAGAATTCAATTCCGAGCATTTTCAGTTTTTGGTGCGGGAAATTAGGGCTTCTTACAGAAAAGGAATTTTTGAGTGAGCCCGGCATAGGATTGATCTCCTCATACAAATCAAATTTTAGAGACCTGGGTTGAGATTTTTGGTTGGTTATAACTTCAGGAAATTCAAACCCTATTTTCACGTCGGGCCGGAAAAACCCTAAAATACTAAAACTGATAAGTTTTGTCACATTTGCTATATCTCGGGATTGGTGAAGGCTCAGAAGCTGAAACTTTCACAGGACAAAAAAAAATCATAATTTACACTATTCATAGGCCAAATACAAAATATTTATTTACACTGTGTCCAAAATTAAGCCTCGGATTCGCTATATTCTAGGAGATATGATCCCTCCAAGTTAGGGTTCCATCCTTTTCCAGGATTCATCCCTAAACAGGACACTTGAGGAGAATTGCTATATCTATTGCTATCAAGGTCCAAATGAAATTTTTGAAGATGTTCTAGAAATGAAACGTACTTTTCTTTCTATGGTATAATTTCTAGACCCAAAAGATGAAACTATGACACATGGAAGTCTGTACAACTTCTCTACGCTGAACAGTACTAAAACAAGTCACCTTGGGAAAACAATCATAAGTCCCAATTTCTGAAATCAATTCTATTGAAACCTATGGTTTTGGAACAGGGATAGGTGAGGATACCTCAGTGCAAATTTTAAAACATATAGGATTAGTAATTTTGGAGATACCACAGAAATAGTATCAGGCATTTTTGTAGAAGAAATTGGTAAAGTAGGGCTTCCTGTTCTGGGAGCTTCCCTCCACTGTTTTCAGAAAATGAGTACATTGGACAACTCACCTTGAAGAGGTATATATTTTTATCCAATCATATCTAAGAGTTTCCAAGTTTTGAAAATTAAGGTTTCTCTGACAAACCCTAGATCAGCCAGCTCCAGAACCAAGACGGACACCTAAAATCGGTAAGATCTATTCTATTGCTATTTTCATTTGAGGTTCTCATTTCAAAGTGATCTATAACATCAGCTTGATGACAAGCTTGGTGAAGTTGACAACTTCCAACCATGGAAGTATATGATCTCTTTGAATAAAATGAATTGGACTCCTACATAAGTAGCGAGGTTCCAGTTCTAGAGGGAGATGACGCTAAAAGCCTTACATAAGAAGAACTTGGTCAAGGTCAAGAAGATCATTGCTGATTCAATCACGGATCACCTTATACCATAAGTGTCTTCCCTATAGACAAAAAAAGATATGTTTGATTCCTTGACCAAGATATTTGAAGGGAAGAACATAAATCGGAAAATGACTTTGAGAAAACAGTTGTAGAATGTGAAGATCCAGAATGCAGAAACCATACAATCATACTTTACAAGGGTCTCTCAAATCAAAGAACAACTTGTAGCAGTAGAAGAAGAAGTGGAAAATACAGAAGTGGTGATAGCCACCTTGAATGGCCTCCCAAGATCATGGGATTCATTCATTCTAGGAATGTGTGCCATAAGGAAATTATTACTTTCAGCAAACTCTGAGAAGAAGAAGAAGATCGAGTCATAATAAGAGAAGAGAAGATGGGAGCAACTGAAGATCAAGCTCTCACCATACAAAGAAGATACCTCAAGCGATGAGGAATATGATGACCTCAACTTTTGAAGAACCTCTTATCCATCTTATCATTTGGATAAGAAATGATGTATTATGAAGACGATAAAGCTAAAGGCTTAAGAAGAAGTCTACCCACGAAACAAATAAAGATAATTATTCAATTGTCATTTCATGATATTGTTTTGTTATACATTTGTATATATTCAGTTGATGTATTATGCATGATAGAATGTTTTCATTAATGAAAGTATACTACGAATATGCATGTGATGGGTAAGTAGCTCATGGCACTATACAACTCTCCATCGCTACTTATATAGAATGAAACCTCTTTGCTGACATATTGGATTAGTGCACAATCTCAATGTTGTCTTGGTGGAGATGGAAGGCATCTAGAAATGTTTCCATGAGATATGGATGAATGTTGTATTGGATAAAAAATTTGCATGTTCATATATTTATGCATAAGAATTTTCCATTATGAATATTCCTTATGAAATGTTTCTAACCATACAACTAATGCATTTGACTTCTAGGAAATATCGCGTACATAATCACCTACAAGAAAACAAGGATGAGACTTGTTCCGAAGAACAAGTGACGATAGATAAAGAATAATACGATGAATGCAACAACATCATTGATGCAGAACCTTCCAGCTATGAAGAAGTAACCAAGAATTAAGGGAAGACCAGTTCAAGAAGAATGATGTCTAGGATGTAGTATCGATACATGAAGGGAAGTTCGTAGTTCTATCATGCAGTAGATGGAAACATCGTGGGATACAAGGAAATATTCATAACACAAGGCTTCTCACAAAAAGAGTGCATAGAGTATGAAAGGAAGATGGAGTATGATGCTTCACTTCAGAGGGAGTGACTACATAAGATCCTAAGGTTCAACATGGTATGACAGGATCGATAGCTTACTGGTGACTCTAGGATTTACTAAGAGTAAATAGGATTCCAGCCTTTTCCTCAAGGTTGAAGGTGGAAGACCAGTGATGCTCCTATTATATGTCGATGACTTATTCCTGACAGAAGTTGCAAGAAGGAGACTTGCTGCCGAGTTCGAGATGAAGGAATTGGATATGATGCACTATTTTCTTGGTATGGAGGTGTGGCAGAATCTCCCTGGGACAAGGGAAGTATGCAGTAGAGATCCTGAAGAGGTTTAGGATGATGGACTGCAAGGCCATGCCCATACCTATGGCATCAAACCTGAAGCTATTGATTGTTTCTCCATCAGAGTCGATTGATGCCATGATGTATCGTCAAATGATTAGGTCCTTGATGTACCTGACGAATACGAGACCAGATATTTGCTTTGCTGTGAACATCTTGAGCCAGTTCCTGACAGATCCGAGACACATTCACTTGATTGCTGCAAAGCATATTCTGAGGTACCTAAAGGGTACAGTTGATTATGGGCTCAAGTATGAGGCGAATCAAAAGATTAACCTGGAAGGTTATGTTGATTTAGATTGGGTAGGAAGTTCCATTGATAGGAAGAGCACTTCAGGGTGTTGTTTTAGTATGGGATTAGATGTGATCTCTTGGTTTAGCAGGAAGCAATCCTTTGTGGCACTGAGTATAGCTGAAGCATAGTATGTTGCAGCCTGTTTAGCTAGTTGTGAGGCAGTCTAGTTGAGGAATCTACTGTATGATTGATTTGATCTCTAGTTGGATGCTACTTGTATATTGCGACAACCAGAGTTGTGTGAAGTTGTTGAAGAACTTGGTGTTCCATGACAAGTCAAATCATATCGAGATCAAATATCACTATATCAGGGATATGGTGCAGAGAGGAGCAGTAAAGCTCCAGTATGTTGTGATGGATGAACATATAGCCGATGTGTTGATGAAGCCATTAGCCAGAGTGAAGTTTGAGTACTTCAGGGAGAAGCTTGGTGTTCTCCATATCGAGGTTACTTCCAAGGGGAAGTGATGAGTCCGTGAGACATTTTGAGATGGTGAGAGGATTCGTTCCTTCCATGGCCAGATGTAAGGGCTAAGCCATTTGATCATGGTGATAGGATTGGTTCCTTCCATGTCAGATGTGAGTTCTGAGTCATTTTGATGTGACTGTAGGATTGGTTCCTACTGTTGGGGCTCCGAGCCTAAGGGTCCTTAAGCTTTGGTAACTCCGCAGTTTTTGTGGAAGTGTAAGCGGAGTTATGACCCAAAATAGTCTTAGGGGTGTCGCAGGTGGGTTGAAACCCCTTTTTGTAACTAACCCTTGGTGTAAATCCAGGGTTAGGGTTTTGGGCGCCCATGGTTTAAGTCCATGGTTTTGTAATAGTGCGCTATATAAATAGGCACTTATGTAAAGAAGTAGGGTTAGGTCTTTAATGATTATCTTACAAAGCTATTGTAATGCAAAGATAAGATATTGTATAAGGGTTTTTGTAAGAAGGTTAAGTCCCAGCTGTGTGCGTGGACGACCTCTGCAGCTGTGTGCGTAGAGAGGTTTTTGGTGAAAAGGAAGATCTGCAACTGTGTGTGCAGAGGCCTGCTGCTGTGTGCATGGCTTTGAGGACTGAAAGGATCTGCAGCTGAGTGCGCAGATCAGAACTGTCATTTTAGTTGTAAAGAGTTGAATAAAACGCAGTTCTGTGGACGTAACCCCTACACTGGGGGTGAACCACGTTACATCTGGTGTTGTGGTTCATTTGTGTTGATTTGTTATTATATTTTATGCACTACTAAGTAAATAACTTATAAAGTAAGATTGTTGTTAATAACTAACTTCGCTGTGAATTCCCAGATAAGGGTTGTGCAAGTAACTGTTTGTTTATCTAACCGCGAAGCTACATATTTGATAATAGAAGCATTGTGTTAAGTGATTATTAATAGTTAAAGACTAAAGGTACAGTAAGATTCTCTCTTCTGCTTGCAGAAACCTGATTCTGCGGCACCCCATAGCTATTTCGGGTGAGACTGTAGCCTATTCACAGGCTGCTTCCGAAAGGGCCAACACTGTGGGTCTTTTGTTGGTGCGAAGTTAAAGGTAAAACTTGGGTCTGCCCAGTTAGCCCAACAAATTGGTTCCGTTGCCGGTTGAACTCAGTATCTGTTGAAGAGGGATCTACGTCGTACCTTAAGGGCTATGTTTTGGTGACCCTCTGTAAAAGAAATTGGTGATTGGATTGAAGAAACCTATTTGAAGTTTGCAGAACAAGAAAATAAAGATCCCCGTCGTAGCGCGGAATTTTTTTTGCAAAGGTACGTCTTTTCCGATGTTCATGAAATTTTCTTTGGTACTATACACATAGAGTTGCACCAATGGTTATCCAGGTTAACAGAAAGGAGGACGAACTTCCAAGAAAACCAGTTTCCTCCCTGGACCCCCGCAAGAATCGCTATCTTGAAAAGAGTGAACAACGCGATCTCGCGAGCCGTGGATTTCTAGACTGCGCAAACTCTCAAAGCATTTGTTACGGAGTTCGCCATCGACACAAGTACCTCCTTTAGCGAAGCTGAACGACAATTTTTCAAAGGACCAAGGGGTAAGTACTTGAACCTATTTAGTTTGAATATTAAAATACTATTGGCTGAAAAAGGAATTTTGCTTATAGAATCAGATTGTTAGATCTAGTATTGCTAACCTATCATTGGAAGTGACTAGGAATTCGACGAGCAAAGTGGTTTGCTGCGAAGCAAAAAAAGATATAAGAGAGATCTCGGCCTCTCTACTAAGTATACCCCTTTAAGCTCTGAATCCTCTGAGTCCATCGAGGCCCCCTCTGTTAGAAACCCTTCGATAACCCCACAGCAGAGACCTATTATCCTCGAGAACCTGTCGCAGTCTGAAAGTAACCCTAGCCCGAGTATCCCTGTCGCAGGTCAGTCTTCCCCAGCTAGTTCAAACCCTTCCTCCCCCCCTAGATCCCAGATGGCCCATGTTCATGATGACATCAAACTACCAGTTTTTAAAGGAACTGGGTCAGAAGATCCAGAACAGTTCTGGTTTCTATGCGAAGCTGTGTGGACCGCAAAGAACATTACGGACATAGATGTTCGACGAGCGCAGCTGGTCACTTATTTCAGAGACTGAGCCCTAACCTGGTTTATGAAGTTTGCTAGCACGCAGAATCCTGTCTCGGTTGACATCAAAGCAACACTGATCCGAGAATTTAAGAAACCTAAATCAGAGTCATAGTGCATCACTGAGTTAAAAGGGATTCAGCAGCAGCAAGGTGAATCTGTGTGGGACTTTGATCAGAGATTCAAAGTTATTCTTGACCAAGTTAGCTTCATGATTGGACCAGCACAACATAAGGAGTGGTTTATTGCAGCATTATTACCTCACATCAGATCTCCACTCATGCAACAGAAGGTTGCTGATCAGCAAGAGGCCTTAGAGATTGCCATAAATCTTGAAACTACACCTGTCGAAGATAATTCTGGCATAGCTCAAATTCAAGCACAGGTCACGGAGATGGCTTTAGAGCTTCGCGACATGAAGAAAGGGAAATCCACCCACGAAGAGGTATGGTGTATACGTTGTCGAACAGAAGGCCATGACAAGGACCAGTGTCCGGCGCTGAGAAGCTATCTTAATACTGGCGCACCAAACCCGCTAAATCCTAGTGTTCTGTACTGTGAGATCTATCGAACTACTGGCCAGCATCGATCGGAAGACTGCTATCTGTTACAGAGGTATGTTCAAGTCCCGAAGAACCCTTACTGTAAATTCTGTAAGTCAGTAGGCCACAATGAAGATGAATGTCATAACTTCGACCTTATGAGGGAGCGGACCTACGACACTTATAGGATCTACCCGGATGCACAAGGCAATGATGGATATGGTTACTGAGGTGGTCGAGGTAGTTTTAGAGGCCGTGGTCGTGGTATGCCTGGAGGAGGTCGAGGTCAAGTTATTTGCTATAACTGCAATCAGGCAGGAAATCTAGCTCGAGACTGTCAAAACCCAACCACGACATGCCGATACTGCAGAGCAGTCGATCATGTCATCGAGCAATGCCCACAGTTGCTAGCTAAAATCCAAGAAAGGAACAGCAAACCTAGTCCGAGTGTCTAGTTGATTGCTATCGAGCCACGACCAATCCCAGCTGTTAATGTTGTTACAAGAACTGGAGCTACGACAGATGCATAGTGCCAAGCGAAGCAGCCTGACAAAGCTTGGGTTCGCAAGGCCGTAGAGAAGACTCTAGCATTTGATGTTCGATGAGAAAAAGAAACTTTTTTGGAAGCTAGGCAATGCTTTGCTGATCCATATTTGCCAGCAGCAAACAAGCAGCATTAGCTGCTGCAATCCCAGGAAGACTCACAAGGCCAAGTAAGTACTCTGTCATCGTTTTTACAAAGTTGCATCAAATTGTTAAGAAATCAAGATGCCTTAAATGAATTACAAAAAGTTATTCAGTCTTGCGAACCTCAGCAAAGCCCTGGTAAGGAAAAAGCTGTCAGTAGAATTAGAAGGACTGGAAGAGAGATGAGACTACATGCTCAGATAGGAGAATATGACATGATGGATATTATTTTAGATCTGGGTTCGGAAGTCAATATCTTAACTAAACAGACATGGGAACAAATGGGAAATCCTACCCTTGACTGGTCCCCTATCCAATTGATATTAGCCAATCAGCAGAGGATTTTTCCTTTAGGAAGATTCCCTAGAGTACCAGTGGATATAGATGGAGTCAGTACTATAGCAGATTTTGAAGTTATTGAGATCATTGATGACAGTAACCCCTATCCATGTTTGCTAGGAATTGAGTGGGAAATAGATAGTGATGCGGTTATCAATCTTAAAAAGAGACAAATGACTTTTGAAGGGAAGGGATTGAGAGCTATACTACCATTGGATACTTCTCAAGGAGAAAGATATATGGAGCCAGTCAGAGAGGAAGATCAGGATATTCTGGACCACATCTATAATATCACGGCTAAAGAAGAAGATTATGTTGAGCCTAATGCCAAAGGTGTAATGGATTGGCAATGTGATACCTCCTGCATGTCTGACTCAGATGATGGTCTAGAGAATTGGAAGAATCGACTATACGAGCTACATGGCCATCGGTGCGCATGAATTACCAAATATCTTAGATGCCTTAGTGCACAGGCCAGAGATTTGCCTACATATGATGGGTTGACAGACCCAGGAAAATTTATTGCGCAGTTCTCAGAACAAGTGCCAGAATCACAGAGAATGCAGACTCTGGAAGCAGCACTAAGAGCTACAGCAGCAAGATGGTGGAATGGCCACAGGAAGTATATTCACAGTTGGGAAGCTTGCCAGAAATTTCTACGCCTCAGATTCATAGACCAATATCAAGAGGTTCGAAGCAAGTTCAATGGGTAGAATAGTCCTCAGGAACATTTGAAGCAATGTTATGCAGCATGGGAACATGTACCTCACGAGGAATGGGTGCATAAGTTTGTGCACACTTTGGAACCTATAGGAAAAAACTGGTATACGAAGGTCGAGCTTCGACATGGTACTGTAAGTTGGGATGATCTTGTTGATAGTTTTATGCTTACATTTTCTATTAACGAAGTTTGCCCTACTTTAGATGCGGATGTCAGACTGATCCATGACAAGGCAGTTGATGATCAAGAAATAACTGAGTACCAAACTAAGGAGCAGAACCAAGAAGTTAGTGCACCAAACCTAACAGCCCCATCGCAGATCTTACCAGGGCAGGCCGCGGATCAATGTTGTGCCAAGACTGCTCGTTGTGACGAAGCTAAGACAGTGATTTTTCCGGAGCACAAAAACACGGCGAAGCTTAAAATTCAGCCGTTGGAAAACAGCCGAATTGGCAGCATGGGCACTTTAATTACCTTAATTGTCTATACTAATGAGATCATGGAAAATCCAGTACCGGTCGAACAAGATTTTTATCAGATTTGGTGCCTTAAATGCATCGTCCTAATAAATTTGATTGATAAAGTGTATAAGAAGATCCCTAAGTTGGAAAAAATCGCATTCTGCATTTCCTTTACATTTACGAGTGAACCCATGATAGACGAGCGAGAGCTTCAAGATCTAGTAAGAGAGTTCAAACAGAGGGGTCTGCAGATTCATTCCGATCTCCCACATACCTCTGCTCCCCGTGAAGAAGCTCACCCAGCACTGCCGCGGCCGATGTAGACACGGTCCGCCAGGAAAAAGTTTAAACCTGAAGTTCGTTCTAAGCGGAACGAATACCGACACAGGAAATCAGGGAAAACATCAGGGACTCACCAGATGGACCCGCCCAGTTCAGCACTGGTCCGACTGGAGGAGATGAGCACATTGCACCACCGCAGACACCGTATCTCCAGCCCATTCGGCCAGGCGTCTAGCCACCCCGGTGGACAAAGCAGTTTACATTAAGCACGCCCTCGCTGCCACCAGGTGTACAGCTGGTCAGAACCATGACAGGAAAAATAGACCGGCTTAAGTATGCCGACCATGACACAAATGATCATAGCAATTTTCCACAGTTTGCACCTGCTCAATACTTGCATCACGTCAAATACCCAGACAATGGTGCGACACTATTGGAAGTGCAACAGTGGGCTGCCGGCTTGGACACAGCTGGCCTGCTAAAAATGCTTGATGTTCCTCATTTTTGGCGCAGCACACAGGTGACCATCGTGGTTAAGCAGTTGCTAGCATTAGTACATGACGACCACTTATGGATAGGAGACAAGCAAATTCCTATCAATGGCAAGCTCATTCATAAGATCACAGGCTTACCGATAGCAGGGCCTAATCCGGGAATTGAATTTCCATCAAAACATGAGGATACGAAGCTCACCCAGAGCATGAAGGACCATTTCGGCCTGACCAAGGGGAAATGAGGGTATCACATTTCCACAATTGAGGACCAGAACATCCGCTTCGCAACTGAGCTCTTAGCGTGCAAACTCCTGCGAAAGTGCAGGCCCAATGAAGTGCCTGCCCCGGTTATCAGAATCGCTATAAACTGCGTTGAAGGTTACACTTACAACTGGTCCGCATACCTCATGAGGGAATTCCTGGAAGATGCCCGTGATGCGCAGGAAAAAGGCATGCCAGGTGCAGTAAGGTACGCATCCCTCTAGATGTCGTCGAACAAAGCATCTCAGCAGATGACGAACACTGTGTTCACATTTTATGGCATGAGTATACACTACAAGATCTTGCGAACACCATGGCTTACCAATGAGTTGTTCTCTCAATATGAAGGCACCACGAACTTCAGTGCCGACATGCATCATGTTTTCATTCAAGCCCGTGCAGATCCAACACATCAATGGTTTAAGTTACCATATGTAGTAACCAAAGCAGACATCCTGGGCATAGTTCAACAGTGGCCGACTGACTGGTTGAAAGATGCAGTAAAAAAACCCACCATTCCAGTTCCCCTTGCAATGAATATAGGCGCAGGTACCAGTCAGACGCATCAGCAAAACCCACCAGAAGTAAGCGAAGACCCAAGTGACTCGCAGCAAGATGGAAACGACCAAGGTGGAGATGGCGACCATGAAGAAGAGGATGAGGAGTCGGTCAAAACTCTATCAGATCTTAATCGATCATCCAAGCACAAATCGCCAGAGGTAGAGGAGGTAACCAAGCCTCAGTCCCGCAAGAATACAAAAGCGTCGAAGGACAAAAATCTAGACGAAGGAGTCACTGTGACGTTGGAAGAGCTTGAGCAAGCTCTCGACAAATCTACTGAAACACTAACTCAAAAGTGGTCATAGTTCGCGGATGTGCATCTTGCTGCGCTCACGGGCATAGAAAACAGGGTGTCAGAGCTGAAAGAGTTAGTAACAAAATCAGCGACTAATACAGCGACAAGTAGTACCCCAGCATCCGCGCAGCAGGATATGAGGCAATGGCCAACCAGAGATAACAAGGGCCAAGTGTCAAACGCATCTCTAACACTGACTAATGCAGATTCCTGGCCGCAGATGAGTATGACAGTTGGGATCGATTACACCAAGCTGTCTAAGACAGAATTGCACCTCTGCCAGTTAGCCATCACGAAGGAGATCCACGCACAAGATCGCTATTCTCAAATCCAGTTGGAAAACACCATGAAGCAAAGCTAGAATCTCGCAGCAAGGCTGGAAGAAGTTGTGCAAAAGAAGAAAGAGGCTAAACATAAAAGAGCTACACTAGCGCGAGCACTGGATGAGGCATGTCGGAGTCTTCCTGACTTCGACATCCAAGACGAAGAGGAACCAGAGCAAAGAATTGCCAAGCTAAGAGACTATGCCCAACAGTCTCGCAGTGAAATTGAATAGTTAAAAATAGAACACCAGAATCATATCGTGGAGCTTCAACTTCGCATCCCTCCAAAAACTCCACCTGAGGTCCAAGAATAGCGCCACAGGGACATCCAGGCCTCAGCAGCAAAAATATTAGATATTGTGGGCAGTGTAGCAAAGCTGCTGGAAGATAGTATCAAAGCATGGGAGAACCTACAGGACCACCCATATATAGGTAAGGTACAAGAAACCATCAATCTGCGACAGGCAGAATTAGATGCAGTCAAAGCAGAAATTAAGACGCTGCCTCCTATGCAGAAAATGGCTAAGGTGAAGCGAAGCAAGGAACTCCAGCAAGAAATTGACTTTTGCAGAACGAAGGTAACACTACTAGAAAGTTCGCTGCAGCCACTTGTCGATGAAGCATTGGAATTGAGCAATGCTGCGGAGAGTCAGCTCAAAGTTTTGAAGACCTATGATACTTTTGCGCAGGGAAAGGCTAATGAAGTATCATCCTCAGTGTTACAAGAATTGGTGGAAAAAGAGAAAGCAGCTGATGACATTATACACAACCTCAACAGTTGTTTCCATATCCTTGCAAAGAAGATTCTCCCACCAGAAGAGTTGCAGAGTGCCCCGGGACGGGCCACAAGTGAGTCTTAGGGGCCTGTTGGGGCTCCGACCCTAAGGGTCCTTAAGCTTTGGTAACTCCGCGGTTTTTTTGGAAGTGTAAGTGGAGTTACGACCCAAAATAGTCTTAGGGGTATCACGGGTGGGTTGAAACCCCTTTTTGTAAGTAACCCTTGGTGTAAATCCAGGTTTAGGGTTTTGGGCGCCCATGGTTTAAGTCCATGGTTTTGTAACAGTGCACTATATAAATAGGAACTTATGTAAAGAAGTAGGGTTAGGTCTTTAATGATTATCTTACGAAGCTATTGTAATGCGAAGATAAGAGATTGTATAAGGGTTTTCGTAAGAAGGTTAAGTCCCAGCTGTGTGCGTGGACAACCTCTGCAGCTGTGTGCGCAGAGGGGTTTTTGGTGAAAAGGAAGATCTGCAGCTGTGTGCGCAGAGGCCTGCTGCTGTGTGCATGGCTTTGAGGACTGAAAGGATCTGCAGCTGAGTGCGCAGATCAGAACTGTCATTTTAGTTGTAAAGAGTTGAATAAAACGCAATTATGTGGATGTAACCCCTACACTGGGGGTGAACCACGTTACATCTGGTGTTGTGGTTCATTTGTGTTGATTTGTTATTATATTTTATGCACTGCTAATTAAATAACTGATAAAGTAAGATTGCTGTTAATAACTAGCTTCGCTATGAATTCCCAGATAAGGGCTGTGCAAGTAACTGTTTGTTTATCTAACCACGAAGCTACATATTTGATAATAGAAGCATTGTGTTAAGTGATTATTAATAGTTAAAGACTAAAAGTACAGTAAGATTCTCTCTTCTACTTACAGAAACCTGATTCTACGGCACCCCATAGCTGTTTCGGGTGAGACTGTAGCCTGTTCGCAGGTTGCTGCCGAAAGGGCCAACACTGTGGGTCTTTTGTTGGTGCGAAGTTAAAGGTAAAACCCGGGTCTGCCCAGTTAGCCCAACACCTACATGATCAGATATAAGTGCTGAATTCCATTCTCTGAATGGAGGCAGCTGGTCAGTTACCAAGAATACTTAGTCTGGGCCTGAGGGCCATTCTGATGTGATTGAGGGATGTGTTCCCACATGATCAGATATAAGTACAAGGCCATTCTAATGTGATTGAGGAATGTGTTCCCACTTGATCAGATATAAGGGCTAATTCCATTCTCTAGTAGAATGGAGGCACCTAGTCAGTTACCAAGAATCCTCAACCTGGGATTGAGAGCCCTTCTATCATGGTTGTAGGATGCATTCCCGCATGGCTAGATGTAAGTGTATAGCCTTTCTAGCATGGTTGCAGGATGTGTTCCCGCGTGGCTAGATGTAAGTGCAGAGCCCTTATAGCATGGTTGCAAGATGTGTTCCCACATGGCTATATGTAAGTGCAAAGCCCTTCTAGCATGGTTGGCAGATGTGTTCCCACATGGATAGATGTAAGTGCAGAGCCCTTCTAGCATGGTTGCAGGATGTGTTCCTACATGGATAGATATAAGTGTTGAGCCTTTCTGATAGAGTTGTGGGATGTGTTCCTGCATGATCGGATGTGAGTGCTGATCCTTTCCAATAGGATTGTGGGATGTGTTCCTGCACGATCGGATGTGAGTGTTGGGCATTTCTGATAGGGTTGTGAGATTTGTTCCCACATGGTCAGATGTGAGTGTTGGGCCTTTCTGACAGGGTTGTGGGATTTGTTCCTGCATGGTTAGATGTGAGTGCTTGGTGTGACTTTCTGACATGGTGTTGGATATGTTCCTCTCATGGTCAGTTGTAAGTGTTGGACAGGCCATTCTGACTTAGTGTCAGATATAAGCACTGAAGAAGACCTAACTGGAGGCTAGGCCTACAAATAGCATGAAAAGGGTTGGGTCTGTAGAAATTCCTATGACAAGAAGAATGAAGAGATAGCACCATTTGATTGAGATAGAGGAAGTAGTGATGATGATGATGATCCAGTGATGCTCCAGATCAAGTTATGATCCAGACTTGATGAAGATGACTTGACAATGAAAATGACTTGACAATGAAGATGACTTGATGATGATCCAGATGATACAGAGAAGAAGACTTGTGCTAATAAATTGTGTCAAGAGAATACCTTCCTAGTTAAGAGGGAGTGTTGATGTAATTGTACCTTTAGAATGTATTCACTTTTATATTTTATGTATTGTACCTTGATGTTTATTCCAGGAAGCATCTATAATGTAATTGAGTCATGTCATATCTTGATGCTCCTATCAGGAGATTCAATAATGTAAACAATTCATGTAAAGTCATTGTGGGTAACCCTCTTATTGACCAATGGTTAAAGTCCCCACAGTTGTGGGGCCCTAGGGTTATTAGACTATCCTAGAGAAGTCGACCCTAGGTGAGTTATTGTAATTCAGGGCAATAGTCCCCACCATTGTGTTAAGGTTAACCCTCCTTGTTGATCAAAGGGGAAAAGTCCCCACAAGTTGTGGGGCACTAGGGTTATTAGACTCTCCTAGAGATGTCAACCCTAGTAAGTAATTGTTAAGTGGGGCCGACATGTTGAAGTGGACATCAAGTGAATGAAAGAATATAAATAGAGATTGAGACTCTCTATTTATCACACACTCACTCACTCATTGGGGTGCATGAGTGAGACAAGAGAAGCTCTCTCAAGTGTGAGAGAGAGAAAAAGTTGTGGAGATCATCTTTTATGTTTTCGAGTTTTACTGCTGCCATTGGTGCTCATTCTATCTCTCAGGAAGTTGCAGGATTTTCTCCTTTATGGTTTCCCCGAGGAAAATTTTTTGTGTCTCTTGTCTCTTGTGTTTATTGCTGTGCATTTTATTCTCTCAGATAAGATCCTAAGATAATGCTAGCTTGAATGATAAAAATATAACATGGAAGGGAACCATTAAATGCATAAGCATGAGAAAAATGAGTGTTAACCATGGAGACACACATGGAGCCAAAGCAAAGGAAGCATTTCTATAATAAATGACCAGTCAATCCTATGATATGGTTTTCCAAAATCATTCTTGAGAAAAAGAGAGACTCCTTGCCTTATTCCATGGTCTCCCATACCAAAATGACAGTGTCTAGAATCTTCCCTGTACAAATCAAGCTTGCTTCTTCCTGACCAATTAGACAGAAATGATCCAAATGTGTAACTCTACAACCTTGTCTAGGATTATCTAAGAGATATTCAAGAAGCATAATCAAACTCCAATAAATGATCAGAAGGGAAGGGTTCCCTTTCCATCTATAACAAATCATCTCCCAATGTATGATCCCCACATACTTTCAAAAATTTGCAAGGAGGGCCATCTATGTCTAGGGATTTACTTTTCTTCATAGACTTCATATCTAAGAAGAGTTCATCGTTAGATATATTGAGGAGTTTTTTGTGGGATAAGTATGGTAAGGATCAAGGGTTATTGATGATCCTATGGACTGTATGCATTTTTCTTAATGTGGGGTGGCTTGGGATTGCTTGAAGTAGAAAAGTGGATTAAATGATGCTTGGAGAGCTTGTCTCCCTTGTAAGTATGATTGAGGTACAACATTTTACAGGACAGTGTGTTCACAAGATTCAGGGTAAGTGAAGCTTATGAGACATTATCTCTCCTCAACTATTTAAGATCTAAGACTCTTTTATTTTAAAGAGAAAGGAAATATGTTTCTAAATATATGAACTACACTAGAGTTGTACATGTGTTAGATGTGGTTGGTAAAATGCAGTATTTTTGTTCTGATTCTGCATGATTACACCTACAAGAGATTTATAAAGCCATTGACTACAAACAACAAAGAAAAGTACCAATGAGATTCGAGCATTATATATTTTAAGTATTAATTGTAAAGCTTTTCTAAGTCAACATGCATTACAAATGTGACACATATCACCCATCTGGAATGTAGAAAGCACCTCTTGGCACAATGAAGACCTACATTTATACTACCACAAGCCTTGATCGATGTTCATTGTTCATATCTTTGCCTCAACTTGAAGTTAACATTCATGTGACGATGTTGTTGAATTAGGTTGGATGGAGAGCAATCTATAAGCAATCTAGTGCTGAGCCAACTCAACCCCTATATTTGGAAGAGTTGCAGACTAGATGTGGAATGATGTTATCATGAAGCCACTCTTGTGCCTATTTATTGTGTGTGTTATTTATGTGCCCACTTTCTCCATTTTATTTTAATTTGTATCATATGAAAATGAATGATTTTTCTAACTCCCTAGGAAAAGTAAAATCAACTACCCCAATTAACTAAGATCTGAATTCAATTAATGTATAGCATGGATGGAAGATGGTGAATATTGTGAGGGGGGCATGAAATGTACCATCCCACTACAATTTTAATGAGATAATATCAATATGCCATCATTATTAAGAAATAAAGTTGATTAAATGCAAACTGATGTTTATGAAGTGAGTTCACCCTTCAGCAATTTTGGAAGGCCTATTAAAGTAAAAATGTGCTCAGTTGTCCTAATTGAGATGTATGCAATAGGTCCTACTTTGCATATATCCAAAAATTGGCTTAAAAGACTTAATCAATACCATGACAGGTCTTGTCCAGGTAAGGATGCCTTAAAAATCATTAAAATTAAGAAGAGAAAAAACTACTGAAATCATGAGTTCCAACTACAACAATTAGCATGAAATTTTATAGAAGCCAATCATACAGTAAGTTTTACAAATGTCATTTGAATTTTCCCCCTGCACAGGTGGCACATAGAATTAGATGGAGAGAACCAACATGCTCTCTAAGATTAAAAAGCTTAGCAATGCCATGTATTGGCAAAGCAAACCCCTAGGGTTTTTTCGATAGAGAAAGCCAAGGGGTACCAGGTTTATATGGTGTTGTCACAGTCCTTTTCATAGACACACAACATTATTTCTATTTAAATATATTTTTGAGCTAGGAACTAACACTTGTGCAGAATTGTATGCACTGTGGATCCTTTTAAATTCAACATCAGAGAATGGTTTGAATTAATTAAAGTCTTTGTAGACTCAAATATTGCAATTGATTGGGCCAAGCAATGTTACCACATTAAAAATATAAGCCTAATTCCCATAATGAATCCCCAATGTGCGTTTTCCCCAATGTGTGTTTCCCTACTCTTGCGTCTAGGAAACTTGGGGGAACATTGTATAATTCCATGCTTATATGAGTACCCCATCAGACACTTCTCTAAAGAGTAAGAAACCCATGATAACACATTAATATTTAGTCAATCTTACCCCACTCAGAATGCTTTGCAAACTTGTAGATGACTTAATCAGAAAGAACTATTCAACTGAACTCAAGGGAAGTGGCCATAATTCCCATACTCGCAGATGAAAGTGAATCGGGGTTTTGAATACATTGGGAATACTTGTCCTTCACATACTTTTACTCAGCACACTTGGTAGGAAATAAATATACAAATAATTACATTTCTAATGCAAGAAAAAGTGCTTGTGAGTACTGTAAGTAATGACTTGGGATACTTAACATACTTGACGAGTACTAGCCAATATTTGGGAGTCAAGAGGATGACTATTGATTGTACAATACTTGATCAGTAGTAGTATAGCAAGCAATGAGTATTGTAACTATGGAAATGGCCCTAAATCCAATGACTTCCTACATAGTCTATGATCTCCCAAAATAAAATGAATTTATTTTTGATAGTATGAAGAATTTTAAATCATGCAATGAAGGATATGAAGATCACTAACAGTTTTGAAAGCCTCTATTTTTTATGCAAATCTCACAAATATGTGACTTCGGTGGCTTTGGTGAGGATCAGAACATCTCATTAGCCACCGAAAGATGGAAGATAAATAATAGGTGGAAGACCCCTTCGGCAGTCAGGCGTATTGCTAAACTTTTCACTGCCATCGGAGCATTTTCTAACAGCAATCGGAGGTTTTAAAGGCTACAAATCAGTGAGCTAGTTCCCAAAGCCACCACAACTACAGATAAAATAACAATTTAAGGCTCCAATTGTGAGAGGTTTTGAGCACTGACGAAATCAGTTCGGGACTTAAAAACTTTAAAAGCATCGGCGAGATAGTCCACTATAGCACCGAAATGGAGGAAGACTTACAGACTATGCCTTTCGTGAGAAGAGGAAATCATCAGCAATCGAAAGGAATAAAGACAAATCGTCAAAGAATTTAGAACCAAGCAGCTTCACAGCAATCGGGAGAACTACAGACTAACCATAGGCAAATTAGTCCTCTAAGGAGCCGCAAGGGCAGAATATATAAAGACTGCAGGTTTCGCGAGCAGATGGAAACTTCGGCGTTGGAGGTGCTAAAGACTAACCAGCGGTGAAATAGTTCACTGTAGAGCCGCAACGTCAGAAAGGCTAAAAACTAACTAGTGGCAAGATAGTTAAATGACGAGCCGCAATGGTGGGAAACCGAAGGACTACGGATTGGCAAAGTTTACAACTAAGTATCTCCGCAGTGTCAGTGAGGCAACAGACAAGACATCTGTTAAATCAATAGAAAATCATTGTCGATTAGAAGGAATGAAAAATATGTGTCGAATCTTGAAAAGACTAACCATCGGTGAGTTAGTCTACTAAAGAGCTGCAACGGCGGAAAAAAGAAAGGCTGAGGCCTCCGCGATCAGATGAAAATTTCAGTGATCGGAGGAACTAAAGACTATGTAGTGGCAGTGTTCAGATAAAGGTTTCGATGCATTATTTAATACAGCTCCCAATCACCGATGAGCTAGTTATGGAGAACACCGATGTGTTGAGACTAGGGGAGCATATCGGATAAAGGAAAAATCCTTCGACCACCGATGAAGAAGCCATCATGACGTTGGTGATCTAAATAGTGCCGACGTTGCGGCAACAAGGAGACTTGGGGTGCCGATGGAACAGAAGACAAAGCTTCCGATCAGTGACCGTGGCGGTAAGGTAGAGAATCTGCGTAAACACTGAGATTTGGAGCGCCGAAAAAGTGGTAGTAGTTAGGCTTGGGGCCTCGATGTGATAAAAGAAAAGGATTCTGACTTATGACTGTGGCAACAAAGTTAAAAAGGTTTCAAGCGGATTGAACAAGATTGGGCACTTCAGTTAGATGTCGATACACTCGCTGTTGGCGGCAATATCATAGCGAACCAGTAGTGGTGATTATCAATGACCACTTCAGACATTAAAAGATCATTTAGTGAACTAGATCTTCACAGTAAATAAACAAATAGTTAGCAAGGTTTGAAGCCCTAATGAGGAAAAACTATCACTTTCAATTTTTTTTGTGTAAACAGATCTGATTTTCAAGATCTGTAAAATTTGTAAAAGGCTATAAATCCCATGATTATTTGATTAATAAAGGTTTGACTACGAGGATTTATGAACATGTTCAATTATCAAGCGTCTCATCTGGTTTACTCTAAGTATAAGCTCTTTTGTTGTGATTTATTCAGCCATCTCTTTCTTTACTTTTTTTTATTTCCTGAATGTGCATTTAGGTAATTTTCAGATTTATTAAAGGGTTGATAGTTGTCATCCTATTGGTTATTTAGTGATATTTGATTTATAAACACCATCCTCAACAGGATTTAGCCATTTATATGCATGTGTTATGTGTGTAAGTCTACCATCCTGGTAAGTTCTCCATCCCTGCACCTTTTTTTCAAACTACTGAAAAAGTTGTAACTAAAATCCTTGTGATTGAGTGAGCTTCATGCATGTCTTGAGAGTGAGAGGTTATATAGGTTATCCATCTTGATCCAATTCAGAAAAACCCTAAAACCAGTTTAAGTTACTAGGAATCCTCGAGCTACAACCTAAAGGAGTTTCCTAGAGTGATAACAAAGTGGCGATGTTGCCGGGGAGAGGAGATTGAAGCTCAGCTTCCCTGCGAGATGACATAGATCCATGCTTTGATGATAGACAAGGCTTGGAAATTATTATGGTTGTAATCATATATCTAGTGACACCATTGATAAAAGGTGGCTTCAAGAAGACCAAGTACCAGAGAAAACCCAAAGGGGCCACCAGCAACACCCGTTTCAGATCCAGAAGAAATATTGAGGAAAGCTAGGGATTTACTAAGACAAGCCAACAGTGCTGCACAAAATGCTACATCAGGTATTTTAAGAAATAGTTCTGCTATTATTTCTTCTACTGAAAATATTAATTCCCAAAAAAATTTTATATCAGAAAAATATAGGGCTTGGGCATCTTCAAGCACTGTTGCTTGTGAAGATCCAATCCCTGGTGACTCCATTGGGATAAGTATACCATTGCCTTCTTATCAAATATCCCCATCAGTGCTGCCTTCCACATCCCTATCCATACCCATTTCCAAGATGGCTTCCCCTCCATTGTCCAAGCTGGAATGAATCCTAGTATCTAGGTATGCACCCCTAGTTTTCCCAAATCCTCTCGCAGCCATGCCTACTGGGGATTATCAAAATTATATGCCTAAGTTTACAGGGGAAGGGGACATCACTGCTGAAGAACATCTAGAGGATTTTTACAGCTATGCCGAAAATATTAACATAGAACAAGCAGATGTGTGGACCAGAGTTTTTGTACAAATCCTAGATGGCCAGGCTAGGAAGTGGTTTAAGGAACTTCCTACTGGGTCAGTAGCAGGCATAGATGCCCTAGATGACATTTTCCTAAAGCATTAGGGAGAGAGGAGAAACCAACTCTACTATATCATATAATTCAGCAACCTGAGAAGAGAAAATGGTGATTCTGTCTCCAAATTTACCAAGAGATTCAACGACGTGTACAGCAAGATCCCCACTGAGATTAAGCCCACCGGTGCCTCAGCTATGATATCCTATGCGAATGTCTTTGACTCTGAATTCTGCCTACTTCTCAGAGAAAGGAGGTCTTCCTCCTTATCACTCATGCAGGATGATACCCTAGAGGTAGAGTCAAACATTCTGGCATCTCAAAAGGTCAAAGGGAAGGTAGACAGGAGAAGGTAGCCAGCAGACTATAATGGGGCTTCTGCAACAGAGAACAAGATTGACAAGATGGCCAAAATTTTAGATAAATTGAGTGCTGAAATGTCTAAATTAAGGGGCCAAGGACATCTACCGATGAGGGGTACAGGGCCAAGTGATTTTTCCCCTCGAAACCCAAATTCCATTCCTTATAGAAGAGGAAACCCCCCTGTTCATATTCTCAGAAGGGAGAGAAATCAAGGGGAATACCTGAGGATAAGAGCTCCATTTCAAAATGTTGTATTAGAAGAAGAGCCAAAATTCATTGAAGATGAAGGAGAAGCTGAAGACAATATCCACTGCATGGAGGATGAGGTGAACTATTCTTTTCTAACACAGATAGAATATGAGGAAGCCCTTATTGCTGAGCAGATCACCAAAGAGGCTATCTATCAGGCTGATGATCAGGGAGGTTACCAACTAAGGTCTAGGTTGGTTTCTTCCCTCAAGAAGAATGTTGTACCTATCAAGCAGTCTACTGCACCTGCTAGAAAGGTTGTTGTTTTATCAAGGAAAGTAGCTATCTGATCCAAAGCATTACATAAACCGGCACCTTCAGCCACACCTGATCAAGTCCAACTCAAACCTACAACTCAGGAGGTAAGATTTACAGATAAGTTGCATTATTCTTTCAAATTGAGTCTAAAATTCAAAAATTGAAAATCTCATTCCCTCTAATCGAGTTGATGAAGAATGATGCATTTAAAACCTCCATTCTAAATTCCCTTCAGCCCAAGGTGCACATTGACACTGACTTCCTGAACCTACAAGATGACAAGCCTATTGTAACCCTGGGGCCCATGATTGAAGACCTAAAGGACTCTTGCCCACCATTCTATATATCCTTGAACATCCATGATAAAATCCTCCATAACTATCTATTGGATTCAAGAGCCTCTCATAACCTAATGCCAAAAGCTGTGATGGATGAGATCAGCCTCAGCATTACCAATCCCTACCATGATTTATTCTCTTTTGACTCTAGGATGGTAAAATGCTTGGGCCTCATCAAAGATCATGCTATAAACTTAACCCAGTTGCCTTCGAAAAGCGTAATGATGGACATCGTAGTGGCTGATATTCCCCCAAAATTCGACCTCTTGCTATCTCGATTGTGGAGAAAAATATTAGGTGGCACCCTCCATATGGATCTCACATATGCTACCATTCCCATGTTTGGAAGGGAAACTAAGCGGCTGTACAGAGAAAATCAGCTAGCATACATCATAAGCAAAGAGAGACGCTCAGTGAATCACCCAATTTACACCGTGGACACCGATTTTGGATCCTCTATTTTGCAAATTGATGATAATCAACAGACGTCGGTTCAGCTCACTGAGCCCACCCATCCGCGGCCAGAAGAAATCACAATAGCGATCTGGACCATGTATTTCGATGGGGAAAGTGCTCAGAACTCAGTAGGCGTAGGTATATTCTTGATCTCCCTAGCTAACGAGAACATTCACTTATCTTATAAGCTCAATTTCAAGACCACGAACAACGTAGTAGAATATGAAGCCTTGCTGCTGGGATTTAAAGCGGCCAAGGAGATGGGGATGATGTGCGTGAAGATTTTTGGGGATGCAAACCTCATCATATAGTAGGTCAACAACACTTTTCAGATGAAAAATATCTGATTGAAGGCCTACAAGGACAAGGTATGGAAACTCAAAGACTCCTTTATGTTTTTTGAACTGTCATATATTCCTAGGGATTTGAATCACCTAGTTGATTCCCTTGTCGTATCCGCAAGTCTTTTTGTTCCTCCTTTTCCCCCTAATCTCAGCTATGATGTTCAGGTCAAGTATAGACCCTCTCTGCCAAACAATGTAAAATTTTGGAGGGTGTTTGAAAATGGTGGGGAGCTTAGTAAATTCCTTCAGTTAGTGGATGAATTCTCTGGCATACACATTGACCAGGAAAACATTAACCTGGAGGAATCCAAGTAGCTCAAGTTAAAAGATAAAGTGACTGAGCACAATATTGTCCAATTGCCTAGCAATTACATACCCCGAGGTCTAGTACCGTTAGAAGAACTATTGGTTCACAATGACATCCCTTTCAAGCTGTCCAAAAGGGAGCTAGATCCTGTTGTCCAAGAGCTAAACATAGGCATCCAAAGCCATCCAAAACTGATAAATCTATCCACTGGGCTGACCGCTGAACATAAGTCTGAATATTGTGGCTTGATAAAAGAGTTTGCTGATGTATTTGCATGGGAGTGTAGTGATCTAAAAACATATGACACCAGCATCATCCAGCATAGGATTCCTTTGGAGAAGGATACCATTCCTTTCAAACAGAAGCTGAGACCCATCAGCACCCTTCTATTACTAGTGATTGAGAAAGAGATCCATAAGCTCCTCAAAGCCAAGATCATAATCCCCATCAGATATTCCAAGTGGATTGCAAATCTAGTAGTGGTGAGAAAGAAAAATGGAGAAATCAAGTTGTGTGTGGATTTTAGGAACCTGAACAAGTGTTCCAAAAAAGACAACTATCCACTGCCCAAGATGGAACATCTGTTGCAGAGAGTATCGGGGGCCAGGGTCATGTCCTTCCTTGATGGTTTCTCTGGATACAACCAAGTTGCTGTGCACCCAGATGACCAAGAGAAGACTGCCTTTACCACTCCCTGGGCACCTTCGTGTATGCTAAAATGCCATTTGGGATAATGAATGCTGGGGATACTTTTCAGCGAGCTATGGACCTAGCTTTTTTAGGGATAAAATATAAATATGTGCTGATATATTTAGATGACTTAACAGTATACTCTCACATCCATCATGACCACGTGCAGCATTTAAGGAAGGTATTTCTGAAGTGCAGAAGGTATGGAATATCACTGAACCCAAAGAAATCCCAGTTTGCACTCAATGAAGGAAAGCTCCTAGGCCACATAGTCTTAGCAGAAGGTGTAAATATCGATCCGGTAAGAGTGGAAGCAATTCAACAGCTATCAATACCAAGGTCAAAAAGGGACATTTACTCCTTTTTAGGCAAGATAAACTTTGTCAAGAGATTCGTTCCAAATTTCTCCGAGCTGGTAAAGCACATAATAGCCATGCTAAAAAGGGATGCAGAAATAAAGTGGACTGACCAGGCAAGAAATTCTTTTGAATACATTAAGAAATCCATCATGGAGGACCCAACCCTGATCAGTCCCAACTACACCAAGGGTTTTTACATTTTCTCTTTTGCATCTTACAACACAGTGGCAGTTGTACTATTACAAAAGAATGATGAAGGTCTTGACCATCCAATTTATTTCTTTAGTAGAACCTTGAGAGATGTTGAGTTGAAGTATGACCCAATTGAGAAGTAGGATTATGCTCTCATAAAATCTTTGAAGAAATTCAGAATCTACATTCTCCATGCAAAGGTCATCACATATGTCCCTTCAGCTGTAGTGAAGGATGTTTTGACTCAGCCTGACATTGATGGGAAGAGAGCTAAGTGGATTGCCAAACTCATTGAGTTTGATATAGAGGTGAAACCCACCAAGCTGGTAAAGGGATTAGGTCTATCCAAACTCATGGCCAAAGAAAACTGTGAACTGCTGGGAATGAATTTCACATGTGTCAGATCAGCAAAGGTGCGGACTATGGTAGCAGCTAAAACAGAAGTAAATCAAGATCAGAATAACAGTCCTGTAGTAGCTGAGAACATATCTTCATGTGAGTGGTACTCAGGTATCATCAAATTTTTGCTAGAGTTAGAAGTTTCTCCTGATATTACTCTTAACCAAGCACGAGCTCTTAAGTTGAAATATGTTAAGTTTTGCATAATTGACAATTTGCTATATTGGAAGGATCAGCCTGGAGTTTTGTTAATATGTATAGATAAAGAGGAAGAAGAGCAGGTCATGCATCACTTTCATTCCAGTACATGTGGAGGCCACCACTACTGGAAAACCACAGCCCACAAGATATTAAAAGCAGGATACTATTGGGCAGTCCTTTTTGCTGATGTATGCACTTTTGTAAGGGCATGTGACCAATGTCAAATAATTGTAGGGAAGCAGCAGCTCAAATCCTTGCCCCTTAGGCTTGTTACAGTGAATGGGCCTTTCCAGTAACGGGGTCTAGATTTCATAGGTGAAATCAATCCATCTTCCAGTGGACAGCATAAATGGATCTAAGTAGCCACTGACTACTTTACCAAATGGATAGAATCAATACCCACCAGAAATGCCATGCATCAAGTCATCATGAGATTCTTATATGAGAACATCTTCAATAGTTTTGGTTGCTCGATAAGGTTAGTAACTGATAATGCACAAGCCTTTAAAGCTGGGGCATTGGTTAAATTGTGTGAATCAATGGGTATTCAACTAGTGCACTCCACATCCTATTTCCCACAAGGCAATGGCCTGGCTAAGTCATCCAACAAAAGCTTAGTTCGGATCATTAGGAAATTGCTAGAGACAAATTAGAAAAGATGGGATTCAAAGCTTAAGTTTTCCTTATGGGATGATAGGGTGACAGATAAAATATCCATAGGGAATTCCCCATTCAAACTAGTTTATGGAATTGAGGCCATCTTTCCTATCCAGATCATCCTTCCAATGGCAAATTTCTTTTAGGAAGAGGAAGATGAACCAAATGATATGATGAGAAGGATGATGGATTTGGTGGAGTTACAGCAGATCAAGGAGCAAGAAGTAGGAAAATCAGAGGCTCATCAACATAGGATAAAGGGCACGTTTGACAAAAGAGTAAAGGCAGACAACTTCTACGTCGGATATTGGGTCCTCAAGTGGGATGTTGTCAGACAGGACAAGGGGAAACATTGAAAATTTGACTGTTTATGGATTGGAACTTTTGTCATAGACCAGGTATATGAAAATAACACCTTGAAATTGCAGAATCTGGAAGGTGAAGAGGTATTCGATGGCCCAATAAATGGGTGGTTCCTAAAACTCTATTTTATTTGAGTCTCTAAGGCCTTATGATTGTAAATTAGTAGATATTAGGTTGTTTTTCTTTTGGAATAAGAATCCATGCCCAATGGAACAATAAAGAATAGTGTTAAGTTGCTTAGTTACTTTTAGGGTAAGGCATTTTGGTTTGGGGTTCTTGGGACCTCATAGGGAGGTTCCCATCCCCGAGTAGGAGCCAGATGTTATCTCCCAAAATAAAATGAATTTATTTTTGATAGTATGAAGAATTTTAAATCATGAAATGAAGGATATGAAGATCACTAACAGTTTTGAAAGCCTCTAATTTTGATGCAAATCTCACAAAGTTGTGACTTCGGTGGCTTGGGTGAGGATCAAAACATCTCATTAGCCACCGAAAGATGGAAGATAAATAATAGGTGGAAGACCCCTTCGACAGTCAGGCGTATTGCTAAAATTTTCACTACCTTCGGAGCATTTTCTAATAGCAATCGGAGGTTTTAAAGGCTAGAGTTCAGCGAGCTAGTTCCCAAAAGCGCTGCAACTACGAAGAAAATAACAATTTAAGGCTCCGATTGTGAGAGGTTTTGAGCACCAACGAAATCAATTCAGGACTTAAAAAATTTAAAAGCATCGGCGGGATATTCCACTACAACATCAAAATGGAGGGGGACTTATAGACTACGCCTTCCACGAGAAGAGGAAATCATCGGCGATCGGAAGGACTAAAGACAAATCGTCGAAGAATTTAGAACCAAGCAGCTCCATGGCGATTGGGAGAACTACATACTAAACATCGGCGAATTAGTACTCTAAGGAGCTGCAAGGGTGGAAGATATATAGACTGCAGGTTCCATGAGCATATGGAAACTTTCGCTTCGGAGGTGCTAAATACTAACCGGTGGCGATATAGTTCACTGCAGAGCCGCAACGTCGAAAATGCTAAAAACTAACCGGTGGCAAGATAGTTAAATGAGGATCCACAATGGTGGGAAACTAAAGGACTACGGATTGGCAAATTTTACAACTAAGCAGCTCCGCAGTGTCGGCGAGGCAACAGACAAGACATCTGATAAATCAACAGAAAATCACCACCGATTGGAGGGAATGAAAAATACATGTTGGATCTTGAAAACACTAAATATTAGTGAGTTAATCTACTAAAGAGCTGCAACGGTAGAAAAAATACATACTAAGGCCTCCGCACTCAGATGAAAATTTTGATGATCGGAGGAACTGAAGACTACATAGCAGCAGCGTTCAGATAAAGGTTCTGATGCATTATTTACTACAGCTCCCGATCACCGATGAGTTAGTTATGGAGAATGTTGATGCAGTGAGACTAGGGGAGCAGATGGGATAAAGGAAAAATCCTCCTACCACCGATGAAGAAGCTGACAAGATGTTGGTGATCTAAAGAGCGCCAACACTACGGAAACAAGGAGACTTGGGGCGCCGATGGAACAGAAGACAAAGCTTCCAATCAACGACTGTGGCGGTAAGGTAGATAATAGGAAAAAACACTGATATTTGGAGTGCCAAAATAGTGGTAGCAGTCAGGCTTGGGGTACCGATGTGATAGAAGAAAAGGCTTTCGATCGACGACTGTGGCAACAAAGTTAAAAAGGTTTCGAGGGGATTGAACAAGACTGGGAACTTCCGTTAGACGTCGATACACTGGTTGTTGGTGGCAATCTTAGAGCAAACCAGCAGTGGTGATTATTAATGACCACTTTAGCCATTAAAAGATCATTTATTGAACTAGATCTTCATAGTAAATAAACAAATATTTAGCATGGGTTTGAAGCCCTAATGAGGAAAAACTATCACTTTCAATTATTTTTTGTGTATACAAATCTAATTTTCAGGAGCTGTAAATTTTGTAAAAGGCTATAAAGCCCATGATTATTTGATTAATAAAGGTTTGAATTTGGGGATTTATGATCCTGTTCCATTATCAAGCATCTCATCTCGTTTACTCTAAGTATAAGCTCTTTTGTTGTGATTTGTTCAGCCATCTCTTTCTTTACTGTGTTTATTGCCTGAATGTGCATTTAGGTAATTTACAGATTTATTAAAGGGCCGACAACTTTCAGCCTATTGGTTAT
The DNA here is from genome assembly GCA_001517045.1 of Pseudotsuga menziesii. NCBI lineage: Eukaryota > Viridiplantae > Streptophyta > Pinopsida > Pinales > Pinaceae > Pseudotsuga > Pseudotsuga menziesii. The sequence continues at coordinate 557,290 of LPNX010695557.1, forward strand.
TTAGTGATATTTGATTTATAAACACCATCCTCAGTGGGATTTATCCATTTATATGCATGTGTTATGTGTGTAAGTCTGCCAGCTTGGTGAGTTCTCCATCCCTGTACCTTTTTGTCAAACTACTGAACAAGTTGTAACTAAAATCCTTGTGATTGAGTGAGATTCATGCATGTCTTGAGAGTGAGAGGTTATATAGGTTATCCAGCTTGATCCAATTCAGAAAAACCCTAAAAATAGTTTAAGTTATAAGGCATCCTCAAGCTACAACCTATAGGTGTTTCCTGGAGTGATAAAATAGTCACTGTAAAAGTTTCACATAGAGCCATTGTAAAGAAACAAAACATTTTATTATTTCTCAAGTTAAGGAATGTTAGTAGTAGATTATCTTTTGGGGTTCCAAATTATGCAATTTAAAGAATAATTCGAAGGCTAGTAAGACGGTTTCAATCCTCCAACATCTCTATCCCAATAAAACCCAAAATACATCATCATTTTGTTGTCTCCATAGCTGAACAAGACATGAATCAACAATTATTTCTAAAGTAAACCATTGCCAATTGATTTGTTTATTCAAACTGAAATGACACCATACAAAAAACCTCCTAAACAGTATTTTATTCAGTAGATGATACATGGCATTCAAAAGAAAAATGGGGAAATTGAAATTGGGTTTTGATTTATTTTATGAACAGTTGAAAAGAAAAATCGAGTGAAGATGGCTTGCATCTTTGCAAGGCTTGGCCTAGGTTTCCTTCATTGATCTGTTGCCTTGCTAGTGCAAGAAATGACTAAATCTGAATTGGTTCTCCTTGATTTTGTTGCTGTTGTGGCTGACTGCTTCCAGAGGGATCCTCCTCTAAGAGGGAAAAAAAATGCTATGCACCAGAGAAACCTCCCTCCTCCAACATTGTTATGCACTAGAGAAACTGCCCTCCTCCAACACTACAAACCCACCACAAAATCCATAAAAATGGTGGAAAAAATTCTATGCACCAGAGAAACCACCCTCCTCCAACACTGCAATGCACCAGAGAAAGACAAACCACCCTCCTCCAACACTACAAACCCACCACAAACCCACGATCAAATCCAAAAAAACTGTGGAAAAAAACCCTATGCAGCACACATGCAGCTTCACGCAGTCGTATGGTAGAGGTGCATGGGAAACATTTGCAATAAAACATTCCTCATCATATTGGATATTTATATGCTAAATAAAAAAAACCTTTTACCCTTAATATAGCACCGATATTTTGGTTTAATTTTTATTTTATCCCCCCCCCCCCCCCAATATGAACAAACATGATATCATATTGGTCCCTAATTGATGCCCCCGTGCCCAAGCCCTAGGGAGAAAACATGGAATCCTTATAATAAATTTGTTTTATCAACAACTAGAAGCAAGAAACAACCCCCTTATTACAATGAATTCAATTATACAACTACAACTGGAAGGAGGCTATAGCCTAAATAAATCTCTGACTCCCTAGTTCTTCGGCTACAACTAGAAGCAGGATACAATCCCTTTTCCTTTCCTCATATTCCCACCCTGATATGAATATAGAAATTGTTGAACCTTGAAAACACTAATATTGCGGACCTGATAATCAACACCTATACTACACTGCACAATCTGTACCACACTGCACAACCACTTCCACTACTAACCATTGCTCATCATCTGATCACTACTCATCAACTGATCATTGTCCACTGTATCACACTGCTCAACAACTTGTATAATCAACCTATCCAATCAAGTTCTATCAATCAATATGTTTCTCACATCAACCGTCTTAGTCAATCTGAATCTAATCAACTCCACACCAAACTCATTCCACCTCATTCAAACCAATTGCTCATACAACTCATCTGGTCTGAGTCAAACCAAATGTACATAAGGAAACTTATGTCAATCTTGCACAATTGAACCCACCTATACTAATATTCTTGTGTAACTATGCCAAATCAATCATATACTTTTTTTAATCTAATAAATTGCTCTGACAATCAACCAACCCTTCTTACTTGGCCTAGTTCATCAAGTAAGAGACACATTTTAGCAACCAAGAGACTTCACGTAGGGTTAAGCAAACGTTTTCCAATCACACTCAACTCAATGACACCACAACCAACCTCAATAATAGTCAAGGAATGCTCGACAGTTAAACATGATATACCTCAACCAACTAACCTCATCCAAGAAGATAAAAGGATTATCCAACTATGTCAAACTCATTCAATCTCATAAACTCTTAGACACAAAAGGAGTTTTCACTCTACTCAAATCAAGTAACAAATCAAACAAATATCAAGCAATTGGTCACTTACAATATTGTCAAAGGTTGTCATTAATAGTCAATAACAATCCAGTTCCACTTAGGTCAAAGACACATTGATCAACGCTTGTCAAACTATTTTTCAAATAAAGCACTTAAGTTGATCAAAGAAATCACTCACAATATCTATTAGTTACATGTCAACTTCTCATTCAATACTACACTATACAATAGTCAAGATAAACACCAAAATCTATGCCAATAATGTCCAAGATAATCATCAAGATCGCATCAAGATATATTCCAAGATAATCATAATCATAGATTGCATAACATATTCAATTACTTCAAAGATATATACCAATATATAGGCTCACATACTAAGATCAAATATGAACTCTATACATGAGAGACATGTGTCATCACAAGAGAAACCCATAAGCGTGAACCATACCTTTTTGAATATCACAAGATGAAGAAACAATAGAAAAACCAAAAGAAACTCTATATCATGTCATCACATAGCCCTCATAAAAATATTCCATTAAGCTAAGAAATTTGTAATTCTGATTTTGTATGAGAAAGTTATGCCAATTTTAGTGAATCTCTTCAATCCTCAAAGATGCCCAAAATTCTCCTCCCCAAAGTTTCGCACTTTTCTCCAGGATTTTTGAAATACCAAAGAGAGACTTGATTGATGAACAAATCAAATGTTTGATATTCTATTTATATATGTCATTGAGAAACGTTAGTACCTCAAACTGGGCCAAAATGCAATTCAAAATTACAAATAATTAAATTATCTTTTGTTTGGTCAGCTGACCCAAAAAGCTAGGGTACACCAACTTCAAAAATTCATATCTCTTCAATCGTAAGGAGTTAGAATATGCTCCACATATCAAAGGAAATGGTTTGACTAGGAATATCTCCCCATGATATTTTTATTTACAAATTCTTGGTATAATATCATTAAATTTTTCAATTTGTTTAGGACTTCAAATATTCCACACATAAAGGTGTCATAGACCATTCTACCTTATGCATAAGTTCCAAGGTCAAAGGATTCAATGGACATCATCAAAGGAATGAGGGATTCAGTGGTATTCACATCAACAAACTTCATATCAACAAGGAGGAGGGATCCACCATATACTCATAATATCAAGGGTATCAAGTACCCCAACACCACCAATCAAGTGGTAACAAAGACTTTTTCAAGAATATCATCATCATATTCAAGGTCTTCATATCATTAAAAAAATATCCAATGGTTCCATTATATATCGTCATCACAATATGATTACCAACACCCCAAAATAGGGGTAAAAATACATCACCACAAGTTTGCAACACCTTATGGGCCTCATATGCATGATCACAAATCTACAACATGCCAATTACCATATAGCGTCCAAGGTCCATCAAACCATCATATGTGTGGGTTCAAGACCCAAACTTCCAAGGAAACCAAGGACCCCATAAGAATGGGTTCCAACATACCACCATAAATTTGAGTTCCAAGACCCAAGTCTCCACATGCAAAAGGATCAAGATCTAAGCTTGTGGACTAAAGGACACCACAAGAACTCAAAAAACTCAATACCATCGAAAGCAAGCAATGGTCTTGATCATCAACACATCAAGGGATTTACACACATGAGCCACATCATACATCCAACAACCAATCAAGAGACCAAAACAAGTACAAGTATAACAAGCACCACAAATACCAGTAACCGAATATCAACCAGGATCGGGGAAATCGACAATGGAGTAAAATGGGACAAAGATACAACTTAGGGGAATGTGACCAAGTCAATGGGTAACCAGGGATTTTTCCATTGTTCCAAGACCTCCAAGGTATTCAAGATTGGGCTTGGACAAGGTCAAAAGGGATCCTATGACATATAAAAACAGAAACTAAACACTAACCCTCATGGGATTCACAAGGGGTACCATAGACTCAATAGTTGGCATCAATGACCAGACATCATTGGCATCAACGACAAATTAATAAACAATCTCCCCCTTTGTCATTGATGACAACACCATAACTTCTATTCAGAACAATATCCCCTTGTCAAAAAGACTTCTCTCCCCCTTTGGAATCAATGGAAAAGGGAACATACTTTGACAATACTCCCCCCCCTTAGGGAATGATCCCCCTCTCATCAAATTCTGTTCCTTTGTCAACTTTTCTTGTTGTTTGCATCAATGGAAATAAGAACTTCCGTTGGAAATATTGCTCCCCTTATCATTAGACATTGTTCATATTTTGATGAAATTTTATTCTATAATAAGGATACTGTTGGAACCAACTACTATATGATACTGAAAAAGAGTGTGATTGATGATCTCAATTCTAATAATCAGGTACATAAATCCTTTTACACTTTCTTTGTACACTTCGTATCACTGGTCGATAGTCTTCAAAATGGTATTGGGTTTTTCCCAAGTTTTTCATCATTTTTGTTTTGATTAATGGTGAGATGTACTAACTTTATTCTCCATACTTTGGTAGGTTTATGGTTGTTCATATCATTCGATTGAACTTTCTTTCTTCTCCAAACTTTAAATTTTCGCTGCATACTGCAATGTTTTGCAAAATGACCTTAATGATAACAATTGTAACACTGAATGAAAAACCCACCTTGATTTTTTCTTGGCGTGATTTTTTCATGATCTCTACAATGGATGGATTTCTGACCATATTTATTGCACTTGTATTAGTAGCCATTGAACATCATAGGGTATCTCTAAGAAAATAATCTTCTTTGTGATGTACCTTGTCTTGATTCTTGTTGATCATGGAATCTTCTGAGAATACATGTATAACTGTTAGTCTTTTCTTATTTTTCCATATATATTTAACTTTATTCAATGTTCTTCTTGATCTTTGATTTTTTTTTTTAACTAAGAATTTTTTTGTCCAAATATTCCTTCAGAGAGAGGATCTTCAGTTCTTCCTTTTAACAAATTTATATCTTTTCTTCGAGTTGTTTAGTTATATCTTCTTATATTTGCTTTCCTTATTCTACATGTCTGTTTAGATGAATGATATTGTCTTCCATATGTCCTTTTGAATTCTGATCATCCTCATGGGATTTTGGCAATTAACCTTTTAGCACATGATTCTCCTTTCTGAGTTCTGAGAGCTCCTTTTCAAATTCAAAGTTTTTCATACACATCTTTTGTAAATCTAACTTCAAAGATTTTATTTCAAGTTCTTGTTTTATTCTTAATTTATTCACCAAAATTTCTTTAGTCTTGTAGGTACTTATCTCACTCTCTTTGTTAGGATTTATAATCCTCCCTTGTCCAAACTAGTCTATTAGATTATATTTTCTTAACTTAGGAGTCATTTAATTATTATTGGGTCCACTAGTACCTTGGGTCCACTTGGGATAATAGGGCCACCAATACCAGTGACTAGAGTGTGGGGAACACATATAGAGGTTAACTGAAACTGACTGCACCTTCATGCATCAGTTTATGTGCCTCCTAGACCAATCCCTACAATTTAGGAGCCACTGGGAGTGCCGACACCAACCTCTTTCAATTGTTCATAGTTGGTAACTATTTAAGCTAATATATGCTCCAGGTACATTCAATTAGATGTCATCCAAATAATTTAGGGCCATTCTTTCATGGATTCATGTGGGTAGGCACCTATTTTGGCCTACTTCTCACCTACCACATCAGTTAGACTAGTTTAACTGATTATAACTGATTATGAGACTGAATTACACAACTGGAGTTAGTCTAGTGATCTCTCATAGTGATTTAGACACTTCTAGTTAGCCATGTAGTCAGATTGAGTTGGTAGATTCAAATCATATCCACATGATTTGAATTCTCCTTTACGTAACACTATTGTATACTATTGGGATTAAATAATTTTATACTGTAATTATACTGAGCAATACTTATCTGTTTCCTGTGAAATTTGTCTTGTTCAGTGTGTATTATTCATTCCTTTACACTGCATAATAATACAATCTAATTGCACTCATTTCCTGAATATCAATGGCACAATAAATAAAACATGGTATCCATATCAGATCCTACTTAGGAAAGCAATAAGTCTTTCCAATCTCCATTGTACACTAGAAGCAGTTGGGTTTCCACATAAGTCCCGTAAAGTGTGCATTGCTAACTCTGGATTCATTCAGAGAAGTTTATGTGAGCATGATGGACCTTGAGAAAGTGTACATGTCGATATGGAAGGATTTATTCTTACATATTGTGAATTTCTTTTGTTTTGTAGTGATATTTTGCAGGTACAACTTCATATAGATTCGAGATTATCAGTTCCTCTTCTTGCTTCATTCACAAGATATTCAGGATATAAATTGAAGATGATTTCATCTCTAAAGAGACAAGGTCTCTATGAGGTATCTATTGGAATTGATAAAGAGTCTTATGAATATGAGAATGACTAGATAAATGACGCTGATAGATATTTTGGAACAATATATCTGGCCTTTTCTCCAAGCTTGTGCTACCTTATTGATTCCACTGAATACCCAAAGGATCTCTCGACAAAATTGGATAGAACCTTTGGCAAGCACAATGACAATCATATAGAAATTTGGAAAACACACCCAGCACCACAATATTCCTTTATTCAAAATTCTTGGCCTTTATTCTATCTGATGAAGTTGGTTAATATTATGAAGAAGAAGAATGTTCTAGATAGTCAATTCGAATTGAATAAAGTCTCCTTGGAGCGACTCCTTATCTTGTTACTCTGGAAGTTTATGAGATCTCTGATATCTCATATTCTCATATGGATGATCCATAAGAATACATTTGAATCTCTGTTATTGAATAAAAACTATCCTTCCATTCTATGCAAATATTCTCCAATGATTCTTCTATTTTAAATTATGTGCATAGTTTACCAGCGATTGCTTCAAAAAATGAACAGGAATTCAATTTCTTTCTCTACTGTTTTTACTGGTGTGAAGAAAATTAATAATTTGTATTTTTTTGAAATAATATCATATTTTAGGAGTGATCTATTCACTCTCATTGATCTAGATATTCTGGTAAATTCCTACATGATTGCATGCACCAATATTCAGAGTTTTGTTGAAGAAGGAAAAAACTGTGCATCTACCATCTCGGTGGAGTAGTTGAAAACATTGTTACACAATATTGGATCCGATATGAACTTACTTGGATATGATATTATCTTATTTTTTTCAAGTTTTAAGTTTCAAGAGCCTCCAGTAATACTTGTAGTTGTTCTCATCAATTTTGGTGTGAAAAATCAAGTACCAAAAGTCTCTTTCAAAATTGTTACTGGGGATTTGATGTTAGTTTTCTCTCATGAGTTTGATTATATTATATTTTGGAAATAATATCATATTTTATGATTTTTCCATTCACTCTCATTGACCTTGAGCTTCCAAGAAATTCCAACATGATTGAATGCACCAATACTCAAAGTTTTGAAGAAGGAGAAAATTACGCATCTACCATCTCGATGGAACACTTGGATTTGTTCCACATTATTGGATATGATATGAAATTATTTGGATCTGATATGATATTATTTGGTTCAAGTTTTAAGTGTTCCAGTAATTCTTGTAGCTATTCTCATCAATTTTGGTGTGAAAAATCAAGTACCGCAAGTCTCTTTCAAAATTGTTACTGGGTATTTGATGTTAGCTTTCTCTTATGAGTTTGATTATATTATATTTTGTGGATAATTGGTTATTTTTGAAGATATATAATTTTATGGATATCAACCACTCTCTCTCCACAATTCCAGGGATTCTCTACCTATCTATTTGATCGCATGCTCATCTCCTCAAAAAACTAGTAAAGATGGAGACATTCTGCCATTAGAGGAAATTTCAATTTAAAATGGGCCTTCAAAAAATAATAAAACTTCTATTTCATCATGTATTAGCCAATCAAAATGCTTTAAAATTAAAAAAGGGAGCACCTCTTAAACAATTTTTTAATATAAATTTGGAGATAGGTATCATAAAAAAACTATTCTTTTTGTTCGTATTTTTGACATATCTCCTTGTGTTTTTACTCAAATTTTGATTAGGAGAGCTTGTTGGATGTGGAATTAAATTATGCATCCAACGAGTACCCACTTGGCATACTTTTCATGGGACCTGCTAACCCAAAAATAAGAAATACCTAAAAAAAATGTGATGATGATGTCATCATCACTTTTTTAGGTATTTATTGTTTTTGGGATAGTGGCGCCCATCAAAAGTATGTCAAGTGGGTACTCATTGGATGCGGAATTTAATTCCACATCCAATGAGCTCTCTCGATCAAAATTTGAGTAAAAACATAGGGATATATGTCGAAAATACAAACAAAAAAGTAGTTTTTTCTTTTATTCTTCAAAAATTAATAAATATTATTTTATTATTTTAACTATTATTTCTTTAATTTTCCTTAGGAGGCCCATTTTGAGTTGAAATTTACTCTAATGATTCGCCTAGACACTTGACCCTAACACTTGGAGATGATTTTACCTCACATGGTCTGATGTTCAAGGCTGAGATATATCAGTTTCTTGGGTTTTCCTCACATGGTTCAAATTCTCAAGCAATTTTTCTCTCTCATCAATTGATCTCAGTTTCTCTACAAGGGGTAAAATTTTCATCTAGGAGTTGTCTATGTTCCTGATTCAATTGAGCATATTATTCTTCTTCCAAAGAATAAAATTTATCCATACATAATGATTTAGTTTGGATTCATATGTTCATGCGCAATCGCAGGATGCTGCTGCACAGAAGAACCAAGACACTACACAATGCCGCAAATTGCAGAAAAATTTTCACAATTTTTTTATTCAAATTTTGTTTTTCCTGATTCACTCTTAGCTTAATAGGGGCAGGGGGGTTCCATGATGTTTTCCCCTATTTCCTTGGTTTATTAAGTAGCATTTTTTAATTCTTTTAGATTGTAATTGGGTGACTTTTGGTCTTATTTTCAGGGCCCATAGTTGTCCAAGTTAGGATTAAGGGGGGGTGTTAGGATTTATAATCCTCCCTTCTCCGAACTAGTCTATTAGATTATATTTTCCTAAATTAGGATTCATTTAATTATTATTGGGTCCACTAGTACCATTGGGTCCACTTGCGCTAATGGGGTCAGTAGTACCAGTCCCTAGAGTGTGGGGAACATGGATAGAGGTTAACTGCAACTGACTACACCTTCATGCATCAGTTTATGTGCCTCCTAGACCAATCCCTACAATTTAGGAGACACTGAAAGTGTTGGGACCAACCTCCTTCAATTGTTGGTAGTTGGTAACTAGTTCAGCTAAGATATACTCTAGTTACATTCAATTATATGTCCTCCAGTTCAATTAGTGCCAGTATTGGATGGTTGCATGTGGGTAGGTGCCTATTCTCACCTACTTCTCACCTACCACATCAGTAGACTAGTTTAACTGATTTATAACTAATTGAGAGACTGAATTAGACAACTGTATTTATTCTAGTGAGCTCCAATAGTGATTTAGACACTTCTAGTTAGCCATGTAGTTGGATTGAGTTGGTAGATTCGAATCATATCCACATGATTCGAATTCTCCTTTATGTAACACTATTGTATATTGTTGGGATTAATGAATTTTATACTGTAATTATACTGTGAAAGACTTACTGGTTACCTGTGAAATTTATCTTGTTAAATGTGTATTATTCATTCCTTTACACCGCATAATAATACAATCTAATTTCACTCATTTCCTGAATATCAATGGCACAATATGTAAATTCCCCATTCAAATAATTGTATAGCAAGACAATTCCATCAATCCTACTAGTTCCCTAGGTTGAATGGATATATTTGGAATTTTAGTAAGGGAGCTAATAAATTATGTTCAGAAATCATAATGGAATAAATATTTAATAATGGATCTTATTAAATAAATAAAATAGAAAATTTAAGTGGAAATGGAGCATGGAGACACATGGAGACTATGGGGCCCACAAAAGCTAGACATGTTTTGCCAGATGGCATCCTCCTCTTGCAATTTTGAATCAATGGGAAGCCTAAATGTTCTTCAATGAGTTAGAAGGATAACAAACTTGTCCATATGCATCATAGGTAAAATTTGGAAGGAAATATAACTTACATGGGAGAGGAAGACTCATTTTGGAGCTAGTGAGACACTTGTATTAGATTCCCTAACCCTATGACAACAATGATGAAGATGTTGTGAAACCTATGACACAAATCAAGTATGAAGGCTAAAATTTGACGTATATGACATGGAAGTTTGAAATAGAGCATCTTAGGGGGATCTCATGTGATTTGGGGAATATTAATGGGCTCCTACTCAAATTGGGGGGAGATGATGAAAGGCTAGGAAAGGGAGGACACATGACAAAGCTTTAGCACACACCCTAATTCGAATTGGCTTGAGTTTTTGGATGGATTTGTAACCTTAGAATGCTAAGGATGTTTATAAAATACAGGGATCAACCAAGATAATATATTTTTTTCATTTTAGAAATTTGCATTTGTGAATTGTGAGAGCTAGTGGATGACTAGTTTCTTTCCTTAGCCAATTTCGAGGGTGAAAGATTCCCATACAAGTTGATATTTGGAGAGGAGACTCAGGTATTTCATGGAGATTTAATGGATTTTTATTTGCAGGTTTAAGATACATGGAATATCATGGTTCCTTCTATTGCATCACTTTCTCTCAACGATTTCCAAAGTTTTGTTGCATATTCTTGCTCATGGAGGGATTGCGCTTTTGGTGAGATATTGTACTCTTTGGGAGAGCTTATCCTGGTCTATTTTTTATTATAATAAGTTAAATATTCTATGGTATTCATTTTCATAAAGTATAAGGTCTAAATATCCAAGAGTTGTATGCAAAAATGACTATTAATGAGAAAACAATGATCATTTCCCCACTATAATGATGTATGCCATGGCAATGTTGATTATTTCGAATGGAAGAATGTCTATATGATATATTTATGATGCATGGATAGTCATTAATGTATATTAAAATTTTCATGTTCATTACTTAATCATTTGAATCCATTTTACTCAGTTTAATTGCATTTGTAGAAGATTTGGTGCTTTTTCCCCATGGGCCGAATTAGTGATTTTGTAACTGTTTGGGAGACGGTAATAAAAACATGTATAAAGTGAAAAAAATGATGCATAGGAGACCTTTAAAATTTCCCTTACACATGCTATTCCTCTGTTCATGAATTCAAGTGGATTTGGGAGCACTTGAGAAACCATTTCCAGCATTTACCTGGGGGGAATTGCAACCCCGATTCGACAATAAAGACTCCTACTTTTATCAGAATATTACACAAGTTTGCAGATGTAATTGGAGGGTCATAAATAATTCCTAAACATCATATTAAATTATTAATATTATTCATACACCCTATGAGAATATTTGGGAGCATTTGGGTCAATTTGGACACCTATACATCGAAACTAGTCAAATGTGGAAATAGGGAAAAGAAGTAAAAAATTGGTCATTGTAATAAAATTTTGAAAAAGGGACATTACAAGTGGTATTATAGCATGGTCTTGGAACCTGATGGTATTAAAAAGGATTCAAATCAATAATTCACCACCCTTTGAACCTAAATTTGAAGGTGTTTTTGTTGAAGAAGAATAAGTAGTAAAAGAAGAGGTACATTCTATTGAAACTATGACTAACGAGGGGAAGGGATACACTGATCATGATAAGGTGGAATATATTAAACTCATGCAACCTCTATTTGATGAAATAACTAATAACATGAACCAACATCTCATGAAAGGATTCGAATTGTTTATTAGCCAATTGTGAAGCAAAGGAGTAATAGGAGATAGAAGTAGTTCACAACAAGAAGAAAAGAAGACGATGGGTGAGAATATTTTCTCAAGAACAAGAACCCATAATAGACCCCATGAATTTTAGAGCACACTGAGGCCTACTACACCTAAATTTATTATACCCAAAGAAGAGCCTAACATTCAACTTGAACTTGCTACAAAGACTTAAATTGTGCCATCGGTAAAGTACCACTCCCTACTTTTGATGGTTCCTCTCAAAGTTCTGCTAACACTTGGGTGCAAAAATTAGATGTGTATTTTGAGCCGAATCCAATGGTGGAAGAACATGCCTTAAAAATGGCCATATTTCATTTGGAAGGAGATGAAAATGAATGGTGTTTCCATGGCCTAAAAAATTTGGTTCATGATCAAGTTAAAACATATGGATAATTTATTGACAGGGTGCTATAGATATTTGAGCAAAAATATCCAAAATTGCCTTTCAAAGAACTAGCCCAATTGAAGCAAGTCGGGACCCCTACTAATTATATGATGGAATTTCAAAAATTATCAGTCAAGGTGGTTGATGTTTCTATGGGAAGCATAGTATTGTTGTTCACTAAAGTTTAGGCTGAACCATTAAAAGATTTTGTCAAATCCCACAAGCCTAGTACATTAAAAGATGCAATGATCTTGACTAGAGATCTCCAAAATGTGCTTCCAAGAAGAAGATTTCCTCCCAATACTAAATTCAAATTTGAAAAGAATCCTTGGAAAATATGTGCACCTGATAAGAATCCTTTGCAAATATATTCAATTGAAAAGAATAAGAAAGAAGAACTAAATAGGGATGAACTTTGAAGAAAACAATTGTGCTTCACATGCTTTCAACCATGGACACTGGGGAAAAAATGCACTAAGGGAAAAACCCAATACATAGAAGTATTGTCTTATAATGATAAGTATGAAGGGGGTATGGATGAAGAAGGACACAATTCATATCAATATGAATCATATGAGGTAGTATTTGAGGAGGAAAGACAAGAATAAAATCATCCTTAACCGGAAAAATCAAGAATGAGAATGCTTTCAACAATGCCTCGCTATCACACTATTCGATGCAAGGGTGTGGTATTAGGACAAAGAGCTTCAGTTTTGGTAGATAGAGGAGCCACACATAAATTCATTGATGCAAATATGGTGGAGAAAATGAATATACCTACTAAACCATTCAAGGGATTCACAGTTGTCATTCCTGGTCACAACACAATGCAGTGCAAAACATGGGTTCCAAAGCTGCAAGGCACTGTAGGTAACTATACTTTTGTTGATAGTTTTTATGTGGTTGATGTTTATGATTCTAATGTGGTTTTGGGACTGCAATGGCTATATTCTATAGGGGAGCATAATTAAATTCATGAGATAAAATTTCAAGATTATAAAGGTGTATTAAGGGTTGTGAGAGGGAAGCACACTTACCCAAATCAAGTAGTGACTTGCAATAGTATGAGATATTTATTGAGGCATGTGGAAATAGAATGGGATGTTGAATGTCATATAACATCTCCCAAGAAAAACAGAAATGTTTTTGAACACCCAAAGGAGATAGAGAAACTATTGAAAAAGTATGAAAAAGTTTTAGAGATCTTCCACATGGTAGACCACCTGATAGGGGGGTTTAGGACAACATTGTTTTGGAGGAGGGTACTAGACCCATTCAGATACCACCTCATAGACATACCAAGAAATTCAGAGATGAGATTGAGAAGGACATCTAATAAATCATAGAGTTGGGACTCATTAGACCAAGCTCTAGGGCCTTAGGCTTCTTTAGTAGTGTTGGTAAAGAAAAAATATGGAACCTTGAGGATGTGTATATATTTTAGAGATTTGAAAATGAAGACCATCAAGAAAAGCTATCCTATTAATAGTATTGATGAGCTCCTGGATGAGCTATTTGGAGACAAATATTTCTCCAAAATTGACCTTAGATTAGCTTATCACCAAATTCAAATGAAGGAAGAAGATGTGCAAAAGACTACTTCTCGATGTCATTATGGTCATTTTAAATATTAGTTGGCTCTTCTCCTATTTCAATTGGATAAATGATCAGGGCTAGTATTCAAGTGACCCAGATTTACAACAATTTCAAAATCAAAATCCTGGAAGAGAAGTAGCCAGCAACATATCTTCCCCCTCCCAACACAGGCTTGTTGACCAGATACTTCAAAGAAAAATGGTTAGTAAAAATATTGAAGTGGCCACCTAATAGGTAATGCCTGAATTTCTATAGTGCATAGACGATCACCAGACCTTCCTATTGTGTGGTCATATAGTTCCTCTCAACGAATGAAAGATTTCAACTAGCGAAAGTGATCGGGTGATCCAAATCTCCTTCACCCTGTTGCACGAGCACTACCCCTAGTGCAACAGGAGATGCATAAACATGCACATGCAACTCTTTGTTCCAATCTGGGAATACAAGTGTTGGTGTTGAAGCCATATTGGCCTTCAGTGTGTTAAAGCTACTTTGACATTTTGTACTCCATATAAAGACAACATCCTTCTTTAGTAGTTTCTCCATCTGGGCAATGATTGTCACATATCCTCTAATAATTTGCGATAGTGCCCTATGTGCCCTAGCGTCACCCTGAAAATATTTACATTGGTCGGTAGTGGAAAGATCAAAATGAGTGATATCTTTGCAGGATCAACCAGTAATTCTTGCTTGTACATAATGTAACCCAACAGTATCCCAAATGGTGCACAAAAAATGCACTTCTTGGAGTTCAGCACGATCTGATGTTATCAACACATTTCCAGCATCAGTCGAAGGTTTGCAAATGATTCTTTATTAGTCCATACACTATCTAATCATCCATATACACTTGTAGGAACTTCTGAATGAAATATTTAAATGCAAGTGACAAAAACTCAAGAAACGATTGCACGCACATTCTTTAGCCCAAAAGGAATCACCATGTATTGGAAGCAGCCCCACTCGGTGACAAATGTGGTTTTGTGTCGATCCTCCTTGGCAATTCTGATCTGGTGATAACTAGAGAATCCATCTGTGAAAGAGTACATTTCTTGACCGCCTACTCCTTCGAGTACTTCATCTGTGAATGGGGTCTAAAATGGGTCATGTATACAAGCATCATTTAGTTTTCTTAAGTCAACACGGATCTGAACTCCACCTATTTTCTTGTCTTTGACCACCATGGGACTGATCCATTATGATTCTTCTACTGGCTCAATGATTCCAACATCCAGCATCTAGTTAAGTTCAACCTTGAATATTTCTTTGTATCGTGGATTCATGCAATATGGCCTCTATCCTACTGGTTTCACATATGGTTTTAACGAGATCTTCATCTCTCCTAGATCACCCAGTATCCCCTTCATTTCTAAGAACTTTGTTGGAAGGAGATCTTGAAATTCATGTAGCATATATATGATTTTTTCCATGGTCTCCTCATCCCAATAATCCTGAACACTTGCAAATTTTGGGTTCTCTTATGTCCCAATGTTAACCTTTCTGAGCTTCAACGACTGACTCATGGGATTAGATGGTACATTTGGTGCTACAATGTCCCTACTTCCTCCTCTCTCCAGGATATTGATATTTTGTAGCTCATCATCATCTTCAGGTTCACCAGGCATGTTATAGAATTCCACTATCAACTACATGTGGCACTGCACATGTAGATCCATAGGGTATGAGACTAGTACAACTTTTAGAACCATGTCTCGAATGATCTGAAGTGCATTGTTAACATCGAGATTAGCATCTGCAAAATGAAAGGTCTACACAAAGCAAACCATCAGCTCCTCCTAGGTGGTTATGTACTTTCGCAGCTCTACTAATACATACCATGATCTTGGCATTTCATCCAGAGTGTGAATAAACACATGGACCCATTCATCCTTTGGTCATGATGATCACAATGTTTGGAGTTCCATCAAATGGTCGCTAGGGTCATTCCTTCCATCATACCTCCCAACATGGTATACCTCTATGTTGCCAAACAAACTGTCATAAAGCTTCAACATGGGGCCCATCCAATAATTCTCATTTTATGAGTTTCCCACCAGTGTGCTGGAATAGCCTTCAGTGTTATACCTAAATCCTATCACCATCATGTGATAAGACCCTTAACTCCCATTTTTTCCCTTAATCCCAACACTTGGAGTGGAAACTTACTCTATTTGTCAATTCTACTTGAAAAAACCTAGCACCGTGCTTACCCTATGGATGATGAGCAGTACCTTGCTCAACACCACCTGTATCCTGTTATGGAGAAGCAGTGCCACTACCTATGGTCTTTGGTGTTAAAGCGGTTCTCATCTAAACCACTCTGTCATAAGGGAACAAAAGCAGTACTCTGGGTAAAATGGGAAAAAGAGAAGTTTCTCGAGGCTTCTAGAACTTGAGCCTCGTGTCCTCTCTTATCCCTATCATTATGGGTTAGTTTGAGCTCGAGATCCCCCATGGTAGGATCTTGGAGCCCCCTCACCCACAATTCTCTCAAGTATTCCTATCCATTGAGCCTTATAAATACAATCTCATATCCATAGTTGAGGGGAAGAACTATAGAGGTATTGTTATGTTGTTGGATTGACTACCTAGTCCAAACCATTGGAGAGCATAGAGAGAAAAGTTGGAGCTTATGGGGATGAAGTGTTTGTCTCGTGGAGGGGATTTTTGACACTAAGGCAACGGATGTAAGCTTCTCAAAACATTCTTAATGCAAAGTTGATTTTCGTTCCACGTTACTATTGTTTTGATTTCACATGTACATGTTGCTAGATTCCTTAGTCACTAGCATGGATAAGTATATGATTTTCTGGTAGCTTTGATGTGCTTGTATGTTTGATATGTTTGCAGGTACACAGGTTCACAATTGAAGCAAGATTCCAAGGGTCTTGGAATAGTTCATTGTGAGTCAATTCTCCAAGAACACCAAACAAAACAATTAGGTGTCTATCCAGGTGAGAGTGTGAAAACCTTTATATAATTAGTGTTCTCAGGATCCTCCTCTTACAAGGGAGTTAAGCACGAGGAAGTGTGAGCGGTTATGATTGGGATGACCCCTGGTTGTAACTGAGTAGCACTAGAGATATTTCCAGGATTGTATTTGTATCTGGGGGCTCTTTCGAGAGTTTTAGGATTTGCTACCCTGCCCATATAGTCAATCCCAGCTGTGATTGTCCACTTGAGCATTGATTATATAGAGGTGACCTTAGTTGCCTTACCTAGGTTATCGAGGGGGTATTTGCAGAGGTTATTCTGTAGGTGTCCTGGCCAGGTAGGGGTCGGATAGCACAGTCGCTATAAGCGTTGAAGATGAGGGCCACTATAATTGGTTATGAACCTCTGCTTGTTGTGTATGAGAGTCTCAAGCCTCTCCTAGGCGAGACATACCTGCTTCATTCGGGAGCTCACATATCCTACCCTTGTTTGCTTGCGATTTGGATTTACATTTTATAGGTGTATGCTCTGTGCACGCTAGTTTTCCTAGGGTTTGTGTAATTAGATTGAGTCCTTTTATTTTTTGAGTCATTGTGGATTTGAGTGCAGCACCCCACTATTCTCGTCATTTATCAAGACTTCCTCCTTCCACATCTCCTCCTCCTTTGGGAGAGAGAAGCAGACAGTCTGGGCGAACTACTTCTCACTTTGATTTACACACCATGGGAGATCATGAGGATGAGATTCCAGATATGTCTTCTCCACCTCATGAGCTTGGGGAGGAAGATACTATTATCACATATGATGCTTCACATGAAAAAACTTCATGATCTGGTTATGATCCCTCATTCATAGGTCACCGGTATTGGTTTCCAGGAGATGAGACTCACCATGAACCCGTAATCACTAGTCATGTTAGATATGACGTGTCTGATATCCATGCACCCGATTCGGCACATCGTGTTGAGTCAGAAGTTGGTCCTAACACTACGTCTGGGGTGAATCCCATCCCTTTCCATGCCGAGATATTTGGGGGCACTAGTCACATTGCACCCTCCATCCCTGTGGTGGAGGCAACTTCACATGTTAATCCTAGACTTAGTGTTAGTAATCCTATGCGGATACCAGAACCGATATGAGTGAACATTGGGAACACCACTTACATTCCTTCACATGTCCCTTCATCTTCAAACCCTGTTCCTTTGAATGCGATTTTAACGACTCATCCTCCCCCTAGTTCACGTGGGCCTTCAGGCCGGAATGTTGCTACTAGCCATGTTCATTTTGCGACTGCTCGCATGGTAGTATCGCAAAGTCAAGTACCTCCTGTTGTGTCAGCAGGTCATGTACCTGTTTCTGGATTGTCTCATGTTCTAGCTTCTGGAGATTCACATACCCTTAACTATGGACATTCTCATGGTACATCCCATGGAACACCTTATGGAGCTTCTCATGGACATTCGTATGGACCGTACTATGGACAAAGCTATCAACCGTATGGGTACGGGTATCAGCAACCCACTTACTCTTCCAATTATGGCTTTGTAGCGCCTTATAATCAAGGCCCCCAACATCATAATGCTTCCATGCAACCCTACATGGGTCAAATGGGAGGAGGTTATCATGGCCAATCCCATGGTATTTATAGAAATCAACCTTACACGAATCAAAACTATCAGAGAGTGTGGAATCGACCGGCTCAAGCTAGACTCCCTTTCCTTGCAACTTTGAACTTGCCTGACTTGTCGAGATTGATGAACGATCATGTGTCTCATAACCCAGCATGGCTGGCTATCCCTAACAAGCTTCCTTTGGACATTTCGAAGTTCGAAGGTAGGGCTAGTGAATATCCAGGTGAGCATGTCACCACTTTCCACCTTTTGGTGCTCTTCCAATTCCTTACATGACGATTCCATTCATTTGAGGCTATTTCAACGCACCCTAACGAGTCCTGCAGCAAAATGGTATATAGAGTTACCGAGGGGTATTATGTTACATTTGATGATCTTATGCTGACTTTCCTTAACCATTTCCAGCTACCCGTACATTACGACGTCGGTACCGAACTCTTGTCGACCTTTCGGCAAGATAAAGCCACACACATTTCAGATCATATTCAAGAGTGGCGTAGACGAAAATGGTTAATCGAAGCTTTTATACCACCAGAGTTTCTTCTTGAGTGGTTCCTCAAATATTTATTACCTTACATAGTGAAGGTTGTCTCGACATTCGGAGTTCAAAATGAGGAACATGCTATTTTTAGGGAACAAGAGTTGGATTTGATCTATGCTCAATTCAGACTTTTGTATGAGATTATACCCAATGCTCCTAGGTCCAATTTTGACCCCAAGGTCAAGCCTAGGCCACATGCCAATGGTATTGTGGGTTGTACAAGTACCAAACCTACAGACTCAATTGTGAAACAAGTGAGCCAATTGTCAATTAACCAGTCTGCGTCAGGACAAGATATGGCTTTGTCTCAACCTACCCAATCGGAGAATGTACTTTCCATGCAAACGTCAAACCCGAAAGGAAACTAGCAGCCTGGAAGGAATAAGAAAAAAGGAAAAAATAATTGTAAGAGTGGGAACAAGAACGAAAATGCTAATAATAATGACAAGAATACTAATGCTGGGGGGGACAACCATTCTAAACGTAAGGTGAAGTTTCCTTGCAAATTGTGTAAGGAGGACCATCTCACTCACTTGTGCCCTCGTATGGAAGATGCCTCAAGGTTCATAGCAGAGGGCCCAGCTGTGTTAACTAATCCTTTACCCAACAATCAAATATGAACTCGAGGACCATTGATCCTAGTTGTGCATCAGGTGGAAATTAAAACCCGTCGGAGGCCGCTAATGGTCATGGATGCATCAACATGATGAGTCCTGCTAAGGTTGTGACCCATACAAAATACTAGGGTTTGTCACAACCAGACCCTGGGAAAGAACCTTCCCCACCCGAGAGCCCTTTGCAAATCGAAAAGCTTATGTATAAGCCTGAGGCTCCACCTCACATTCCTAAGGGAGTCTTAAAACATTTGAGACACAATCCTAATGCTCGAGTTTCCCAGAACTATTCAGTTGTCGAGGATTTGGGCAAGACTCCTTGTGTGATGTCCGCGTTATAAGTGCTTCAGAGTTGTCCTCCGCAGAGGAAAGCTTTGTTATCTGATCTTGGGGTCAGTGATGATAACTCTTCCACTATGATCAAATTTGAAACCATGGGAGTATAGCTTTGCTTTCCTTACTACATGTCTCTTTTGATTCATGTAGAGTGTCTTAACAACATTGTCAAGTGCACTGTCTTTGATGAAGGCGCTGCCGCTTCCATGATGTATTTGTCTTATTGGAGGGCTTAGGTTCTCTCGAGGTGTCTCAATCTGCTACTATGTTGACATCTTTCGATGGTAGATCGTTTCGGCCGCATGGAATTCTTCCTTCCTTAAAATTCCAATTGGAAGGGAAGACCGTTGCGGCCGAGGTCAAGGTGGTTGATTCGCCTCTTGACTACAATCTTTTGCTGGGTCGAAATTGGATGTATAGTATGCAAGCCATAGATTCTTCCCTCTTTTGAGTGAAATGCTTTCCGTTTAATGGGAAGATTGTTACGATTGATCAAACATCATTCCAAAATACGAGTGTCAATGCATCATCGAATGCTTCTATCCCGATTATCGATCATTCTCAGCTCGAAACTGGGAGTGTGGGCGTAGGTATGTATCCTTCTCTTATGGTAACCTTTAATTGTCCTACGCTCATTTTTATGATGGGGTATAGTTTTGGTGGGGCTTCATCCTCGTTGAATTCAGTATCTTTTCGAACTACCCATATGGAAGATCCTTGGATTCTTCCTTCACTGAGTACTTCGAGTGCCTACAACGATGGTGGCTTATCAAGCAAATCTTGGTCAGGTTGCAGAGCTTAGTCCTTCCTCTTCATGGGAAGAGGAGGAGGACCCGTATGTGCTGTCAGCATGGGTAGTAGAGTAATCTCACTCACATGATTTCCTTGATGATGTTTTTCCATTGGATGAAGTTATCCTTGAGGCCATGTCGGGAGTTGAGCAACCTTGGGAGGAATTGCATCATCGATCATGTTTTCTTCCTAAGCTTGATCGTATGGAGTGTGATGACTTTAGGGAGATTCTTAGCAAGAATATTGGTAGCCCCATGGTTCCATTAAGCTCTCCTGGTCCGATGGCTGATGGAAACATGGATAATGTGTCACCAACTATTCCTATCAATATTTCTTGTGATCCTGGCAAGGTTGAGAATGTCTACATTGGGGAGGATTGTTCCCCTAATGAGATCAAGGAGTATACTGCGCTGTCTAAAGAGTTTCGTGACATCTTTGCATGGTCATATGATGAGATGCTAGGTATTGACCCTCGTAGTGTTTAACATGAGATCAAAACCTATCCAGATGCGAAGCCGGTTCAACAATGTTTACGTGTGGTGAATCCTTGAAAAGCACCCGCCATTAAGGTTGAGATAGAAAAAAATTTTAAAGTTGGTTTTATCTATCCCGTTCCCATGATGGAGAGGGTTTCAAATCCCATTCTAGTAGATAATAAGTAGGTAGTGATCCGTATATGCACTGATTTCCATGACCTAAATCGCGCATGTCATAAGGATAATTTCCCCACACCATTTATTGATTAGATTTTGGATGAATGTGCCGGTAGTGAGGTATTTTCTTTAATGGATGGTTTTTCCAGATATGATCAGATATAGATTAAGCCCGAGGATCAACATAAGACTGCATTTATTTGTCCTTGGGGTACTTTTTCATATTAGAAGATGCCTTTCGGCCTTAAAAACATCGGAGCTACGTTTTAGCGGGCTATGACCTTAATTTTTCACAATCTCAAAACTATTATCAAAGTACATTTGGATGATCTCACTGCTCACTCTCGCCTGAGAGTGCGTCATCCATATCATTTGAGATTATTATTCGAAAGATATCGTCATTACGAGGTTCGTTTAAATCCTCATAAGTGAATCTTTTGCGTGACTATTGGTCGCTTGCTAGGGTTAATTGTGTCTAAGGAGGGTAAAAGAGTCGATCCCTTAAAGCTTGAGGCAATAATTCAATTGTCTCCCCCGCATAATATTAGACATCTTCAGTGTTTGCAAGGCATGGCGAACTTCTTGCGGAGATTCGTGGTTAATTTTTCCAATTTGACTAAAGGATTTATGCGTATTTTGAAGAAGGAAACTCCTTTTTATTGGGATGAGAGAGACCAGGAGTCCTTTGATGCTCTTAAGCAAGCCTTAGCAATGACCCCCATGCTTAGTCCACCTGACTATAGCCGTGATTTCTTGATTTATGTGGCCGCATCCATGGAGACGATTGGTATGGTTTTGGTTCAGGAGGATCAGGAGCTCCATGAGCATGTCATATATTATTTGAGACAAAACCTTATAGATGTAGAACTTTGATATTCCCATGTAGAGAAGCTATCCTTGGCTACCATTCATGTAGTTCAACATTTGAGACACTACATTCTCCTTCGCCAAACCTTGGTCGTAGCTCATATCAATCCATTTCAATTCGTCCTCACTAGAAGGATGATTGGGGGAAAATACAATAAGTGGATTGTCATTTTGCAAGAATTTGATCTTGAGTTCATTTCGGTGAAATAGAAGAAATATTTTATCTTTGTGGAGCTCATATCCGATTTTTCAAGTTTGGAGGAGGAGGAATTTTATGACGATACGTTTGTTGATGAGCATATTTTCCTTATCTCAACTTTGGACCCATGGTACAGGGATATCATTGTATATTTGCAAACATTGAAGGTCCCTACTCACCTTTCATTGGATGAGTGATGACGATTACATCATATAGCTAAGAAATACCTTATAGTGGACAACACTTTGTACTGTTGTGGGGTAGATTCCATTTTGCGTCATTGTTTAGCCGACGATGAGGCTGAGGTTGTGCTGAATGATTGCCACAGAGGGGCGTGTGGTGGTCATTTATCTAGGCTTTCTACTGCCCAAAAAATCTTGAGAGTAGGATATTTTTGGCCGTCCATATTCAAATATTGCGTTAATGCGGTCAAGAAATTCCACCCTTGCCAGGTGTTTGCATGCAATATGCACTCGCATCCAGCCCCGTTACATCTTATTGTAATCGCCTGTCCCTTCACCAAGTTGGGGCTTGACTTTATGGATTGCAACCCAGCTTCGGCTGGGGGGAATCATCACATTATTGTGGCTGTTGATTATTTCACGAAATGGGCAGAGGCTATGCCCACAATTAAATCCAACGGTGAGACAGCCGCGCATTTCGTGTTCAACCAGATTATCACCCGGTTTGGCATTCCGAAAGAGCTCGTCACTGACCATGCCAGGCACTTTCAGAATAAAATGATGGAAGAGTTGGCTTCCAAGTTAGGGTATAAGCAAGAACATTCATCTTCTTATTACCCTTAGGTGAATGGACAAGTTGAAGTAATGAATAAATCACTTAAGTCTATTCTCCAACGAACCATCACATGAAGCAAGACCAATTGGAATATTATGTTGTATCCTGCTTTGTGGGCCTATAGAACCGCGGTTAAGATTTCCACCGGTTTCTCTCCATATCAGCTTGTGCATGGGGTGGAGTCAATTTTACCGGTTGAATGTGAAATCCCTTCTCTGAAGCTAGATGTAGAGCTTTTACCGGACACTTTCGCATTGGAAGAACGTTTGGTCCACTTAGAGCAGCTTGATGAGCAACGCCGAGATGCCTTAGTGGCTCTAGAGGTTAACAAGCATCGCGTCAAGGTCTAGTATGATAAGTATGTCTGTCCAAGGAGGCTTAATGAAGGTGACTTGGTCCTTTTGTGGGATCAAGCTAAGGAACCCTTGGGGGAAGGGAAATTTAATCCCATGTGGCATGGTCCTTACATGGTTAAACGAGTCTTAGAGAAAGGTGCTTATGAGCTGGTTGATTATGAAGGGACAGCCTTGATAGAGCCTAGAGATGGGCTCTATCTCAAAAAATACTATGCATGATCTTCAGCTAGGGCTGATTGTTGTATATTATTGTACAGTTTTGCATTGCATAGTTAGGTTTTCTTATGGTGATCGGGTTTGTTGATTAGCTTTCATTTATTATGGAATATGTTGATGGAGTCTTCCATTGACATAGGATTCGCTGATGGTGCTAGCTTCCACACTCAAAACTCATCTTCGGCTGCTTGGGTGATTTATGCTCCTGCGGGTCAAGTTTTGTCTTCAAGAGGCGTATGTTTATGGCCTTCTTCGAACAATGTTGTTGAATATAGTGCCGCCATTGAGTTATTGCGTGATTCCATTTCACATGGTGTTCATTATCTTGAGGTATGTCTTGAATTGCAGTTATCGGTTTCATAGCTTAATGGCTTGTATTGTATTAGGGATCTGACATGATTATGAAGATTCTTACGTGTGAGATTGATAGAACGACAATTTGAGATTATAACATACATTCATGTTCCAATATTTTTTAATCAAGTTGCTGACTCATATGCTAAATATGTGTTCGATTGGCATTTGTTTCATAGACCATAAGCATATCACAAACATACATTTTACACACATGTAAATATAAATAAAATCAATCATCATAAAAAAATTTCATTAATATCCAAAAAGTGGCATCATAATACATAAGTGCCATATACAAAATTGGGGCTTCCGATCCACCAAAATATAATACACAGTCATACAAAAATGAATACACTCAGGTCTCTAAGCCTGAGGAGGAGGGGGGTTCTGATCATGATATAGCACTATGGCTCTAGCTATCCGTCGAAAGAGTTGAACCGATGCTCGTGGTACACCAACCACCTGATGTTGCATGGCCTCAGGCAAGTCCTCAACTTGCGCCATGGGTACCCTGTGTGTCAAGCGAACGAAGTTCATGTGGATGCTTTGGAGCGTCCGCTCTGCATTCGCACCCATGATATTGCCTCCTCTTCCCCTCCGTCGATGACAAGGGAAGCCTTATGGCGCCATGGTCCTACATCTGCATATACATGGCAGATTGTCACTATGTGTCATCACACCAAAAATATGTCTTTTGAGTCAATATATCAAAGAACACAGAAAAAAAAAATCAAAACTTAAAAAGTGGGTTTGAGACCCTTAGCTATGTCGCCATAAGCTGCTCCTGGTGGTAGCGGCATATTCAGATCTCTGCAGAAGTCTATCCCTGCATAGGGGTAGTCGTCTATGGTGATGATCTATCTCCGCCACCATGGAAAGAAGTCTGCTGGGTAGGGGTTAGCCACCCTACCTCTGATGAGTCTGCGCATAACATTTTCCCAAAGTCGTTGGGCTGGATCCCTAACTCCATGTGGAACAATGTCCACCCTAGGGCTTAGCCCTGGTACCCGCTCAAAGAAGAAAGTGCTCAGTATGCTGTCGAACCCAAAGTTCTGCACCCTGTCCATCTTGCAGTCACTGAGCTGTTGTTTCATGTTGCTCAACAACGTCGTACTCCAGTCATACATTGTAGGTCTCATACACTCCACCACATAGAACATAATTGGCCGCGAGGCCTGGTGGAGTGAAGCTAACCCGACAATCTTGCCTAATGCCAAAAGTATGGCCTTCAATCCCAGAATCTGGATAGAGTTTGTCGGGATTTGACTCCCAACCTTTTCCATCTCTAGAAAGCAGTACACAACTATGTACTCATCAATAGTCAACCTGCCTCCTGGCCCACGAGATCAGAGATTCACCATCTTTCCTCGGCGGGACAAACCAGTGATAGAGTATATGTCCTCAACCTCAATGTTGAGCGACATCCCATCAATATGAAATGTCACAGATTCTGGATCCCAGTAATCCACCAGCAGCTAGAGTAGTCTTGGTTTGTCCCTTAGGCTTCCAAGACACCAAAACTTGTATAAACCACATGCCTGTAATGCTTGTTGGGCCATAATATCACCTTGCACGGCCCCCTCCACATCACCATGCTCTCTTTCCCTCCACTCTAACACCATCCTACACAAAAAACCAAAGTTTTGATCACTTTTTTCCTTTGAAAACCTTGATTGCGACCCTATACGTGACTGTTCTCAAAATAGCCACGTATGTATGCAGGTTTGGGTGCTTTTCCCGCATATGGTGAGCCCTATACACAGAAAAAACCTCGATTTCCATGTGGGCCGAAATGCACAATTATGGATGGCCTAAAAAATTAATTGGACCATGAAAATTCAAAAAATTTACATGAAATAGGAAGAGGAGGGCATGAGAAGCTACCTGGATCAAATGGGGAGAGATTCCACCGGACGATGCTCCTGGAATTCGCTTTTGAAGTTCTGAGCTCGAACACACTATGTTGGGTAAAAGTTTCAAATGATATGAAAATTTTTAAATTTTTTACTATTTATAGAAAAATTTTGAAATTTTTACCCACTTTCTATAGTTTTTGACCATTTTGGACCGTTTGAACTAATTTGATGATGTAGGAGTCCGTTTTGAGTGCAGTTTGACCGTGGCTTTGATTCGTTCATGCCTACTGCAGGTATTATGTCTAAACTGGCATATAGGTTAGGTTTCACATCCATTTTCATTTTGCATGACCTTATGACCATTTCATTTTAACCTTAGTTATGAACCCATTCCATCTTGTCACGGAACCTTCTTGTTTCTTTTAGAAGTGACATGTTGTGAAGGGTAGAGCTTTACCATACATGGGTACCCTAGTTAGATCATGTTTTGCATTTGGCTCCCATGCTGACTTTTTTCCTTTAGGGTGTGGGAATCCTTTGTATAGTACCACCATGACTTTGAGTAAGAGCTTCATACTCCTGTTGACCTTTATGTTGGCCTTTTCCCTAGGAATCCCTTGTATATGTCAATTTGTAATTGCATTATCATGACTTTTTCTTGCATTTTTTAGCCTTATGCCGGCTTCCCTGACTTTGATTATTAGCGATATAGCCCAAGCTTGTCTCATGTCTAGCCAAGCAGAGCCATTTGATATATCTTTTGTAGCTTGATTCCCCATTTTTTACCGAGAGGGGACTTTCCCCTGAGTGTCGTTATCCTGCACATGTTTCCTTGCATCGAGCATAGGTATGTCCAACTTCTTGGAACTAGTTTTTTTTCCCTTTGACACTTGTCTCCTCCTAGATTTGTAACTATAAAGCACTTTTATTCTTTTTCAAGCTTTTCAAAATATCTGAAAAAGTCCAAAAAAATCAAAAAACCAAAAAGCCAGACAGGAAAAGAGGTTATCTTTGGCAATAGTCGAGTCGTGTCTCCTTCGAACAGAGCAATGTATATCACATCCATTGGTTGGGTTAGTAGTTTGACTTTAGGAGCTATACTCGTATCTCTGAGTTTATCTCCACTGACTGGTTAAGCTTCTAGTCCCTATGGAGTCTCTGCCGATGCCTCATGCGTCACAGAGATGTCCCAGTTTTGTATATTGAGTCTATGCTACCTACATTCAATCACTATTCACCTTTATGCTCTTGTTCGAAGGAAGTTGAAGCCTGATTCGACCATTCCTCAGTTGTCTTGACTTTGAATGTCGGCCATTCCCGGTACTATTACTAGTTTGTGAACATCTTGTTCGAGTCCTTCCACATTATACAGCATTGCTGAGTACCTCATGTTGGTTGATGAGGGATTCCTTAATGCCCTCCTTCCAGCGGATTCCATCCCATCGACTTCAGATCATTTATTTTGGGATAGGAGTCTATAGTCATTTGAGTGCCTTGAGACTTACAGTCATCAATGGAAGGTTCTCTCGCCATCCACAGTTTTGGGAATACATCAATGTCCCCTGATCGATGGATTCTTCCAAGTGTTTGACCTCAACACATTTATTCACACTTGTTAGATTGCACTCTAGTACCTTGATTCCCATTTTCATTATCGGTGGGTGATCTCGTGTCTATTAACGGTATACATAAATGACCGGTAATCAGACGATGGACTACTATGTTTGAACTCAACACCTCTATTCACATAGTAGGACATGTACTCGTAGTGGTTTTTGTAGAATACTTTCCAGATTGGTGGAATTTCTTATATGCTACCTCCTTGATCGTGCCAGTGTTCATGAGATTTCAGCTCTCGTGACTTGATTCCAATGTATGTCAGATATCTTCAGCCATTATGGAGATCTTGATCCATGGTATATCTTCAGCTTTCATGGATATCTTGGTCATTTGTATATCTTCATCATGAATATTCTTATCTATTGTGTATTGTACGTAGCGATGACCACACATGTCATAGTTTGTATATCATGCCTATTCATGGCCATTGTACTCTTATGTATCCGAGACTGTTATATGTATTTGCAGTCATGTTCAGAGTTTGATTATACTATTGGATGGCTGGTTCTTCCACCTGGTTCTTCATCACTCCACTTATGGGATGGATTTATAATGTATTTCGGCCATCATGTTACCCCTCTGACCTCACACATTAGGGGGCATTTTTTATAGCTGATTTTACCACACATGGTTGATCACACTTTTATGGCCTTCCCTGTCCCTCTGCATACTCTTTGGACCCCATGGACTATTTTTGTACATTTGATGTTTCCAGAATCATCCCTAAAAACACTCATTATTTTTTGTACGTGACTTTTAACCCCTTTCTCGCGTATATTACCCCTAAGCCCATGTACATCGGGATGTGTGCAAAAGGCCAAATATTTTTTAAGTTTTCCTTGATGTGGATCTGAGTCACTTGTCTCTTGGCCTTCCATATGCCTCAAGATCGCTTGGATTTGACATTCCATTACCCCATTGAAGCACTATACAAGGAACCCTTTGGATACATTGAAGAAGAGGAATTGAGGAGCAAGAAAACTATAGTCCATTGTTGCCATAACTTGCTTATACTTGAGTCTACATCCCTTTGTCCCTTGGAGAACTTTTTGTTCTTCCCAATATTTCCTTTCCTTGTGAGCTTGCTATCGAGAGATGGAGGATTGAGGTGGTGGAGGCCCAGGTGGAGGACTCAATTTCTCCAGTTCACAGACGTGCCAATAGAGGTTGTCACTTGCGTAATCTCTGATTTATTTAATAGAAATATCTTTTCCTGTCCAATGATGTGCATTTAAATGAATATTGAATCCATGGATGTGTTTAATTGCTTATGTATCATTGATTATATATGCTAGAGTAGGCCTAACACTGTACCATATAACATGATTTCCTTGTTTACTATTGTTGAGAGTGAATTACTAGCGCAAGCAGGATTGGAAAATTCTCAACAGGGATCTACTACAACCGTTTGGAATAAGGTATGTTTCGAGATCCTTTAGTGTTAGATGTTCTATTTCTCTTGCATATGGGGAAGGGATTGATTTATGTGGTTTCTCTGTCTGTTGTGGTACACCCCAAGACATAGTAATTTTTCTCCATAACAATGGGCATTGACATGAAGACTGTACCTACATGCAAAAAATGGTTATGAAGCCATCAAGCTTATATTGCACCTTCTATCGCTCAGTTGGGCACGAGGATAAGGACTGTCGAGCTTATGATCTACTTCAAGTGCAGACATATGATTCATATTTTGTGAAAGGTGAATATCCTCACATGGTGCCACAGCCACAGGTGATACAACTGCCACCTCAAGTCCAGTATACGCCGCCACCACAGATGCAGTTTATTTCATCGCAACCACAGACGAAGGTTTCCCCACAGCTGCAGTTTTCACCACGACAGCAGTACACCCAGACCTCGATGGCTCCACCATAGCCACAGTATGTCCAAGTAGGGAATTATGCTCAGTAGCAGCTAAATCCCCCATAACATCAAATGGCCCAACCCCAGTATTAGCAACAAGTAGCTAAACCACAGTATCAGCAACAAGGATGATTCCACAGAGGATTCAGGGGAAGGGGAGGTTTCGTCCAAGGAGGAGGACGAGGTCATGCATCAATCCAATGTTACAACTTTGGGACATTTGGGCACTATTAGAGGGATTGTCCCCATTTGCAATGTGTATACTGCAAGGTGAATGATCATAGTGTTGAAAATTGACCTCAGTTAATTGCGAGATGGTAGGCCGAAAATGTTACTCTATTGCGGAATCAGAACCAGTTCCAGGCCCAGAATCAAATACAGAACCAACAACAACTACTGAATCAGGTTCAACCCCAAATTCTACTACAAAATCAAAATATCAATCAACCTATGAATCCACCGGTGAACCAAAATCTACCTCTGAATCAGCCTCCATTGCAGAACCAAAATCAAGGGTCGATGGTTGTGACCATTCTAGTAGAGCCACGAATAGAGGATGTTGATTTCAGGATTGTTACTTGAGGAGGCATGAAGACTAGAGAATATAGACCACAACCACAAGTGTGACTGGCTAGAAAGAAGAAAGCACAGTTTGATATTGAGACCAAGACTCGATATCTTTTTCGAGGCTCACAAGGCGCTTGGAAGAAATCCTGGTAAGACACCTAATTTTGGCATGCCTTCTAATTTTTATTCTTCGTTAGAAGCTGGACCATCATGGAAGTATGGTACCTTACAAAAGTTATTTGAGAGTTGTTTATCCCTGGAAAGAGATCCCAATGCTCTAGTTAAGATTGAGAATTTGTTGCACCATCCAGATAGAGAGTTGCAGGACTCTGTGGTGAATTCTTTATAGAAGAGAAAGAAGGGAAAGGAAATGCGAATGAACATCCAGATTGGGGACTACGAAGTCGATTCAGTTATTCTAGATCTTGGATACGATGTGAACATCCTGACGAAATAGACATGGCAGAAGATGGGGGAGCCGAAACTTGGTTGGTCCCTAGTGCAACTGAGATTGGATAATCAGTCCAAAGTTCAACCAATTAGCCAAGTATCGAACTTGGTCATAGATGTTGAAGGTATGAGGACTCATGATGACTTTGATGTAATTGAAGTCATTGATGGAGGGGGCTCCTACCCCACACTGCTAGGGATTGGATGGGCCAATGACAGCATAGCCATGATAAATTTTAAGAAGCGGTTGATGACATTTGAGAACCAGGATCTTGGAGTCATTGCCCCTATGGATCCTAATGAAGGAAGGAGATATATTGACCCTGTCAAAGATGAAGTTGTTAGAGTATGGGATCACATTTACAATATGTCTGAGGATTACATCCATCCTACTGCCGACGGAGAACTGGGTTGGCACAGTGCTAGCTCGATGTCGTTTGATTCTGATGATGCGCTGGAAAATTGGAAAAACCAGATGTATGAAGTATCACTCAGAAAATGTGGGCTGATCATGCAATCGTTGCACCATGTCATGCTAAGATCATTGAGTTGCTAATCTATGAAGGACTACCAGAACTATCTGGGTTCCTCGAGCAGTTTTAAGCAAAGGTATCTGAGCCTTAGTGCTTGTTAGCATGAGGGGAAGCATTGAAGGCCACTCCAACATGTTGGTGGGAAGTTCATAAGGAGACCATTCATGAATGGGAACAATATCGACGGTTGTTGACTACACGCTTCGAAGATATGGAGGTATATCACACTGGGAGATATGATGGATAGAATAACCCTTGTAGTCATCTAAGGGAATGCTAGACGCTGTGGGCATTGCGACCCAAGGATGAGTGGGTCCATGCTTTTATTCACACATTGGATGAAATGCCAAGGTCTTGGTGCATATCAACAGAATTGCGCAGAGAAATAACCACTTGGGTGGAGCTAACTGTTTTCTTTGCGCATACCTTTGGCTTTGTAGATGCCAATGCAGACGTTAAAAATGCATTACAGATCATTCGAGATGTAGTCTTGAAAGTTGTCCTAGTTGCATATCCTGTGGACCCACATGCGCGCTGCCATATACAATCGATGATGGAATGTTACAACACCTCTAGCAAGCCAGAGGGTGATGATGAGTTTCCAAATATTAATATTCCAGAGACTAAAGGAATTTGGGATATCGCAGCACCAGATGTGCCAACGGATCCCATGACTCAACCACTGAAGATTAAGAACATTAACATTGGGACGGAAGAGAATCCAAAATTTACAAATATTGCGGACTATTGGGACAAGGATACCATGGAAAAAATCACAGATCTATTGCATGAGTTTCAAGAGCTATTCTCGACAAAATTCACCACAGAGTCCTATAACTCTCCATCCAGACGGTGCAACAACTTCTCAATCTCAACCAGAGCATCGGGATCTCTTTCCAGGGATAAACAACTCTCTAAGAACTATTGTAAGGTACCATACTGTCGTGATGGTCCAGCTTCTAACAAAGAATAAAAAGTAGAAGGCATGCCAAAAATAGGTGTCTTACCAGGATTTTTTCCAATCGCCTCGCGAGCCTCGAAAAATATCTCTCTCTCGGTCGTGATATCAAACTGTGCTTTCTTCTTTCCAGCCAGTCGCACTTGTGGTCACGGTCCATATTCTCCATTCGTCGTGCCTCCTTGAGTAACAATCCTGATATCAACATTCTCTATTCACAGCTCTGCTAGAATGGTCGCAACCATCGACCCTTGATTTTGGTTCTGCAGTGGAGGCTAACTCAGAGGTGGATTCTGGTTCACCGGTGGATTCATAGGCTGATTGATATTCTAATTTTGTACTAGAATTTGGGGCTGACCCTAATTCGGTAGTTGTTTCCGGTTCTGTATTTGATTCTGGGTGTGGAATTGGTTTTGATTTTGCAATAAAGGAACATTTCTGGCCTGCCATCTCGCAATTAACTGAGGGAAATTTTCAACAGTATGATCATCCACCTTGCAGTATACACATTGCAAATGGGGACAATCCCTTTGATAGTGCCCAAATGTCCCATAGTTGTAACACTGGATTGATGCACGACCTCATCCTCCTCCTCGGCCAAAACCTCTCCTTCCCCTGAATCCTTCGCAGAATCCTCCTTGTTGCTGATATTGTGGTTTAGCTACCTGCTACTGATACTGGGGTTGGGCCACTTGCTATTGCGAGGGATTCAGCTGCTGTTGAACATAATGTGCTGCTTGGACATACTGCAGCTATGGTGGAGCCATTGGGGTCTGGGTGTACTGCGGTCATGGCTCAAACTGCGGCTGTGGGGAAACCTTCATCTATGGTTGCAATGAAATAAACTACATCTGTGGTGGCGACGTATACTGGACTTGAGGTGGCGTCTATATCACCTGCGGCTGCGGCACCATGCAAGGATCGTCACCTTTCACAAAATATGAATCATATGTCTACTCTTTAAGCAAATCATAAGCTCGACAGTCCTTATCCTCATGCCCAACTAAGCAACAGAAGGTGCAATATAAGCTTGATGTCTTCATAACCATTTTTTGCAAGTAGGTATTGTCTTCATGTCGATGCCCATTGTTACGAAGAAAAATTCCTATGGCTTGGGGTGTACCACACCAGATAGAGAAACCATTGAAATCAATCCCTTCCCCATATGCAAGAGAAATACAACATCTAACACTAAAGGATCTCAAAACATACCTTATTCTGGACAGTTGTAGTAGATCCCCATTGAGCTTTTTCCAATCCCGCTTGCGCTAGCAATTCACTCTCAACAACAGTAAACAAGGCAAGCATGTTATATGGTATAGTGTTATGCCTACTCTAGCATATATAATCAATGATACATAAGAAATTAAACACATCCATGGATTCAATATTCATTTAAATGCACATCATTGGACAGGAAAAGATATTTCTATTAAATAAATTAGAGATTACACAAGTGACAACCTCTGTCGACACGTCTGCGAACCGAAGAAACTAAGTCCTCCACCTGGGCCTTCACCACCTCAATCCTCCATCTCTCGATAGCAAGCTCACAAGAAAAGGCAAGCTTGGGAAGAACAAAAAGTTCTCCAAGGGACAAAGGGATGCAGAATCAAGTATAAGCAAGCTACGACAACAATGGACTATAGTTTTCTTGCTACTCAATTCCTCTTCTTCAATGTATCCAAAGGTTTCCTTATATAGTGCTTCAATGGGGTAATGGAAGGTCAAATACGAGCGATATCAAGGCATATGGAAGGCCAAGAGACAAGTGACTCGGATCCATGTCAAGGAAAACCCCAAAAATATTTGGCCTTTTTCACACATCTCGATGTACGCGGGCTTAGGGGTAATATCCATGTATATATGCGAGAAAGGGATTAAAAGTCGCATACAACAAATAATGAGTGTTTTTAGGGATGATTCTAGAAACATCAAATGTACAAAAATAGTCCATGGGGTCCAAAGAGTCTCCAGAGGGACAGGGAAGGCCATAAAAGTGTGATAAACTATGTGTGGTAAAATCAGCTATAACAGATGACCCCTAATGTATGAGGTCAGAGGGGTAACATGATGGCCGAAATACATTATAAATCCATCCCATAAGTGGAGTGATGAAGAACCAGGTGGAAGAACCAGCCATCCAACAGTATAATCAAACTCTGCACATGACTGCAAATACATATAGTAGTCCCAGATACATAAGAGTACAATGGCCATGAATAGGCATGATAGACAAACTATGACATGTGTGGTCATCGCCACGTACAATATACAATAGATCAGAATCTTCATGATGAAGATATACAAAGGACCAAAATCTCCATGAAAGTTGAATATATACCATGGATCAAGATCTCCATAATGGCTGAAGATATATGACATACACTGGAATCAAGTCAAGAGAGCTGAAATCTCATGAACATTGGCACAATCAAAGAGGTAGCATATAAGAAATGCCACCAATCTGGAAAGTATTCTACAAAAGCTGCTATGAGTACATGTCCTACTATGTGAATATAGGTGTCGAGGTCGGACATAGTAGTCCATCATCTAATTACCTGTCATTGATGTATACCGTTAACAGACGTGAGATCATCCACCAAAAATGAAAATGGGAATCAAGGTACTAGAGTGCAATCTAACAAGTGTGAATAAATGTGTATAGGTTGAACACTTGGAAGAATCCATCGATCAGGGGACATTAATGTATTCCCAAAATTGTCGATGGAGAGAGAATATACCACTGATGACTGTAAGTCTCAAGGCACTCAAATGACTCTAGACTCATGTCCCAGAATAAATGATATGAAGTCGATGGGATGGAATCTGCTATAAGGAGGGAATTAAGGCATCCCTCATCAACCAACACGAGGTACTCAGCAACGCTGTATAATGTCGAAGGACTCAAACAAGATGTGCACGAACCAGTAATAGTACCGGGAATGGTCGACATGCAAAGTCAAGACAACTGAGGAATGGCTGACTCAGGCTTCAACTTCCTTCAAACAAGAGCATAAAGGCCAATGGTGATTGAATGTAGGCAACATAGACTCAATATACAAAACTGGGACATCTATGCGACGCATGAAGCATCGACAGAGGCTCCATAGGGACTGGAAGCTTAACCAGTTGGTGGACATAAACTCAGAGATATGAGTACAACTCCTAAAGTCAAACTACTAACCCAACCAACGGATGTGATATACAGTCCTCTATTCGAAGGCAACACGACTCGACTGCTGCCAAAGATAAATTATTTTCCTGTCCGGCTTTTTGGTTTTTTTTATTTTTTTGGACTTTTTCAGATATTTTGAAAATATTGAAAAAGAATAAAATTGCTTTATAGTTACAAATCTAGGAGGAGACGAGTGTCAAAGGGAAAACAAACTAGTTCCAAGCAGTGGAACATACCTATGCTCAATGCAAGGAAACATGTGCAGGATAACGACACTCGAGGGAAAGTCCCCTCCGGGTAAAAAATGGATAATCAAGCTGAAAAAGATATATAAAATGGCTCTGCTTGGCTAGACATGAGACAAGCTTGAACTATATGGGTAATAATCAAAGTCGGGGAAGCCGGCATAAGGCTAAAAAAGGAAATCAAAACTCATGATAATGCAATTACAACTTGACCTATACAAGGGAGTCCTGGGGAAAATGCCAGCATAAAGGTCAAGAGGAGTATGAAGCTCTTGCTCAAAGTCATGGCGGTACTATACAAAGGACTCCCACACCCTAAAGGAAAAATGTCACCATGGGTACCAAATGCAAAACAGGATCTAACTAGGGTACCCATGTATGGTAAAGCTCTACCATTCACAACATGTCACTTCTAAAAGCAGCAAGAAGGTTCCGTGACAAGATGGAATGGGTTCGTACCTAAGGTTAAAATGAAATGGTCATAAGGTCATGCAAAATGCAAACGTATGTGAAACCTAACTTATATGCCAGTTTAGACATAATACCTACAGTAGGCATGAACAGATTAAAGCCATGGTCAAACTACACTCAAAATGGACTCCTACATCATCAAATTGGTTCAAACGGTCCAAAATGGTCAAAAACTATAGAAAATGGGTTAAAATTTCAAAAATTTTCTATAAATAGTAAAAAAATTAAAAATTTTCATATCATCTGAAATTTTTACCCAACATAGTGTGTTTGAGCTTAGAACTTCAGAACCGAATTCCAGGAGCATCGTCTGGCGCAATCTCTCTCCATTTGATCCAGGTAGCTTCTCATGCCCTCTTCTTCTTATTTCATGAAATTTTTTTGAATTTTCATGGTCCAATTAATTTTTTAAGCCATCCATAATTGTGTGTTTCGGCCCACATGGAAATCGGGGTTTTTCTTGCATATAGGGCTCGTCATATGCAGAAAAAGCACCCAAACCCGCATACATACGCGATTGTTTTGAGAAAAGTCGTGTATAGGGCCGCAAACAAGGTTTTCAAAGGAAAAAACTGATCAAAACTTTGGTTTTTTTTGCAAGATGGTGTTAGAGTGGAGGAAAAGAGAGCATGGTGATGTGGAGGAGGCCGTGCAAGGTGATCTTATGGCCCAACAAGCATTACGGGCATGTGGTTTATACAATTTTTGGTGTCTTGGTAGCCTGAGGGCCAAACCAAGACTACTCCAGTTGCTGGTGGATTACTAGGATCCAGAATCTGAGAAATTTTAGATTGATGGGATGTCGCTTAGCATTGAGGTTGAGGACAAATACTTTATCATTGGTTTGTCCCGATGAGGAGAGATGGTGAATCGCCAATCTTGTGGGCAAGAAGGCAAGTTGACTATTGATGAGTACATAGCTTTGTACTGCTTTCCAGAGATGAAAAAGGTTGGGAGTCAAATCCTGACAAACTCTATCCAGATTTTGGGACTAAAGGCCATACTTTTGGCATTAGGCAGAATTGTTGGGTTAGCTTCACTCCACCAGGCCTCGTGGCCAATGATGTTTTATGCGGTGGAGTGTATGAGACCTATAGTGTATGACTGGAGTACGACGTTGTTGAGTAACATGAAACAACATCTCAGTGAATGCAATATG
Organism: Pseudotsuga menziesii; assembly: GCA_001517045.1. NCBI lineage: Eukaryota > Viridiplantae > Streptophyta > Pinopsida > Pinales > Pinaceae > Pseudotsuga > Pseudotsuga menziesii. The sequence goes on from LPNX010695557.1 coordinate 594,587, forward strand.
GGTAGGGTGCGAAACTTTGGGTTCAGCAGCATACTGAGCACATCCTTCTTTGAGCGGGTAGCAGGGCTAACCCTAGGGTGGAAATTGTTCCACATGGAGTTAGGGATCCATCCAAATGACATTGGGAAAATGTTATGCACAGACTAGGTGGAGGTAGGGTGGCTAACCCCTACCTAGCAGACTTCTTTCCATGGTGGCAGAGACAGATCATCGCCTTAGACAACTACCCCTATGCAGGGATAGACTTTCGTAGAGATATGGATATGCCGCTACCACCAGGAGCAGCTTATGGCGACATAGGTAAAGAATCCCAAACCCACTTTTTAAGTTTTGAATTATTTAATTTGTTTGTGTTTTTTGATATATTGACTCAAAAGACATATTTTTGGTGTGATGACACATAGTGACAATCTATCATGTATATGCAGATGTAGGACCACGGCGGCCAAAAGGCTTCCCTTGTCATCGACGAAGGGGAAGAGGAGATGATATCATGGGTGCGAATGCGGAGCGAATGCTCCAAAGCATCCACATGAACTTTGTTCACTTAACACACAGGGTACCCATGGCGCAAGTCGAGGACTTTCCTGAGGCCATGCAACATCAGGTGGTTGGTGTACCACGAGCATGGGTTCGAGTCTTTCAACAGCTAGCTAGATCCGTAGTGCTATATCATGATCAGAACCCCCCTCCTCCTCGGGCTTAGAGACCTGAGTGTATTCATTTTTGTATGACCATGTATTATATTTTGGTGGCTCAGAAGCCCCAATTTTGTATATGACACTTATGTATTATGACGCCACTTTTTGGATATTAATGAAAAACTTTTATGATGATCTATTTTATTTATATTTACATGTGTGTAAATGTATGTTTGTGATATGCTTATGGTCTATGAAAGAAATGCCAATCTAACAAATAGTTAGCATATGAGTCAGCAACTTGATTAAAAACTCTTTGAACATGAATGTATGTTATATTCTCAAATTGTCGTTCTAGCAATCTCACACGTAAGAATCTTTGTAATAATGTTGGATCCCTAATACGATACAATCCATTAAGATGTGAAACCACTAACTACAAATCAAGATGTACCTCAAGAGAATGAACACCATGTGAAATCGCATCACGCAATAACTCAATGACAGCACTATATTCAACAACATTGTTTGAAGAAGGCCGTAAACATATGCCTCCTGAAGACAATACTTGACCCATAGGAGCATAAATCACCCAAGCAGCCGAAGCTGAGTTTTGAGTGTGGAAGCTAGCACCATTAGCGAATCCTATATAAACGAAAGACTCCATTGACATCTTCCATAAGAAACGAAAGCTAATCAACAAACCCGATCACCATAAGAAAACCTAACTATGTAATGCAAAACTGATCAATAATATATAACAATCATCCCTGGTTGAAGATCGTGCATAGTATTTTTTGAGATAGAGCCCATTTCTAGGCTCCATCAAGGCTTTCCCTTCGTAATCAACCAACTCATAAGTGCCTTTCTCTAAGACTCGTTTAACCACATAAGGACCATGCCACATGGGATTTAATTTCCCTGCCCCCAAGGGTTCCTTAGCTTGATCCCACAAAAGGACCAAGTCACCTTCATTAAACCTCCTTGGATAGACAGACTTATCATACTAGACCTTGACACAATGCTTGTTAACCTCTAGAGCCACTAAGGCATCTCGACGTTGCTCATCAAGCTGCTCTAAATGGAGAAAACATTCTTCCAATGCGGAAGTGTCCGGTAAAAGCTCTACAGCTAGCTTCAAAGAAGGGATTTCGCATTCAACCAGTAAAACTGACTCCACCCCATGTACAAGCTAATATGGAGAGAAACTAGTAGCAGTATTAACCACGGTTCTATAGGCCCACAAAGCAGGATACAACATAATATACCAATTGGTCTTGCTTCGTGTGATGGTTCATTGGAGAATAGACATAAGTGATTTATTCACTGCTTCAACTTATCCATTCGCCTGATGGTAATAAGAAGATGAATGTTCTTGCTTATACTCTAACTTAGAAGCCAACTCTTCCATCATTTTATTCTAAAAGTGCCTGCCATGGTCAGTAACGAGCTATTTCGGAATGTCAAACTGAGTGATAATCTGGTTGAACACGAAATGCACGACTATCTCACCATCGGATTTAATTATGGGCATAGCCTCTGCCCATTTCGTGAAATAATCGACAACCACAATAATGTGATGATGCCCCCAGTTGAAGCTGGGTTGAAATCCATAAGGTCAAGTCCCCACTTGGTGAAGGGACCAGCAGTGACAATAGGATGTAATGGGGCTGGATGCGAGTGCATATTGCATGCAAACACCTGGCAAGGGTGGCATTTCTTGACTGCATTAACGCAATCTTTGAAGATGGACAACCAAAAATATCCCGCTCTCAAGATTTTTTGGGTTGTAGAAAGCCCAAATAAATGACCACCACACGCCCCTCTGTGGCAATCATTCAGCACAACCTCAGCCTCATCATGGGTTAAACAATGACTCAAAATGGAATCTACCCCACGGTGGTACAAAGCATTATCCATTATAAGGTAGTTCTTAGCTATATGATGTAATCGTCATCGTTCATTCCACGAAAGGTGAGTAGGGACCTTCAATGTTTGCAAATATACAATGATATCCCCATACCATGGGTCCAAAGTTGAGATAAGGAAAATATGCTCATCGACAAACGTATCCTCATAAACTTCCTCCTCCTCCAAACTTGGAAAATCATATATGAGCTCCGCAAAGATCAAATATTTCTTCGATTTCACGGAAATGAACTCGAGATCAAATTCTTGCAAAATGACAATCCACTTATTGTATTTTCCCCCAATCATCCTTCTAGTGAGGACGAACTGAAATGGATTGATATGAGCTACGACCAAGGTTTGGCGAAGGATAATCTGGTGTCTCAAACGCTGAACCGCATGAACAGTAGCCAAGGCTAGCTTCTCCACATAGGAATAGCAAAGTTCTACATCTATAAGGTTTTGGCTCAAATAATATATGACATGCTCATGGAGCTCCTCATCCTCCTGAACCAAAACCATACCAATCGTCTCCATGGACGTGGCCACATAAATCAAGAAATCATGGCTATAGTTGGGTGGACTAAGCACGGGGGCCGTTGCTAAGGCTCGCTTAAGAGAATCAAAGGACTCCTAGGCTCACTCATCCCAGTAAAAATGAGTTTCCTTATTCAAAAGACGCATAAAGCCTTTAGTCAAATTGGAAAAATTAACCATGAATCTCCGCAAGAGGTTCGCCATGCCTTGCAAACATTGAAGATGTCTAATATTACGGGGGGAGAAAATTGAAGTATTTCCTCAACCTTTAAGGGATCGACTCTTATACCCTCCTTGGACATGATGAACCTTAGCAAGCGACCAACAGTCACGCAAAAGATGCACTTATGAGGATTTAAATGAACCTGGTAATGACGACATCTTTAAAATAATAATCTCAAATGATATGGATGATGCACTCTCAGGTGAGAGTGAGCAGCAAGATCATCCAATTATACTTTAATAATAGTTTTGAGATTGTGAAAAATTAAGGTCGTAGCCCGCTAAAATGTAGCTCCAACGTTTTTAAGGCCGAAAGGCATCTTCCGATATGCAAAAGTACCCCAAGGAAAAATAAATGCGGTCTTATGCTGATCCTCGGGCTTAATCTGAATCTGATTATATCCGAAAAATCCATCCATAAAGGAAAATACCTCACTCCTAGCACATTCATCCAAAATATGATCAATAAATGGTGTGGAGAAATTATCCTTAGGACATGCACGATTTAGGTCATAGAAATCAGTGCATATACAGATCTCTCCCTGCTTCTTATCTACTAGAATGGGATTTGAAACGCACTCCGTCAAGGGAATGGGATAGATAAAACCAGCTTAAAAAAAATTCTATCTCAGCCTTAATGGCAGGTGCTTTTCTAGGATTCACTGCACGCAAACGTTGTCGAACCGACTTCACGGCCAGATAGGTTTTGATCTCATGTTCAAAACTACGAGGGTTGATACCTGGTATCTCATCGTATGACCATGCAAAGATGTCATAAAACTATTTAAATAGCGCGGTATACTCCTTGATCTCATTAGGGGAACAATCCACCCCAATGTAGACATTCTCAACCTTGCCAGGATTGCGAGAAATATTGATAGGAATAGTTGGTGACACATTATCCATGTTTCCATCAGCCATCGAACCAAGAGAGCTTAATGGAACCATGGGGATACCAATCTTCTCACTAAGAATCTCCCTACACACTCCATACGATCAAGCTTAGGAAGAAAATATGATCGATGATGCAATTCCTCCCAAGGTTGCTCAACTCCTGACATGGCCTCAAGGATAGCTTCATCTGATGGAAAAACATCATCGAGGAAATCATATGAGTGAGATGACTCTACTTCCCATGCCAACAACACATACGGGTCCTCCTCCTCTATCCGTGAAGAGGAAGGACTAGGCTCTGCAACTTGATCAATATTTGCTTGATAAGCCACCATCGTTGCAGGAAATGACACATCAGTCTCAGTGGGCACACTCGAAGTACTCAGTGAAGGAAGAATCCAAGGATCTTCCATATGGGTAGTGCGAAAAGATACCGAATTCAATGATGATGAAGCCCCGCCAAAACTAGACCCCATCATAAAAATGGGTGCAGGACAATTAAAGGTTCCCATAAGAGAAGGATACATACCTCCCACACTCCCAGTTCCTGGCTGAGAATGATCGATAATCGGGATAGAAGCACCCGATGATGCATTGACACTCGGATTTTGGAATGATGTTTGATCAATCATAACAATCTTCCCATTAAATGGAAAACATATCACTCAAAAGAGGGAAGAAGCTATGGCTTGCATATTATACATCCAATTTCGAGCCAGCAAAAGATTATAGTCAAGGGGCGCATCAACCACCTCGACCTCGATCGCGATGGTCTTCCCTCCCAATTGGACTAAGGAAGGAAGAATTTCATGCGGCCGAAATGATATACCATCGAAAGCTGTTAACATAGTAGCAGATTGAGACAAATCAGGAGAACCTAAGCCCTTCCAACAAGATAAATACATCACCGAAGCGGCAGTGCCTTCATCAATGACAGTGCGCTTGACAGTGTTGTTAAGACACTCTACATGAATCAAAAGAGACACATATTAAGGAAAGTGAGGCTGTACTCCCATGGTTTCAAATTTGATCATAGTGGAAGAGTTATCATCACTGACCCGAAGAGAAGATAAAAAATCTTTCCTCTATGGAGGACAACTCTGAAGCACTTCTAACGCGGACATCGCACAAGGAGTCTGGCCCAAATCCTCGACAACTGAATACTTCTGGGTGGATCAAGCATTAGGATTGTGTCCCAAACGCTTTAAGACTCCATTAGGAATGTGCGATGGAGCCTTAGGCTTATCCATAGGCTTTTCGATTCGCAAAGGGCTCTCGGGTGGGGAAGGTTCTTTCCCAAGGTCTGGTTGTGACGAACCATAGTATTTCATATGGGTCACAACCTTAGTAGCACTCATCATGTTGATGCATCCATGACCATTAGCGGCCTCTGACGGGTTTTGATTTCCACCTGATGCACAACCAAGATCAATGGTTCTCGCGTTCATATTTTGATTGTTGGGTAAAGGATTAGTTAACACAGCTGGGACCTATGCTATGAACCTTGAGGCATCTTCCATACGAGGGCACAAGTGAGTGAGATGGTCCTTCTTACACAATTTGCAAGGAAACTTCACCTTACATTTAGATTGCTTTCCCCCCCCAGCATTAGTGTTCTTGTCATTATTATTAGCATTTTTGTTCTTGTTCCCACCCTTACGATTATTTTTTCCTTTTATCTTATTCCTTCCAGGCTGCTGGTTGCCTTTCGGGTTCGACGTTTGCATGGAAAGTACATTCGCCGATTGGGTAGTTTGAGACGAATCCATAGCTTGTCCCGACACAGACTGGTTAATTGACAATTGGCTCACTTGTTTCACAACTGATTCCATAGGTTTGGTACTTGTACATCCCACAATACCATCGGCATGTGGCCCAGGCTTGAACTTGGGGTCTAAATTGGACCTAGGAGCATTGGGTATAATCTCATACAAAAATTCGGATTGACCATAGATCAAATCCAACTCTTGTGCCCTAAAAATAGCCTGTTCCTCGTTTTGAACTCCGGATGTCGAGACATCCTTCGCTATGTAAGGTAATAAGATTTGAGGAACCACTCAAGAAGAAACTCTAGTGGTATAAAAGCTTTGATTAACCGTTTTTGTCTACGCCACTCTTGAATATGATCCGAAATGTATGTGGCTTTATATTGCCGGAAGGTCAACAAGAGTTCGGTACCGACGTCGTAACGTACGGGTAGCTGGAAATGATTAAGGAAAGCCAACGCAAGATCATCAAACGTAACATAATCCCCCCGGTAACTCTATATACCATTTCGCTACAGGACCCATTAAAGTGCGTTGAAATAGCCTCAAACGAATGGAATCGTCATGTAAGAATTGGAAGAGCACCAAAGGTGGAAAGTGGTGACATGATCACTAGGATCTTCACTAGCCTTACCTTCGAACTTTGGAATGTCCGAAGGAAGCTTGTTAGGACAGCCAGCCATGACGGGTTATGAGACACAGGATCGTTCATCAATCTCGACAAGTCAGGCAAGTTCAAAGTTGCAAGGAAAGGGAGTCTAGGTTGAGCCAGTCAATTCCACACTCCCTGATAGTTTTGATTCGTGTAAGGTTGATTGCTATAAATACCATGGACTTGGCCATAATAACCTCCTCCCATTTGACCCATGTAGGGTTGCATGGAAGCATTATGATGTGGGGGGCCTTGATTATAAGGCGCTACAAAGCCATAATTGGAAGAGTAAGCGGGTTGTTGATACCCGTACCCATACGATTGATAGTTTTGTCCATAGTGCAGTCCATATGAATGTCCATGAGAAGCTCCATAAGGTGTTCTATGGGATGTACCATGAGAATGTCCATAGTTAAGGGTATGGAAAGCTCCAGAAGCTAGAACATGAGACGATCCAGAAATAGGTACATGACCCGTTGACACAACAGGAGGTACTTGACTTTGAGATACTACCATGTGAGCAGTCGCAGAATGAGCATGGCTAGTAGCAACATTCTGACCTAAAGGCCCTCGTGAACTAGGAGGAGGATGAGTTGTTAAAAATGCATTCGAAGGAACAGGGTTTGAAGACGAAGGGACATGTGAAGGAATGTAAGTGATGTTCCCAATGTTCACTCGTCTCAGTTCTGGTATCTGCATAGGATTACTAACACTAGTTCTAGGATGAACATGTGAAGTTTCCTCCACCACAAGGATGGAGGGTGCAATGTGACTAGTGCCCCAAAATATCTCTGCATGGAAAGGGATGGGAGTGGCCCCAGGCGTAGTGTTAGGACCAACTTCTAACTCAACACGATGTGTTGAATCGGTTGCAGGGATATCAGACACGTCATATCTAACATGACTAGTGCTTACGAGTTCATGGTGAGTCTCGTCGCCTGGAAACCAATACCGGTGACCTGCGAATGAGGGATCATAACCAGATCGTGAAGGTTGTTCATGTGAAGCATCATATGTGCTAATAGGATCTTCCTCCCCAACCTCATGAGGTGGAGAAGAAATCTCTGGAATCTCATTCTCATAATCTCCCATGGTGTGTGAATCAAAGTGAGAAGTAGTCCACCCAGACTATCTGGTTCTCTCTCCCAAAGGAGGAGGAGACATGGAAGGAGGAAGTCTTGCTAAACGACGAGAACGGCGGGGTGTTGTGCCTGAATCCACAATGATTCAAAAAATAAAAGGACTCGATCTAATTACGCAAACCCTAGGAAAACTAGCGTGCATGGAGCATACACCTATAAAATTAAATACAAAACGCAAGCAAACAAGGGTAGGATATGTGAGCTCCTGAATGAAGCAGGTATGTCTTGCCTAGGAGAGGCTTGAGACTCCCATACACAACAAGCGGAGGTTTGTAACCAATTATGGTGGCCCTCATCTTCAACGCATATAGTGACTATGCTGTCTGACCCCTACCTAGCCAGGACACCTATAGAATAACCTCTAAAAATACCCCCTCGATAACCTAGGTAAGGAAACTAAGGTCACCTCTATACAATCAATGCTCAGGAGGATATTTGTAGGTTGGATTGACTGTATGGGCAGGGTAGCAAAGCCCGAAACTCTCAAAAGAGCCCCCATATACGAATACAATCCTGGAAATATCTTCGGTGCTACTCAGTTACAACGAGGGGCCATTCCAATCATAACCGCTCACACTACCTCGTGCTTAACTCCCTTGTAAGAGGAGGATCCTGAGAACACTAATTATATAAAGGATTTCACACTCACACTTGACAGACACCTAATTTTTTTGTTTAGTGGTCTTGGAGAATTGACTCACAATGAACTATTCCAAGACCCTAAAACCTAGTCTTGTTGGTGCACCCTAAAAAATAAAAGAGTGTAATTCATTTTATTATGCGTTGATTTTAATTGGCTTTATTACTCAAAGTGTAAATGGTCGTACAACTAATGATGTTATGACGCAACAAGAAGTAAAATGCACACCTAACAATCAATGCAAATGCACTGTGTCGAATGAAAAACATGGTATGCTACTACGTGAAGTGCAAAATTTGTCCTTCCAATGTATATGAAATCATTTCCTATATGAAAATCTGACTAATATTCACCAAGCAAACCTAATGCAATTACCATGCTAAATGCACAATGCAAACAATGCATAAGAATGCAAAAAATCAAAATGCTTTTGTATTTTTGAATTAAATGAGATAAAAAGCAAACGTATGACTCTACAACCCTCAGACTCTGCAAGTACTCACAAACAGCATCCAAGCAAAGCACCAAGGTAAAAGAGACCTAATTCACTAATCCCAAAACAAAAAATAGAAAATGAAATGACAAGAACCTTTTTTCAAAAATTAACTCAAAAAGAGTCTCTGGTCAGAAACAGAGGGGAGATATAGACTCCAGAAGCAACAAAGAAGACTCGACAATCACCCAAACTCACCCAGTAAGACTTAATATTCCCAAAAAAGAAAACAATCAGGGCATACACGACTGTTCTTAGTAAACCTGCGTACATACATGATTTTTCCAGGAAAACCCGCATGTATATGCGACTGTGAAAGAAAAACCCGTGTATAGGAAGAAAAAGATAGAAAAATAAGGTAAATGGACAAACTGATACAAATTTTACTTCTCCAAGATACTACTGGGTAATCATGCCCCCAGACTCGACACAGAAACAAAAAAATCAGAGCAATAAAACTACATTGAATGCCGAAACCCCCCAAATAAAAACAACTAGGAACCTCCCTAGTATGGTCGCCAATTCTGTTACGAAGAAAACTTCCTATGGCTTGGGGTGTACCACAATAGACAGAGAAACCATTGAAATCAATCCCTTCCCCATATGCAAGAGAAATACAACATCTAACACTAAAGGATCTCGAAACATACCTTATTACAGACGGTTGTAGTAGATCCCTTGTTGAGCTTTTTCCAATCCCACTTGCACTAGCAATTCACTCTCAACAACAGTAAACAAGGCAAGCATGCTATTTGGTATAGTCTTAGGCCTACTCTAGCATATATAATCAATGATACATAAGTAATTAAGAACATCCATGGATTCAATATTCATTTAAATGCACATCATTGGATAGGAAAAGATATTTCTATTAAATAAATCAAAGAGTACACAAGTGACAACCTCTGTCGACACGTCTGCGAACCGAAGAAACTCGGTCCTATACCTAGGCCTCCACCACCTCAATCCTCCATATCTTGATAGCAAGCTCATAAGCAAAGGAAATCTTGGGAAGAACACAAAGTGCTCTAGGGACAAAGGGATGCAGACTCAAGTATAAGCAAGCTACGACAACAATGGACTATAGTTTTTTTGCTCCTCAATTCCTCTTCTTCAATGTATCCAAAGGGTTCCTTATATAGTGCTTCAATGGGGTAATGGAAGGTCAAATCCGAGCGATCTCAAGGCATATGGGAGGCCAAGAGACAAGTGACTCGGATCCACATCAAGGAAAACTCCAAAAATATTTGGCCTTTTGCACACATCCCAATGTACACGGGTTTAGGGGTAATATCTGCGTATATACACGAGAAAGGGATTAAATTTAGCGTACAACAAATAATGAGTGTTTTTAGGGATGATTCTGGAAACATCAACGGTACAAATATAGTCCATGGGGTCCAAAGAGTCTGCAAAGGGACAGGGAAGGCCATAAAAGTGTGATCAACCATGTGTGGTAAAATCAGCTATAACACCCATATACTTGACATATCTGACACCACGGCACACCACCACAACTTAATGGGTTCGATGCTCTTGAGAGTAGATAATTCCGGAAAGTAGGACAAGTATCTTTGGTGTGTCCATCCACATTACTCCGATTGAACCACAATTCATCATGTTCATCTTTCACCTTCTTGATATTATGCAATTGAAGCGTCAGGTTCGCCAGCTGTGCCTGGATTTGGTTCATGACAATATAAATTTCTCCAACAGGTGAAGCCTCCCACTTCATTGCAATTTCCAGAGCCTCTCTCTAGGTCACGATATTTTGTTGCATTAATGGATGTCGGATATGAGGGACCAATGTCGTAATGAACCATTCTTTTGTGTTGGACGTCACTCATATCAAAGCTGACCCATGCCATCAACGTCTTAAAAATTTCCCAAACCATCTCATTAGGTAATTGTTTGATTTCCTTCAGCTCCGTCATATACTACGCTCCATATTTTGGTTTCTTGAATTCTTCAAGAAGTCCCTTCTGAATATCATCCAAATTCTTTGTCGTGGTCCTTGCGAGACCTGTATAAATCTCATATACCAATCGAGCGCACGACCACGAAGGGTGGTCGCTAACTGCCCTTTCTTTATATCATCATCTGTAGTCTATCTGGAAGTCCAGATTGCCTCACATAAGAACCAATATTGTTCTAGGTCATCAGTGTCATTTCCATGGAACATAGGTAGCTTCATATCGTCTCCCACCATCCTAGACCTTCTTCTTGCAGATGTTGCTTTACTACTGGATGTTGCTTGGAACGTCCGACACATCGACGTAGATTGTGTATTTTCCTGATGGTGGAGTAGTGCGCAGAGCTATGGACACGTTGCTACCGGGGTTTGACCTTGCTTCTATCCTGGGTGTAGCTTGGGTCTGCTCATCCTCTTCATTTCTATAAGGCCTATTCATCCCGTGTGGTTTTCCTTCACAGTCTTGTGTTCTGATCGCAGCAGGACCTTCCCTTGTCCTTTGCCTCTTCTCTACTCAGAACCTTGCTCCTCCCCTTGTACAACCACTCTCTTCCTCGGCTGCCCTAACAGTATCATCGAAACTTACACCCATATACCCCTTATCTTTCCATTCTCCGCCCCCCTTCTATCATGGTGTCCACAGCCTCCGCACACCAGAGTTTTACTACTTGAGGTGCATCTTTAGTATGCCATTTTCACAAACAAGCATCTTGATTGACAATTGCAGAGACAGTAAGAACCTACCTAGTGGTCCATTGAAGAATTCCCATTCCGCTTCGCTATAGGACTTGTTAGTATCAACTGTGAACTTAGTGATGTATCCTTCCAGAATAATGTCCAACCAAACTTCGACAGCCCACGACGCCTTGTTGTCAGTCTCTTGTAGTTCCTGAATTAGCTCAAGGGTCCAAGACATCGGCTCTCCTTCCTTGAAGTTGCGCTTCTTGTAGGTGAATCACGCTAACCAATCGTAGAGTATGATGGGAAACTCACAGAAAAACCATTCATGAGGACCATCGTGAATGTACCTTTCCAACCATGCATTTTTCGTCAACTTCGGGTTCTAGTTCTCGGCTTCAGGGAACTCTCGGAGTCTTAGGTTGAACCAATCTTGGATCTCCGGTTTCGTCAGATACCACAGCATATCCTCCTCTCATTAGCAACGAGGTCTCGGAAATGGAACCATTTGTTGGCCAAAACCCACCAACAAAGCCTCATCAATAGGGGTTCTTGTTCTATCGATGCCCAACCAGCGTGATCTTCCTGAGCACCAGCCCAGACAGGTTTTACCTTGCCCAGAAACACCCGCAGAGCAGATGAAGTCTCACCTGAGATGTTCGAGGGAGAGCTATGGGAACCAAGTTTTAAATAGTAAGGAGGAGGATAAGGGCATCAATGATTTATCAGCATAACTATCAGACCCAGCAGAGCCATTCATCAGATATCGCAGCATTCATCACAGATCTATCAGTATAACTACAGATCTAAATAGATCACATCATTTACTTATTCATCGCAGCAGTATCGTATTATTCATTCATAAAGTAGATCCATAAAACATCCATCATTGATATCACAGCACATAGGAACATAAAAGAGATAAAAGACAATAGCAATTCAGAGCAACATCCGTCGTGTCATATTACTTCTGCGCAACAGATCCCAAAACATATAGTACTTCTCCACAGCCAGAGAATGAGCAACCCACAAAATAACACACGATTCAATCTCTCACGGATTCACTAATCAAAATATCTCCACTCTCCTAGATGTATATGTCAGATCCCAGTTCGTGGATATCAGTTAGCAGATATTAGTATATGTGTCTCCTACATTTGTAATTCTAACTCTATATATAGGCTTGTGCCTTTACATTCAAGGTCCACTTCTAACTAACTCCTAACAAATTCTAACTAATTTAACCACTAAGGACCAATATTCCGAAGAAATGGTTAATGAGTACAAACATGACATAAAAGTGGACTACTTTTAGCCTGCCACGCTATCTTTTCCTTACGCAGTGCCTCGTGAGTATGCACAAAATCCTAGATGTTGTGCAACTCATCTATCTCCAACCCCTTACCAACAAAGACAAAAGATACCTTTTCTAAAATGTTGGGCCACCGTAGCCGTTCGAGAAAATGGTTCCGCGGCTCCAAGGTTTTGGTATCCAATCTACTCCACTTGTGGTTTTCGGATGGGGAATGTGGATCCAAATGGGTATGGAGCAAGCTCAACATACATGGTGGGAATTGGCGTGGAAAAATAATGGCAGAAAAGTATGTTGTGTGACTGAGACCAAATGGAAAAAAGTGTTTTGGGGGAGTCATTCACAATGTATTTATAGGATGGTCCAAGGGTTTTTGACCCATGGTATTTTATTGTCCATGGTATTTTGACCCATTCTCATTTTTATGGTTTTTGACCCTTTTTTGGAGACAGTGGGGATAAATCACAATAAATACTCATCTTCCCTTCATTAATGGGGAAGGAATAATGATGTTTTGGACCATATTTAGTGTAAATACAATTATGAAGGTAAAAATGAAGGAAATAATGGTGGGAATATGATGTTTGATTATGGTTTAGACCATAGAGAGCTAGGTGAACAATTTTTAGTGTTAAAAATACAACAGAGGGTGTGATAAGCGCATTGGCTAATCTATATGAAAAAACCTCAGCTTCCAACATGGTATTTCTAATGAAGCATTTATTTAATATGAAGTTGTCAACTTATGGATCTGTTGCTGACCATTTAAATGAATTTAATACGGTTACTAATCAGATAAATTTTGTAGGAGGGAACTTTGATGATGAGGTTAGGGCTCTTCTAAGATTGTGCTCATTGCATAAATTTGTAATGGCTTAGTCATGGTTGTAAGTAACTTTGTCTCTGGTTCAAACACTCTTAAATTTGATGATGGTGTTGGTGTTATTCTTAGCGAGGAAATGCAAACAAAAATCACATGTGAGACATCAGACAATGCATTGAACATGGAGAGAAGGGGAAGACAAAGCAAGAGAGGAAAGAATATAGGTTATCGCAACAAGTCTAGAAAGGGAATACCCAAGTCCAGACTTGGAAAGATAGAGTGTTGGAACTATAGTAAGAGAGGACATTTAAAGAAATATTGTAGAGCTCCAAAGAAGAAAGGAGACGAACATCAAGAGACTACTCAGGAAGCTAATGTAGCAGGTGATGTGTAACAAGATTATTTGATTCTTGCATTAGATAATACTAGTGATTAATGGGTAGTAGATTAAGGGGATTCATGTCATGCTACATCCCATAGGAAATTATTTCATGATTATGTTCTAGGTGATTTTGGACATGTTTTATTGGGGAATGATGAACCATGTAAAATTGTTGGAAAGGGTAAGGTACATATTAAGTTAAATAATGAAAATCAATGACTACTAAAATATGTAAGGAATATTCCTTCTATGAAAAGAAATATGTCCTCAATAAGGTAGTTGGGAGATCATAGATGTTTGTCTATGTTTGGAAAGAAATGGTGGAAGATCCCTAAAGGGGCACTAGTAATAGAAAAAGGAGATATGATAGGTACGGTTTATTTATGTCCTCATAATATTGGTTATTCTATCTTTGTAAATTCCACAGAAACACGTACAGCAATGTGGCATCATAGGCTTGGACACATGAGTGAGAAGGGGATGCAGATTCTCCACTCAAGAAAATCTATTCTAGATCTGAAGCAGATAAGTTTGGAATTATGTGAGAATTGTGTTTATGGAAAACCAAAGAGATTTAGGTTTCTCAGGGTTTGGAAACAAAAGAAGAACGAAGAGTTAAATCTTCTACATACATATGTATGGGGACTAGTTCAGGTACAATATCTTGGTGGCTCTCGTTATTATGTTACTTTTATTTGATGCAATTAGAAAAACTTGGGTTTATTGCATTAGAAAGAAATATTATGTGTTTGCTACTTTTAAGAAGTGGAAAACTTTGGTTGAGAATGAGACAAGGAAAAGGTTGAAATGTATCATATCTCATAATGGAGGTGAATACCGAAACAAGGAATTTGATAGTTATTGTTCATTCCATGAGATTTGTGAAGACATTCCCAGGAACACCACAAGAAAATGGTGTCTCAAAAAGAATGAACATGGCGTTCATGGAGTGTGTAAGGTGTATGAGATTTCATGCATGGTTTCCCTTATAGATTTGGGATGATGTTGTAGATACTGCTATTTATTTAATAAATAGAGTTAATTCAAGCACTTTGTATGGTGAGATTCCATAGGAGGCATGGACAGATAAAAAGGTAAACTACTCATTTCTGAGAAATTTTGTTTATGAATCATTTGTCCTTATTGATAAAGAAAATAGAACAAAGCTTGAGGCTAAATCCAAGAAATGCACTTTGATTATGTTGGTTGTGGAGTTTGATATTCCTAATTTAAAGATGTTATTTCAGTTGTGTTTGGATCCCATAACATGACGGGGGTTGTGGGGGTATGCCCCCCCCCCCCCCCCCCCACTATAGTCATCAAGGGGGTCCAGGCGGGGCAGGGGGGGGGAATTATTTTGGGATCCCCCTAGAGGGGGTTCAGGGGATGCGCCTCCATGGCGAAAAATTAGGAAAAAAATGCCTTGTAAAATGTTGTAATTTCAGAGTCATGACTTAGTCAATAATGGGTGATTTACGAGCCCATGGTTTTGGGAAGCTCGTGGTATTTCCCCATGGTATTCCCTTTATAAAAGGAAGGCATTGTAATACATTTGTCATGTATTGTATTGTATTGTAGCATTGTAAACTAATATCTGTCATTGTGTGAGAGATCATGTGAGAGAGTGAAGAGGAAGTGCGACGGGTGACATGTGTGTTACGGGTTGTATCCCTTCTTTTTGTTGATTGGTATAATAATAAAATACCAATGATTTATGTGTAGAAGTATCCCATATTGGGTGAACCATGTTATATTGGTGTCTCTCTTGTAATGTGTTTTAATATTTGCATCTTGTTTATTGTTTATTGTTATCGCTTTACAATATTGGATACAAGGTCGATGATTTTGGTTATCGCTTATGGAATGAAAATAACAAAATCATTAGGAGTATAGATGTAGTATTCAATTAAAAGGTTGTGTACAAATATCAGTTGTAGGGAAAGAAAGAGGAAAAGGAAAATGCAGAGTACATAGTGCTTGACGAAATCAAAGAAAATGAAGTTCCAAATGTACCAGAAAATGATGAACAACAACAAGTACTTCAAACTCCTAGAAGTGTAAGAAGATCTAGGCTAGGTTAAGTAGACCCACTGAACAATTCTCTCCTTCAATGTATTATTTATCGATGACTGATTTTGGTGAACTAGAATGATATGAAGAAGCAATGCAGGTGGAAAATAAAAAGAAGTGAGAGTTAGGCATGAATGAGGAGATGGACTCATCGGTAAGAAACCAAACTTGGGATTTGGTTCAGTTTCTTGCAGGTAAAAGAGCATTGTAGAATAAATAGGTCTATAGGTTGAAGGAAGAAGATGGAGGCAAGAAGTGACACAAGGCTAGACTTGTGGTAAAGGGGTTTGCACAAAAGAAAGGTATAGACAAATTATTTTCTCCTATTGTGAAAATGACTTCAATTATGACTATTTTAAGTCTAGTGGCAGTAGAAGATTTGCATCTTGAACAGTTAGATGTAAAAATATCCTTTCTCCATGGGGATTTGGAGGAAGAGATTTATATGCAGTAGCCACAAGGATATGAAGTCAAAGGAAAGGAGAATTTTGTTTGTAGGTTGAAGAAGAGCTTGTATGGCCTGGAACAATCTCCAAGATAATGGTATTTGAAATTTCATAAGTTTATGACAGAACGGGGTTATAGTAGATGTCATTCTGAACACTGTATTTATTTCAAGAGGCTAGATAATGGAAGATATATTTGTTTGTTATTGTATGTCGATGACATTCTTGTTGTAGGGTCTAACATGTAGGATATAAATGTGCTCAAAAAGAAACTGACTAAATCGTTTGGGATGAAGGATTTGGGTGCTGCAAAGCAAATTCTTAGTATGAGAGTAACAAGAGATAATAAAAATTGCAAATTGACATTGTCTCAAGGTGAGTACATAGAAAAGGTGTTGGATAGGTTTAGAATGACGAATGCAAAACCAATTAGTACACCTTTGTCCATCCATTTCAAACTAAGTAAGGATATGTGTCCCAAGACACAGGAGGAGATAGAATACATGGCCAAGGTTCCCTATTCATCAGTAGTTGGCAACTTGATGTATTCCATGGTGTGCACAAGACCAGATATTGCACATGTAGTGGGATTTTTTAGAAAGTATATGAACAATCCAGGTAAATACCTTAGAGGGAAGTACATTGGATTTTGAGGTATTTGAGAGGTACCACTTCTCATGCATTATGTTTTGGAGGTTCGGACACTGTTCTACAAGGATATGTTGATGTAGAAATGGTAGGTAATAAAGACAGCGGGAGGAGCACCACATGCTATGTTTTTACTATATGCAAAACAACAATTAGTTGGATTTTGAAACTACATAGGTTTTTTTCACTTTCAACAACAGAAGCGGAGTATGTTGTTTCTATAAAGGCTAGTAAAGAGATGATTTGGTTGCAAAGGTTCATGGAGGAATTGGGTAAGAAGCAAGAGAATAACAAGTTGTACAATGACATCTAGAGTGCCATTCGTCTTGCAAAGAACTGAGCCTTCCATTATAAGACTAAATATATACAACTCAAATACCATTTCATAAGATATGTTCTGGAAGATGAACTGTTAAAGTTGGAAAATATACATACTAGTCATAATCATGTAGACATGTTAACAAAGGTAGTAACTAGAGAGAAACTGAATTCCTGCCCGATTTATGTTGGGCTTCAAGAATGAAGGTGAAGATGATAAATTTGTCAGGTCCAAAGTTTAGAGCATAGGCCAGCAAGTGCAACAACGGTGGATTTGTTGTGATCAGTTTCCCAGTGGGAGATTGTTAGTTGTGGAGCCCGATCTTCTTGATTCATAGATGTTATTGTTTAGTCGTGTTTGTACTCTAGTTTTACTATACACTCGTCCCAAGGGGTGGGGGTGCAGGGAGACGATGTCCCCTCACTATAATAATAAAAGGATTGACAATTTATGTGTGGACGTAGCCCGTCTTGGGTGAACCGTGTTATATATGTGTCTCTCTTGTAATGTGTTTACGTATTTAATGTTTGCATCTTGTTTATTGGCATTGCTCTGCGATCCTGTTTTTCTAACAAAACAACTTATTGAAAGAACCCAACATACCCTCAACATCATGATAATCAAATAAAAAGGCTAGTAGCCATATAAAGTATATCAGTATAACCTGAAATACTACAGACGAAAAGATCAAAAGATAGCTTCAGCGCCTTCATGGATAGTGGAACCTTCTAAAAATTCTTGAAATTGCATGTATCCTTCATCACACTGAGCCGTTTTTTTTGAAAGATGATTTGCTTCCATGCTGTAAATTATGGATATGTGACAAAGAAAAATTTGATTGAATGAGTCAATCAAATATTGAACTCTACTACACCAATGACGAAGTTAAATTACCTAAAGGTTATATTTGCTCATAGCTCATTCTATGATAACCTTGGAATCATCATAAATACTTATTGAATCAATCCCACTTTTTGTTGCAAAATGAAAAACTCCCCACAACCCCAACAACTCAACCCTAGTGTTACTACCATTTCCACTTTCCATCCATAACTTAAAAAATATGATCTTTATTAATCATGAATACCATACCACTACCACTACCACTACCACATCTACCCTTCATTGAAAAACCATCAAAATAACCAACAAGAAAAAAAAGAAAAAAACACACACATAAATAATAATCTTTCTCATTTTGTTTTTAATATCTCTATACTTAATATTTTTTTTAATATTCTTGTATTTCTCATTTTGTTTTTAATCTTTAATACTCATCTCCTTAAAAAAAAAATTAATATAAATACACATAGGATGAACCAATTTTACCATCAACGAATAATTATCTAATTAATTAGATGTAGTAAACAATCACGATTTGTTTTTAAAATTAGATGAAAAAGTTAACAAATCATTGTTATCAAGAAAAGTTTGTTCATTGATATCGCTTATTCCCTCTTCATCATTATTTTTAACATGTTTCATTATCGAGGCAATTCGAGCACATGTCATTATGCAGACACTACTTGGTTAGAAGCTTGTGATAGACCTCGAGAAGCTGAGCTGCTAATAAACGCCCAACCCCTGTGCACAGGCTGAGGGCATATAAGTGTATGATGGCGCAGCTTAAAATTCCTCTTGGAGAGAGTTTTATTTAATTACAAAATTATTTAAAATTTATTATAAAAATATTTTATTTATAATGATTAATTTATATATTAAATAAAAAATATTTATAACATTGAGAGAATTTTTTTACATTTATTATAAATTAAATAAGATTGTTTATCAAATTTACGAGATATAGGGATGGTTAGGGTTATATTTTTATCCAAATTCAATTCTTGTAAGTTACATAATATTTTTATTAAATCTCTACAATATTTTTTATATTTAAATATTTTTAATTCAATAATATATATTTAATTATCTAATAAATATTATATTTTCATAAATATTTTTGTGTTATTAAATTTATTTACTTTCAATACATTAATTAATAAATAAAACTAAACTTATCATATTTTTTAATTTTAAAAAATTTATATTTAATATTTCTAATTCATCTTATGACAATGAATATATTTAATTTTTATAAATAATTTTATATTTTATATTTATAATAAAATGTTTTATTTAATATATATAATTTTATACTTAATGTTTATAATAAAATGTTTTATTTATTATTTTAATAAAAAAATCTAAACTTATATAATAAATATAAATGTATTGGCAAACCATTATATTTTAAAATAAAAAACATAAAACTGACCATTGATATATATCATCATTGAATCTTTTCCAAAGACCATTATTGATCTTAAAACGACCTAAAGTTTAGTATTTATTTATTTTACAGAAATATTTACTTGTTTTTCATCATTTCTGTAGTTTATAAAAATGTAAGTTTAATCAGTTTAAGTCATGTTAAAACAATCCGAATAAATTTAATATAAAAAATTTATACGTAAGGTTTATAATAAAGTGTTTTATTTCATCATAAAACGACCTATAGTTTAGTATTTAATTAAATAAGTACATTTTTATTTTTATTTAGTATTTTTATGATATTTACGCGAAGAGTCCGTAACGCAAGGGGAAAAATAGTGTCGGTAGCTATGCGTTTGTTATTAGTTTTCGATTAAATTGATTGTGAAGAAGCTTTGCATTTTGGAGATTGAATGATGAAGAATTAAAACCATGTCAAAAGAATACAAACAAATAATTTTTTGTTTAAATTTTTAAATTTGATATACATTATAAGATGCAGCACGGGTGACAGCCAACCCCTAACATTCCTTAGTTTCGACCCGTTGCATAATGTTTAATGTTTAGCGATACGGACACTAGAGTCGACAAAAATAATCTATACATACGAAATTGAAGAATGAAATTATTCCGTAGAAGTAAAAATGGCCGCTGCACCATAAAACCCCCTCTCCAAAACTTTCCAGTCCGGTAATCGTTCTTTTGATAATCACACCACTGAATGGCACCTCTGACACCGCAAGGACTCTAGTTCAATTTTCTTTGCCTCTTCTCTGGTTGCTAACACTATTCTTTGCCTCCAGCTGTTGCTGATTACTATTCTTTTTCAGCAGACCAGGAAGTAAATACCACCATATGGAACTACACACAACGGCTAGCAGCCTGTTTGAGAACATCCCTTTGTCCTTTGGAGCACTTTGTGTTCTTCCCAAGCTTGCCTTTGCTTGTGAGCTTGCTATCGAGAGATGGAGGATTGAGGTGGTGGAGGCCCAGGTGGAGGACTCAGTTTCTCCGGTTCGCAGACGTGCCGACAGAGGTTGTCACTTGTGTAATCTCTAATTTATTTAATAGAAATATCTTTTCCTGTCCAATGATGTGCATTTAAATAAATATTGAATCCATGGATGTGTTTAATTGCTTATGTATCATTGATTATATATGCTAAAGTAGCCCTAACACTATACCATATAACATGCTTGCCTTGTTTTCTGTTGTTGAGAGTGAATTGCTAGCACAAGCGGGACTGGAAAAAGCTCAACGGGGATCTACTACAACTGTCCAGAATAAGGTATGTTTCGAGATCCTTTAGTGTTAGATGTTGTATTTCTCTTGCATATGGGGAAGGGATTGATTTCTGTGGTTTCTCTATCTGGTGTGGTACACCCCAAGCCATAGGAATTTTTCTCCGTAACAATGGGCATCGACATGAAGACTGTACCTACTTGCAAAAAATGGTTATGAAGCCATCAAGCTTATATTGCACCTTCTGTCGCTCAGTTGGGCACGAGGATAAGGACTGTCGAGCTTATGATCTACTTCAAGAGCAGACATATGATTCGTATTTTTTGAAAGGTGAAGATCCTTGCATGGTGCCGCAGCCGCGGGTGATATAGCCGCCACCTCAAGTCCAGTATACGCCGCCACCACAGATGCAGTTTATTTCGTTGCAACCATAGATGAAGGTTTCCCCACAGCCGCAGTTTGCGCCATGACCGCAGTACACCCAGACCCCAATGGCTCCACCATAGCCGTAGTATGTCCAAGCAGCACATTATGTTCAGCAGCAGCTGAATCCCTCGCAATAGCAAGTGGCCCAACCCCAGTATCAGTAGCAAGTAGCTAAACCACAATATCAGCAACAAGGAGAATCCCACGAAGGATTCTAAGGAAGAGGAGGTTTCGGCCGAGGAGGAGGATGAGGTCGTGCATTAATCCAGTGTTACAACTGTGGGACATTTGGGCACTATCAGAGGGATTGTCCCCATTTGCAATGTGTATACTGCAAGGTGGATGATCATACTGTTGAAAATTTCCCTCAATTAATTGCGAGATGGCAGGCCGAAAATGTTCCTCTATTGCAGAATCTGAACCAGTTCCACGCCCAGAATCAAATATAGAACCGGCAACAACTACCGAATTAGGGTCAGCCCCAAATTCCAGTACAAAATCAAAATATCAATTAGCCTATGAATCCACCGGTGAACCAGAATCCACCTCTGAGTCAGCCTCCGCCGCAGAACCAAAATCAAGGGTCGACGGTTGCGACCATTATAGCAGAGCTGTGAATAGAGGATGTTGATGTCAGGATTGTTACTCGAGGAGGCACGACGACTGGAGAATATGGACCGTGACCACAAGTGTGACTGGCTGGAAAGAAGAAAGCATAGTTTGATATCGAGACCGAGACTCATATCTTTTTCGAGGCTCACAAGGCTCTTGGAAGAAATCCTGGTAAGACACCTAATTTTGGCATGCCTTCTACTTTTTATTCTTCGTTAGAAGTTGGACCATCATGGAAGTATGGTACCTTACAACAGTTCTTCGAGAGTTGTTTATCCCAGGAAAGAGATCCCAATGCTCTGGTTAAGATTGAGAAGTTGTTGCACCATCCGGATAGAGAGTTGCAGGACTCTGTGGTGAATTCTTTATAGAAGAGAAAGACGGGAGAGGAAATGCGAATGAACATCCAGATTGGGGACTACGAAGTCGATTCAGTTATTCTAGATCTTGGATACGATGTGAACATCCTGACGAAATGGACGTGGCAGAAGATGGGGAAGCCGAAACTTGGTTGGTCCCCAGTGCAGCTGAGATTGGATAATCAGTCCAAAGTTCAACCAATTAGCCGGGTATCGAACTTGGTCATAGATGTTGAAGGTATGAGGACTCATGATGACTTTGATGTAATTGAAGTCATTGATGGAGGGGGCTCCTATCCCGCGCTACTAGGGATTGGATGGGCCAACGACAGCATAGCCATGATAAATTTTAAGAAGCGATTGATGACATTTGAGAACCAGGATCTTGGAGTCATTGCCCCTATGGATCCTAATGAAGGAAGGAAATATATTGAACCTGTCAAAGATGAAGTTGTTAGAGGATGGGATCACGTTTACAATATGTCTGAGGATTACATCCATCCTACTGCCGACGGAGAACTGGGTTGGCACAGTGCTAGCTCGACATCGTTTGATTCTGATGATGCGCTGGAAAATTGGAAAAATCGGATGCATGAAGTATCACTCAGAAAATGTGGGCTGATCACGCAATCGCTGCGCCATGTCATGCTGAGATCATTGAGTTTCTAATCTATGAAGGACTACCAGAACTATCTGGGTTCCTCGAGCAGTTTGAAGCAAAGGTATCTGAGCCTTAGTGCTTGTTGGCATGAGGGGAAGCATTGAAGGCCACTCCATCACGTTGGTGGGAAGTTCATAAGGAGACCATTCATGAATGGGAACAGTATCGACGGTTGATGACTGCGCGCTTCGAAGATATGGAGGTATATCACACTGGGAGATATGATGGATAGAATAACCCTTGTAGTCATCTGAGGAAATGCTAGACGCTGTGGGCATCACAACCCAAGGATGAGTGGGTCCATGCTTTTATTCACACATTGGATGAAATGCCAAGGTCTTGGTGTGTATCAACATAATTGCGCAAAGAAATAACCACTTGGGAGGAGCTGACTGTTTGCTTTGCGCATACCTTTGGCTTTGTAGATGCCAATGCAGAGGTTAACAATGCATTACAGATCATTCGAGATGTAGTCTTGAAAGTTGTCCTAGTTGCATATCCTGTGGACCCACATGCGCGCTGCCATGTACAATCGATGATGGAATGTTACAACACCTCTAGCGAGCCAGAGGGTGATGATGAGTTGCCAAATATTAATATTCCAGAGACTAAAGGAATTCAGGATATCGCAGCACCGGATGTGCCGACAGATCCCATGACTCAACCACTGAAGATTAAGAACGTTAACATTGGGACGGAAGAGAATCCAAAATTTACAAATATTGGGGACTATTGGGACAAGGAGACCATGGAAAAAATCACAGATCTATTGCATGAGTTTCAAGAGCTATTCTCGACAAAATTCTTAGAAATGAAGGGGATATTGGGTGACCTATGGGAAATGAAAATCCTGTTAAAACCAGATGCAAAACCTAACCATTGCTTTATTGGTATCTAATGGGTCACGAAGACCTAAACCTCTCGCATATTTGGGTTTACATACAGTTTTCTAGTCAAACAATGGCCATTTCCTGTGGCTATCATCTCCTCCCCACATAAACTTCCTTTGAATATTCCTGATCTGCTTAATCACTGATTTTGGTGCTGCCAGAACCGAGAATAAATAAAGTGGCAGAGCTTGAAGGACAGACTTAACCAGAATGAGTCTACTTGGGAAGTTAAGGGCTCTAAAAGTCCATTGGTTGAATTTCTGCTTAAGTTTGTTTAGCAGAGCCTTCCAAGAGACTTGTCTAATGGTCGATTCTGCAAGCGGTGCTCCTAAATATTTGGAAGGGATCCCTCCCTCAGAGAATCCCAGAATCCTTAGAATGTTCCTTTTCATGATTTTCGGCATGTTGAAGAAGTAAACGTGGGATTTGTCCTTATTGATTTAAAGTCTGCTGGCTTCCAGGAAAGTGTCCATCCCATCTTTAATGCCTCATGCCTCCAGTACAATGGAAGGACCCATAAGCATCGTATCATCTACAAATTGTTAATGAGTTTGAGGTTCCAACTCTTAAATAAGGGATATCTCTTTGATCTTATTCTCCATGCGTAAGTTCTTGAGCATTCTTCCTAAACCCTCAGTTGCTATAATGAATAGAAAGGGGGACAATGGGTCACCCTATCTAATTCCTCTTGAGACCTGGAAGGGTGTGGAGGGGGTACCATTAACTAAAATGGAGAATAAGGCCAACGATACCATATTCATGACCCACCCTGTCCATTGATCAGAGAATCTGAAATCCTTAAGCACCCCTACTAAGAATTTCTAGTTTAGTTTATCATAAGCGTTAGACAAGTCTAATTTCATAAGCATACCTAGGATTTTCTCGATTTTGACAGTGTGGATGGTTTCATGGATCAAGATGATTCCATCTAGAATTTTTCTTCCTTCAACGAATCCCACATGCTCAGGTGAGATAATTAGAGGAAGTAGGGGACGGAGCCTGTTGGCTATAATCTTAGAGATGATTTTATATATGACATTACATAAGGCGATCAGTTTGAGATTTCTGGTCTCTTTCGTTCCTGTCTCTTTTGGAATAAGTGCCAGGAAGGTTGCATTTAGAGCTTTCAGAATATTACCCCTCTTCCTTGATTCCTCCACTAGAGCCCAAACTTCCTCTTTCATCCAATCCCAGTAGGCATGGAAGAAGTTGGTGGTAAACCCATCAGGTCTCGGAGCTTTATCATTCACCATTTTATTGACCGCAACATCAACTTCTTCCAACTCAATTGGTTTCAAAAGTTAGAAGTTATGTTCTTCCGTTATGACTTTTGGAATGTGCCTTAGAACCTCCCTCTGGGAAGCATCCCTGTCCCAATCAAGTTCCTCCAGGATTTTGGTGAAAAAGGAATTCAGGGTGAGTTCCAGTTCTTCTTGGGTTTTGGAAATGTGTCCTTCTGTTTCAATCTAGCCATACGATTTCCCTGGCAGTGTTGAATGCTGCTTTGTGGAAAAAACTGGTATTTCATTCTCCTTCTTGGAGCCACTTAACTTTGGATTTCTGATTCCAGAATATTTCCTCATGTTGTTCTCTTTGGCTAAATTCATGGATCATAGATTTTTCTTGCTCCCGAATGTCTGCTGTGAAACCAATCTGCATTCCTTTGAGTTGCACCTCTTTGATTTTTCCATCCAACTCTGCTTTAGCCTTAAAGATGTTATGAAATGATTCTTTGTTCCAATTCTTGATTTTTTATTTAAGGATTTTAAGATTTTGTTGGAACTGGTACATCCGCGTTCCTCTTATGGTTGGTATTTCCTCCCACCATTCTTTTAATTTCTCTGGGAATTCATCCTAGAGAAGCCAAAAGATTTCGAACCGAAAAGGTCTACACAAGTTTACCCCGACGTTTTCCCATTCCAACTTGATAGGCCAATGGTCTGATCCGGCTGATGGGAGTACCGTAGCGCTCAGTTCTCTCCCATTCATCATAATGGATTCCAAGACCAAAAAGCGGTCTAGCTGACATGCTATTCCTCTGTCTCCTGTTCTTTTATTATTCCAAGTAAAGGTGTCGTTATTTGTTTTGACATAAACCAATTCTAGGTTGTTGATACCTTCATTAAAATACTCACTGATAGGGTTTAGCTTCCTTATTCCACCTTTTTTTCATCAATATTCCTGACCAGGTTGAAGTCCCCTCCAAGAATCTAGGGATTTCCTTCTGACATCCTTTTAAACATTCCTAAGGAGTCCAGAAATTTCATTTTTTGCTCTGCCTAAGGAGGGCCATACACATTAGTCATAAACCCCTTGGTACTAGTACCTAAGATATGAAAAGCTGTAGAAAGAGAGTACTGAATTGCAGAGGAGTCAGAGAGGGAAACCTCTCTTGGGTTCTAGAGAATCCCAATACCTCCAGCTGCCCTTTTAGCGTCCACTACAACGGCCTCACATCCCTTCTAGAATTTTCCTCCTATGCTCTTCAGTTCTGTCTCAAAGCATTTTATTTCTTGTAAGGAAATTATTCATGGATTTTCCAGTTCTATCTTTCTCCTTAGAAGACGAATCTTCAAGGTGCTATTACAACCTCTTATATTCCAGGATGTGATCCGCATTGGAAACTTATTTATTTGTAGGAGAAAGGGCCGCATATATGGTAGGGTATTTCCTTGATGCCACTAGTTGAGCGCCGACCATTTGAATCCTTTGTACGTTACTATGTCTTCCTCGGTTATCTTTCTTTCCTTTCTTTTTTCCATCCGGATATTTGAGGGATTCTGTCGAGACCCCTAGAAACTTCATCGTTTTGGCCTTGATTATCACTTTTTCCAGTAATGTAACTTGTTGTGGAAGTATATTTTTGGGGATCTTCTTAGAGCATGTCATTTCCAGCCCTACCAGATCTAGATCTCCTATCTCCATTTCTTCCTCTTCAGCTTCTGGTGTCTTGTTATCATCTTCTTTCATTTCCTGAGGCTCTTCCTGGATCTGGATCTTTTTTCATAGATCAGTTTCTTGGGTCTGCTAGTTTTGAATCTTTTCTTCTTTCTGGATGATAGTCCGCTTAGGTTATTGGAGGGATTTGAAGCTATTTTGCGTTTGGACTTTCTTAAAGATTTCAGGGCCTGTAGTCTTCTTGGTTGATCTTTTCTTATTTTGGACTCGAATAAACCCCTTAGAATCTTGATTTTCTTATTCTTTCGTCCCTCCTAGTTTTTTGTTATGCGGGCATTCTCTGAACAAGTGTTCATGCTCATGACATTGCCTACATCTGAATGGTATCTGTTCGTAGTCGATTGCTTGAAACCAATCCTCATCCTCCCATGTTAAGTCAATTCTGTCTGGAAGATCCTTCGATATATCAAGATAGATGCAAATTCGGGCATATGAAGTGTACCTTCTTTGTCGGGTTTTCTTTGAGACTTGTACAAAGTTCCCTAGGATGTTCCCAATGTCCATCAGAATTTATTCTATCCAGTACTCCGTCGGAAGGGAATACATTCTGATCCAGACCGAGGCTATTGTGAGATTTTCCTTGTCTGGATTAAATCTTTCTTTCCACGGTCTTAAGAATAGACCAGCAAAGTTAAAGAAATAAGGCCCACTCTCAAAGATTTTGGTTCTATCTTCTTCATTAAAAAAGATAACCATGAAGAAGCCTTTTGCTCCCAGTTGTAGGCCATAATGGCCTTGTGGTTTCCAGGTGGTGTTTATCCACCACTCTAAGGTCTTCTCTGTGGGCCAGATCCCAAAAAATTTACTTATAAGAGCGCGCTCCTTCATGTAGTTAATGTGTTCCCTTATTCAATCTGATTTGATCTGAAGCTTTGGTACTGTCTTTGATTTTGCCACAAATTTCCCAACTCTTCTATTCGCTCCATTTTCCATGGTTTCTTTAATGGATCCACTCGTGCCTTCTCCATCATTCTGCAGCTGGTTATCGAGAATTTTCCTTTTTCCTTTGTCTTTCTCGATTTCCATTTCTGAGCTCTGAACAGAGGGCATTACCCCACCATCTGTGGGCCTGTTCATCCCCATACCTGCCCCCCCGACCTATAGAATAGGCTTAGGCCCATGGCCCCTCCCACAAGAACCGACAATCCCTGCAACTTGCAGCCACTGTAAAACCTCCCGCCTCTCAGACCGCCATCAGTCCGTCCATCATGGTATTTACTTCGTGTTGTGTGTTATCTATATTTTTTTAAATTTTTCCATCGAAAAAGGATCACAGTCCAAAAATTTATTAATTTTGAACCATATTGTTCTTACTTCAGTGACATAACATCAATACTAGGCTTCTATTAGGCCATATATAAATAGTTTTTCCTACAAAATACAATTTCCATGTATGCATTTGACTAGGATTTAGTATATCATGAAAATTAAACATGTATGGCCCATATGTAATGGGTGGATGGATTTTAAAATAAAAAAGGTCCCAGATCAATCTCTTTGATGAGATCTTTTTGTTGCTCCCAAACTTTCGATGAATCCATATCAGGTAGCAGTCCCACTTTTGAGAGCTGATCTAGTGTGTCATTCTTGTGTCTGTAAATATGTTGAAATGATATATGGTCAAATGCACCAAGCATACAACAAATAGGCTCATATACAGGAACAAGATGGATGTTTGTAGGCTTTTTGTTGAAGTGTAACTAGTTCGATAACAATTTTGGAATACCCAAATACTTGTAGAGAGGTAATCTTAGCATGTACAACCAACCTGAGAGTCAATAATACTGCATAGAGTTTTACTTTGTTTTTTGAAGCAGAACTAATGTTTGTAGAGAATTTATAGGAATGACAGTTCAATATATGTAAAATACCACCAGAACCCCCAAAACTGGGGCTACCTTACGCAATACCATCAAAGAACCACCAGGCCCAATTATGATCAATCTGAAGTGAGTATTCATGGTACATAGTTCGCTTAGGCTAAGTCTATGGAAAATGGTCCAAAATGGCCAAACTATTAGCCATGCAAATTTGTGGCACGATAAATGTATCCTAGAAAACCATTTTGTTGCAGGCTAACCAAGCCCCCCAAATGATAAAAACAGAAAGAGCATGGAAAGCCTGGAAAGTTGGATTATAAATCCAATGCTTGAAAGCATCCACCAGTCTATTACCTTCCCAAATAAAATTAACACTTGTGACCTGCTGTGTGTACTTCCAAAACTTAGTGATATATGGACATTTTATGAATAAGTGATCAAAGGATTCACTATTAGATTTGCATAGTGATAAAATTCTTGAACCACATCACATAAATTTAACCAGATGTTCCCAAACATGAATCCGATTAACTGGAGAGAACCACATAAAAATAATAGATTTTAATGCGCAGTTGAGACTCCATATCACATTAAACCACCATTTCGGAGCAGGAAGTTCCTCGGCTTCACGATTCACTTGATAACCCAATTTTTCAGAATAAAAACCTCTCAAGGAGTTTTTGGACCAAACAATAGTATCTTCCTCATCTAAAAATCTGATATGATTCTTTATAAGACACCTGATATATTTATCCAAAGTGTTTTTTTCACCATGTTCAAAACCCAAAACCTCTGCAGATAGCCATTCCTTCTCGATATGTTCAAAGAAAGTATATGATCTTGTATCTGATAAAGATACAAGATACCTTGATCCATAAGATTCTTAATCATATGTTGGGGTAGCATATAGTATTCATTGCAGCTAAGCCAAGGATCAATTCCAAGTCTGATCTTATGTCCATTACCAATCTGCCAGATGAGCTAATCGCCAATGAGATCACATGCAGATAAAATGGAAATCCACATCATATATATGTTCCCAGTTACCTTTGGATGGATCTGGATCCACTCCAAAATAGTATACGACTGGATATATTTATGTGTGATAACATCATCCCATAGATCACAACCTTTAACCAAACGATAGATAGCCTTTGCAACAAGGGATTTGGAGAGGATTTTATGGTGTTTAAGCCCCCAATCTCCAAGATATTTCAGGAGAGATAATCTCTTCCAGCAAATCCAATGAAAGGATTTTTCATTATGCTTTATTTTCCAAAGGAAATTAAAACAGATCTTCCTGATGTTTTCCAAAAACCCAGATGGAATGTGAGCCATGGTAATCTAGTAGACAAGAAGACCTTTAAGTATGGACTTTAGAAGGATGAGTCTGCCCACCTTGGTGAGCCATATATTACACCAAATATTTAGCTAATTTTCTATACTACTAAGAATCCATGTACAATCCTTTATGCAGTAAGTGTTAGGTTTGATTATAAACCCATGATACTTAATACCCAAAGTGATATCAGTCATCTCAAAATCAAATTGATTTGCAATCCAATTGGTATGTTCAGCTCCTAGATTAATATAAGAAATAAATGATTTCCAAGGATTAATTTTCATACCTGTAGCCTCTGAAAAGAGGGCTAATATGGATTTAAGTTTATGGATTTATATTCTAGATACATCTGAGATAAGAAATATGTCATTGAGGAATAGGAGGTGGGTTATATGAATCCGACCACCAAAAGAGAATCCTTTAATCGATCCACAATTGCAAGCATTAATTAGAAGCATGTTGAGTCCCTCCATAAGGATGATAAAGAGAAATGGCACTAATAGGCATCCCCGATGGAGCCCTCTACCCAGTCAGAAGAAAGGTGAAGCTAAGCCATTGATCAACACAACAAAACTAACAGATTGGACACATGCTAGGATCAAATTCATTGTAGGGAGATCAGATCCAATTTGGGTAAGAGCCAACTTTATGAAGGTCCAACTTTCTCTATCATAGGCCTTAGTAAGGTCTACTTTGATGGTGATGGAAGGTTTTATTTTTAATTTTTCATAATGGAGAACCTCACGCGCAATACCAATGGCATCATGAATTTGTCAACCCTCCAAAAATGCAAGTTGTTCAAGGGATATAGCTACCAATAAAATTCCTATGATCCTGTTGGTAATTATTTTTGCAATAAGTTTATAAACACAGTTGCACAATGAAATGGGTTGAATCTCATCCAATTTTTGACCTTATCAACTTTTGGTATAAGAGTAAAAAAGTAGAGTTAAAATCAGCTAATATTTTCCCGTTCCTGTGAGACTCCTCAATGACAACAAGAACATCATGAGCACCAAAAATGTCCATTAATCCAGAAAAAACTTGACTGGCCATCATTCTAGACCCGGAATCTTGTCTAGTGCATAATATCCTGTTAAATCTCTTCCATAGATAAAGGTCCCGAAAGTGACCGATTTTGTTCAGGAGTGACAAAACACGGCATATGTGTTGTAATGTCAAGCATGGAAGAAATAGATACTCTTGTATCCTCTTTATAAATATCAAAGAAATGCTTAACACTAGTTGAGGCAATATTATTAGAACCTGTGATTAGATTCTAATGTTTATCCTCAATTTCCTAGATAGAGTTTGAGTGGATGTGATGTTTGATGAAATTATGGAAATACTTTGTGTTGTTGTCTCCCTGTTGTAACCACAAAGCCCTGCTCTTAAGCCAAAGGGTATCTTCATGCTCCGACAATAGTGTCCTCTTTTTTTCCAAATCTAGGATATGGAACTTCAGTCCAAAATCAAGAAAACCCTCAGGATTATAACTATAAAAATTGTCTAACAAATCATCAATATCCTGAAGTTCCTTAGTATTGAGTAGCTTTTGAGCCTTAATCCATAGGATAGAAAAAGACTTAATACATTTAAGATTCCCGAGAAAATGAGTAGATGCTGAATACTATGATAAATGAGAAAAGGGATCCCAAATGTTCTCAATCAAAGATTTGTATCCCTCATCCTAAATCCATGTAGAATCAAACTTGAAGGGAGCTGGAGGTTTCAAAGAGGCTCTTCTAAACTCTATGAAAACATGAAAATGGTCTAAATTTCCACCAGTACCAACCCATTGTTTAATGCCAGAAAATGTCTGAAGGAAACCATCATTAATAGGAAACTGATCCAATTGTTTGCTAATAGAAACATCACCATATCACATGTTCCTCCATGTTGGCATGAGCCTAGAAGGTGACAGGTCAAATAGGGAAACTTCATCAATCAAGGATTTAATATCATCATAAATGGGATCTTTATGGGCCAATTTGCCCCAAGTCTTTGCTTCACCGATGGAGAAATTAAGGTCCCCAGCAAAAACAAAATGGTCAACAAGATAGAAACCTATCAAGAAGAAATATTGCCAAAAATTGAGTCTCTGAGTGTGTGGACCAGACATATTTAGGATTGTGAAATCCATGCCTTGTACAAGAGACGAGAGAACAATGCCCATCCCTGTCGATATATCCCAACAAGATGTACATATGAAAGAACGAGTACGCCAACTCGTAATAAGTCCACTAAAGTGATTGTTTGTATCTAAAGAAATAAAATCCCAGCCAAAGAACAAAATCCTCAATTCAGCAATCAGAAAATCACCAGCAACTAAGATCTCTTAAAGAAATAGATATCAAATTTATGAATATTAATTAATCTCTTCATGGCCTGCTTTTTATAAAGCTTCCCTAAGCCCCTAATGTTCATAAAGGATGCAGAGTATTAGATAACCTTATGCTTGGGGTGCATGCTAAAGCCCCCTTAATAGTTCTTCTTTGTTTGACCCTTTTAACTCCAATAGACACCCAAAAAAGAGTTGTTTCCACCACTGGATACCAAAGTACATGAAAAATTACCTTTTAATATTATCATTTACCGTAACTATACTCATATCTCCATGCATGTACATGCAATGCATATATTTATAACATGCTTAGCCAAGAAGAAGGAACTTTTTTTAATTTTAAAAGGATGTAACATTACACTCATATCTCCATGCATGTACATGCAATGCATATATTTATAACATGCTTAGCGAAGAAGAAGGAACTTTTTTTTAATTTTAAAAGGATGTAACATTACATGATGTGATATGGGGTTCATTATTTTCCATAAGGCAAATTTAGCATATTATTAATAGATATTTACATAATATTACTTATTTTTTATTGATAATTAATTATAATCTAATAACATATAAATCGAGTACATTTTTTAATCTTTTTTATGGATAATTAACTATAATCTAACAACATATAAACCCGGTACATTTTTAAAAGGTTTGTAATCTAATATATTGACACCTTAATGGTTATATATCTTAAATACATATTAATAATTTTAATTAATAAATGCTATAATTTTGATTATATATTAATTAGCATAGCCACATAGTTTGTGGGTTATGGAATGGTAGATAGTTTGAATTTTTTTTTTATTCCTCATATTTTTTTAGTTAAAGTGGTTCTTAGTTCTCCATTCTTTTAGTTAAATTGGTTCTCTGAGTTATCCATGTCTAGCTACATGTTATCCCAGACATTATTAATGTTATCCATTTATCAACTATCAGTTATTTTTTTATATTATTTTTCTTTTATATCACATTCTTCTAATTATCTGACATAAAATTTTGGTTATCCATTCATCAACTATGAGTTATCCATGCATTGCTATGAGTTATCCATTTATGGCTATTTCAAATTTTGAACTGCCATAAAATCAATATGAAGAGTATACTTGTCTAGGTCTCATCCATAGATGAAAAAGCATAAACCCTATCCCACCCCAAATCTCAAATAAAAACGTCTACCCACCTAAAACTATTAAATATACATCATTTGTATTTAAGATTATTATGATCAATATAAATAAAAATAGATTTAGTAAAAATTAATATATAAAAATTTTAAAAATAAGAAAATAGTTTTTATAATCTAATATAAAATGAATTATATAAAAAATATACTAATACTGGTTAATGTATACCTTGAAACATTGTCTAATATATAAAAAAACTACTTTACAACCAAGTTATAAATTTGAATTAAAAAAAAAAACATGCCAAGTGAGGGTTTCGTGCTTAATAACTACTATTGAAAATTGGGGATCCTTATCCATATATATATTCTTAGTTAAAGCTTTCTATCACCCACTTCAACTATTGGAAAGGAAAACATTAATTGAAAAATCAACAAATATATAGTAATTATTCTATTTGATGTTGATAAGTTCATATTAAACAACAAAGTTATAGTTATAATTATTGTGATCGTTTTGAATTCAAGGATGTTGAGCATCTCTTCTCTTTTTCAAGAGAATCAATGAAATTTGTATTGGCCGTTAGGATTATCAAAAGCTCACTTGTTCATCTAGATAGAGATATGTTTGAGTTCACCTTTTGATCAAGATAATGTGTGGAATTTCTTTTTGGTAGCGTCAAGATAGTGTTAGGTTTAATGTGTAACAAAGTGTCGGTTATCATAAGGTGTTCAATAAGAATTAAGTAGCAGCATATTCTATATGTTTTATGTTTTTGGCTTAATTTAATGGTTTATAATTCCGCAGCACTACTAAACTGCAGGATTATGAGCCATTGGATATGAAAAAAACAGATCCAAGAGCCCATAATCTCACGGTAGCCTTCGGTTGCAAAAGAATGTATATTTAAAATCTAGTAAAATTAAAAACCTTAAAAAATACAAAACTAAGACGAAAGCCCAGCACCTGGTTTTCAGCATAGAAGAGAACATAGGTTACTATGATCGGAGGGGCCTGGTGCGAAGTCGGCCCCTCCGATCAACCCAACCCAAGCACGTTAAGTTTGGGGAAGCTTCTTTACTTCAACATATTCCCTCACATGATACATCGACTCCGTTCAACTTATTCAATATTCCCTCACATCTACTCCGTTCAACATATTCCCCACTTGGTTTATTTTCATTTATCTCCTCGTGGCGACTGCTACGACTATATATTTTCCCTCGGACCCTGACCTTTGCAATGCCGACACAGAATAGTTGATCATCTCATCTTTGAAAATTCCGAATAAACGAGGGGGCAGCCATTCCCCAAACAAGCTTCGAATTCTTCTGACAGACGAACATCATGGGTGCCAAAGGCAGCTGTAGTTGCTTCGGCTCTGCCATGGGAGCCGAGTCGAGCAAAGTGCTACCTGAGTCGGAATCTCTGTGGCCGAGGTTTAAAAAGCGTATAAAACAGAAAAGCAAGAACCAGTCTTCCAAGCCAGCTGCTTTCTCAAATTACGCTGTCCAGATTTCTCCTACTTGTCTTATCAGCGAGAAATCTAAGGCTGTGGTGAGGATTGTTTCGATTTCCCAAGATGGAGAATTCGTTCCTGTAATTCTGTCGCCTGTCGGAAAAACAATATCCAATGAGCGGCATCCCACCAAGAAGAAGACGCAACTGGCCGGATTCGATGCAGCAAAGAGTAAGGTCAAGTTAGGTTTTGAGTCACGCAAATTCGAAGTTTGTACTGAAGAAGAAGACGAGGTTACCATGAAAAAGCCGAATCGACGGTCGTGGGTTCGAATCGCCAAGGCGTTTCGGTCTTTAAAGGTATGGCTTCTATTGTTAGCACATATCAGAGGTTATTGTTATATTTAATTGGGAGGAATGTGTGACCCCTCTGCTATTTTTGTCTGCCAGGCGCCTGCTTTCCAGGGAAATGGATCTAAGGTTTCACAAGACCCTATCCGAAGAAGTCATGCAAGATATACTAAAACGGCAGTGATCGAGCAGTCCAAAGCACAAGAGATCCGGCCGAAAAAGAAAGCAGCAGACTCGATCCCGGGACCGATCGAGCAACTATCTAAGTCTACTCTCACCTGCGCTGGAGTGGATTTTAGCAAGCGTCAGGGGATCAAATCCGCTGCCCTCTCACAGCTTCAGCGCCCAGGCATGAATAGTATAACTATAACAACTAATTTCCAGCCTCAGAAGATGAATCTGTCGGCAAAGAGAAAGGGAAAGATTACGGGGGACGCCAGAAGCGAAGGTGAAGGATACAGTATGGCTATAAATTTATCGATTTTGATTGTAATTATGGCATGTTTAGTAGTGTTCTCAAACAGGCTGCTAGCCGTTGTGTGTAGTTCCATATGGTGGTATTTACTTCCTGGTCTGCTGAAAAAGAATAGTAATCCGCAACAGCTGGAGGCAAAGAATAGTGTCAGCAGAAGGAGAAGAGGCAAAGAAAATTAAGCGAGAGTCTTTGCGAGGTATCTTATAATGTATATCAAATTTAAAAATTTAAACAAAACATTTTTTGTTTGTATTCCTTTCGACATGGTTTTAATTCTTCATCATTCAATGTCCAAAATGCAAAGCTTCTTGACAATCAATTTAATCGAACACTAAAAACAAACGCATAGCTACAGAAAGCGTGACACTATTTTTCCCCTCGGGTTACAGCTCACTCTTTGCGTTAATATCATAAAAATACTAATAAAAAGAAAAATGTACTTATTTTATTAAATAATAAACTATTGGTCGTTTTATGGGGAATAAAACACTTTATTATAAATCTGAGGTATATTATTTATATATTAAATTTATTCGGATTGTTTTAAGATGAGTTAAACTGGTTTAAACTTATTTTTTATAAATTACATAAGATGAGTTAAACTGGTTAAACTTATTTTTTTATAAATTACAGAAATGATGAAAAATAAATAAATACTGAACTTTAGGTCGTTTTAAGATGAAGACCTTGCTTTGGTCTTTGGAAGGGATTCGATGATGATATATATCAATGGCCAGTTTTATGTTTTTTTTAAAAGATATAATGGTTTCCCAATACATTTATATTTATTATATAAGTATAGATGTTTTATTAAAATAATAAATAAAACGTTAAGTATAAAATTATATATAAAAATTAAATATATTAAATAAAACATATTATGTTTTTCCATAGGGAAAAAAGTTGATTGTATTGATCAAAAAATAACATACAGAGTATGCATGTCCCTGCTTAATCAACACTTTTACAGAGTATGTATGTCCCTCCTTAATCAACACTTTTACATCACTAGGTGCATCATAAATGATGTTTCATCTTCTCTTTTTGTAGTAAAGGCAAAAATAAACAAAAAGTTCAAATACATATCATCCAAAAAAGGATCACGGTTCTGATCATCATTCCTCTAAAAGTATCTCTATCATATAGCCGCACAGATGTGCTTTTTCTGAAGCTGTGATTGCTTCTAATTTGTACACAAGAGAAATATTTATGTAGGGCCTGCATAAACTGTAGAAATCAAACAAGAATTATTGCTGAAAAATATTGAGCTATGGCCTGCTTGTAATCGGCAGTGGGTCTATAAAGGGTCTATGAAAGAACTCAGATCACTGCTTCTTTTGTCTCCGTAATTTTCCAAGTGCCCAGTTCTAGTTCCAGTCCTGATTTTGAGAGTCTGTCTGCTTCCTTATTTCTTTCCCTGTAAACATGTTTGCAGGTGATTGTATCAAAATGTGAGAGAAGTCTTAAAGCTTCTTCAAATAATGCTGATAAAGATAAATTTCTGCAATTCTGAGTTTTGTTGATCCAATTTATAATGACTGCTGAGTCCCCAAAAATATGAATCTTTTTACAGTTTTTTTCAATGGCAAAGCAGAGAAGGAGCTTTAGGGCCATTATCTCTGCATAGTTGTTTGATCCCGTGCCCAAACCCATCGTGATTTGGTAGTGGTGTGAAGGATTGAGAAAAAGAGTGGCTCCACCCTCACATTTCCTATCCTGGGAGGCCCCATCAAAGAAAGCCCACGGGATGTTTGTGTCTATTTGCTCTTCTAGAATGATTCTTGGAGCCGGAGAGTTCTTTGTTTGTGGGTAGTAAGATAAAATTTCAAGTCCTTGTTTTGCAACTTCTTCTAGGATAGATGCTTTATCTACAAAGATAGAATTATTTTTGGCCAACCAGATTCCCCAAATGTGGAGGAGAGGGAGTGCTCTTAGCTTTAAATTCAAAGGGGAGGTGGACCAAGACTTCTAGGCATCCTCCAAAGTGGGGCCTGTCCACCTGATGGAGGAAAATGATTGTGAATGATTCCACATTTTTTTTGAGAAACTACAAGTTAGAAAGATGTGATTTAGAGTTTCTCATTGTCCTTGCAAAGAGAGCACCATCTAGGACCAACAAAGGTTCTTTTTTGCAGGTTGTCCCAGGTGGGTATTCTATTTGCCAGAGTGCACCACATCAAAATTTTAGCCTTCAAGGGGCACTTTAGTTTCCAAATGCCAGTCTGCCACCATTTCTGATTCTGCTGAAAAAATTGGGAGCATAGCTGTTGATATCCTATTTTCGGTGTGTAATGGCCATGTTTTGCATGCTCCCACACCAAATTATCTGTTAAGTTGGTTAGGCAGATGTACGAGGTATGCAGGGCATTGGTGTGCCGGTTCCAATCTCCAGTCCATATTTCAGGTATCTCTAGATCTTGACTGCTCATCCATCCTTGATGCCAAAAGTTTGTCGATGCTGGATCAACAATCTGGTTTAGATGAAAGAGGCCTTTATGCTGAAGGAAGTGTACTAATTGTAATGGAAGGAGATGGTTTTACTGACACCCTGGCGAGGGATCTGCTCCAATCCTCACCCTGGCACCATTTCCCACCTTCTAGACTAACCCTTCCAAGATGAGAGGGAGAGATTTGCATAATGCTTTCCAAATGATTGATCCATTTGGGACAAATGTGTTGGCCAAGTCTCTGATCGAGTCCAAAAGGGGTACTGGGGCAATGTATTTGTGAATAATTACCTCTGACCATAGACTATGTGTTGAGATTAATCTCCATCCTACTTTGGTAGCCAGTGCTTTTGCAAACAGTAAGGTGTTTTTAAGTCCCCAACCTCCCAGGTCTTTCGGTCTGGCAATTTGGTCCCATTTTACCCATGGTAGAACTCTTTGATCTTTTTTTCCGGTCCACAAAAAGTTTGCACAAATTCTTTTTGTTTTGTTAAGAATTGACTTTGGGATCCAGGCTAGTACCATCTAGTATACTAGTATTGCTTCGAGGACCGATTTGACCAGGATTAGCCTTCCTGCTCTAAACAACCATCTATTGCACTAGGTATTAACTCTGACTTCGAGTTGTTAAGAACCCGTGTCAGCCCCCCTCTTTATTTTGTTGGTATATTTTGTCGGATGCATATGCTTTGTAAGTCGTCCAATTAGTATGATGTATTATCCCACATTCATGGGGAGTAAGTAATAGTTGTTAAGTCGTCCAATTAATAGGTTGCATTATCCCACATTCATGTGGAGTAATAGTTGTTTAGATTAGACTAAGTATATAAGTATGTGTTGAGGCTATTGAAATCACCGAAGAGTTATTTTGTATTGAGCTTGCTCAAAGGAGGTTGCCCCCTCAAAGTGGCCCGTGATCAATAAAATATCTTTTGTGCTCCAATATTTTTGTATTTTCATTGTTTATTACAGGAGGTTCTCCACATCTGGTATCAGAGCACTTTCCATGGCACAAGTGGGAAATCTTTTTTTCTTTTAAAAAAAAAGAGGGCAAAATTGGGTGGTGACTTTCAGATCAATTTCTGAAACTTTCTACACAGAATCAGAAGAAACAGGTTGCATATTTGAATTCCTCTTTCAAAAATACGCAGTTTCAAAAACAAATAATCTCATTTAGAGTTCTAAAAGTGGAGATATCGCGGATTTAAAATCAACAATTTTTTCAGAATTTTGGTGATGGCCGCGGAAATTGCAAAGCAAAAATATTTTGACCGGGTGCCCATATTTCTATTCCAATTTCGTGGGTAGAAGCAGAGTGGTTGTTCTAGTTTCGGAAACAGGCTATAATAGCGATTTTGAGCAATATAGACTGGGTTATGCTCATTTTAAAAGTTTTCGTCTCAAAACCCTAGCTCTAATTACGGGTTTTTGAGCATTGGGTGGAATTTCTGCCGCATTTTTTCTGGCACTGTGATTGTTGCAGCAGTTCTTCTTCTTGCACCTGTATTTTTCATTCGGATCAGGGAATAAACCCTATTCGCTTAACTGTGGGAAGTACTTGGGCATAGCCCTAAAACTCATTGTGAGGAGTACCACAGGAACCCTGAAGTAGCTGGCCATTGAGAGGACCTACCAAGCAAAAAGGGCAACGACCCCCACCAGGTTGACTATATTCCCATCCGTGAGGAAAACCAAAGAGTTGTCGTTTTTTACCAAGCGGTTAGCAGTTTTACCTGCGCCGTGAAATGAGGGGTACTGCCCCAATACTTAAGCCTGAGACAGCCTTGGTGGTTGAGTGACTACCTTTGAACCAATAGGAAGCTGATTATACTTGGGGTCCATCTCTATTTACAGTTGATAACATGCATAATTTCATAATTTTCATAGATCATTTACTCCATTTCCTATTGATAAAACGCAGCTTCTAGCACCGCCACAGATCAATTCTTCAAAGAAAAAAAAAGGTATAAATTTATGTTTTTCAGCCATATCTTTCTTGATTTAGCTCTGTTTTCCTTGAAATTTCACTGTCACCCCCATGCTACCATTCTGCATATTCCTTCATTGAGGCCCTTATCCCCAATTTCGCTTCCTCAAGGCCGAAATCCCACACTTGTCAATTTTTAGAATTTTTCATAACTTCTCCGATTCTCACCCAATCGCCTTCAAATTTTTCCATGGTGTTCGTTTTCAATTTCTGCTTCATTGACCCTTATATTGCCAAACAAGCTGATAGTTTTGTCCATCCTTGCTCCATCTTTAAAGTCATGGTTGCCAATGGGATCACCTTACCTTGCAACGGAAAGTGTCGCAATGTGTGTATCTCTATTGGGGATTATAACTTGCACTCTAACATGTTTTCCATGCCTCTAGGAGGATGTGATGTGATTTTGGGAACTCAATGGTTATGCACACTTAGACCCATCTTATGGGATTTTGCTGAACTATGGATGCAATTTTCAGTCAATGGGAACAAACACAAATTCAATGGCTTACAAATAGGTTCTCTTAGCATCATCAGTTCCCATCGCATGGAAAAGCTCCTTGAGATGAATTCACATGGTGTCATTGCTCAGCTCCATTTCATTTAGATGCAACCTTCAGCAGTCTCAACTACTCCCTTGGATCTTTCATTCTGATGCACCTTTCAAATGTCTTATTTTTCCAAGCTCTTCACTCTTGAGAGTGATGCTTACGACAATGGACTTGGGGTTGTCCTCTTTCAAGATGAACATCCCATTGCCTTCACCGACAAATGCAATTCTAGAAATATTTTATCCACCTCTACATATGAGAAGGAAATGATGACTATTTTGCACACAGTACATAAGTGGTGGCCATCTCTCTTAGAGAATCCTTTCGGCATCAAGACTGATCACTAGAGTTTGAAATATTTCCTAGAACAATGGGTCTCATCCCCAACACAACAAAAATATGGTTATCAAAATCAAGGGTTATGACTATAAGAAGGATCAGGACAATCTTGTGGTGGATGTTCTTTTCCACACATTTGATGCCCATGTTTCTCTTTCAATTATTTCTATGCCTCTTCCAACTTGGTTACACTCTCTTCAGCAAGGCTATGTCAATGAATCCTCATTATCTGAAGTCATCCAACAGTTGGCCAGTAACCCTTCTGTGGTACCGTATTCCTCTTGGGATGTATTTTCTCTGAGATACAAGGGTCATCTAGTGCTTCCCCAGAGCACAGACCTTAAACATGTGGTCTTTTATGAACTCCATGCTTCTCCATCGGCAATGCACTCTGGGTTCATTAAAACATATGAGCTAGCGCGCCGTAACTTCTTTTGGAAGGGGGTGCAACATGAAATTCAACATATGGTTGTCGAATGTGTTCCTTGTCAGCACCACAAGGGTGAAACTACACTCCATCCATATATCACCTCTTTAATCGCACAAATTTTCATGGCCCAAATATTCCTTCTTCATGGAATCCCTTATTCCATTGTCTCAGACCGCAACACAACTTTCACAAGTCATTTTCGCCTCCCTGACACCAACCTGCATATGAGTTTAGTTTATCACCCACCCATAGAGGGTCCGACTACAGTCGTCAACAAATATTGGTAAACTTATCTTTGTTGTTTCACCTCTGAAGAACAACATCAGTGGGAAAAGTGGCTCCCTCTCGCTGAATGGTGGTACAATAATTCCTACCATACTGCATCTAAAATGACTCCATATGAAGTAGGTTATGGTCATGCACCTCCAGTACTCCTCCCATCCACCCCCAGCAGTTCACCAGTCCAGGAAATTGACATGGTTCTTTGAAACCGACATCAGATTCTTCACCTCCTGCGGGACAATCTTCACCTGACAAGAACCCGCATGAAACAATAGGCTGATCAACATCGTTCTGAGCGCACTTTTCAAGTTGGTGATATGGTTTTTCTTCGTCTGTAGCGTTACACGTAATCCACCATGAAAGACAAAGGGCATCAAACACTCGCTCCAAAGATCTCTAGCCCATATCTAGTTCTTCAAAAGATTGGATATGTTGCTTATAAATTGGCACTTCCTCCTTCTCGCATTCAGAAAGTGATCAGTGGCACATCAACGCACAAATTGTTTTACCAAAATGGGATAATGAAGGATCCATCATTTTGAATTCGGAGGCCATCCTCAATAAGCACACTTGTCATCTTCTCTCTCGGTCCATCACAAAGGTCTTCAATTCAGTGGCCCAACATGCAACCAGAGGACGCTACATGGGAACCGCTCCTTCAGATTCAACAGCTGTTTCCACATCTAAAGCTTTGAGGACAAAGCTTTTTCTAAGAGGGAGGGGATGTTAAGAACCCGTGTCAACCCCCCTCTTTATTTTGTTGGTATATTTTGTCAGACGCATATGCTTTGTAAGTCGTCCAATTAGTATGATGTATTATGGGGAGTAAGTGATAGTTGTTAAGTCATCCAATTAATAGGTTGGATCATCCCACATTCATGTGGAGTAATAGTTTTTTAGATTAGACTAGTATATAAGTATGTGCTAAGGCTATTGAAAGCACCAAAGAGTTATTTTGTACTGAGCTTGCTCAAAGGAGGTTGCCCCCTCGAAGTGGCCCGCGATCAATAAAATATCTTTTGTGCTCCAATATTTTTGCATTCTCATTGTTTATTGCAGGAGGTTCTCCACACGAGTTTGGCTAG
Organism: Pseudotsuga menziesii; assembly: GCA_001517045.1. Taxonomy (NCBI): domain Eukaryota; kingdom Viridiplantae; phylum Streptophyta; class Pinopsida; order Pinales; family Pinaceae; genus Pseudotsuga; species Pseudotsuga menziesii. The sequence goes on from LPNX010695557.1 coordinate 637,592, forward strand.
AAGCTAGTTCCAATCTTCCTTCCTGTAACTATTTGGCTTAAGTCTGAATCCCAGGTATTTTATGCCATCATCCAGAGAGTAGTGCTGAAAAGAAAAAAGATCTAGTAGAGTCCTTACTGAATCTTCTTCTAGGTTGAAAGTCGTGATGATGGATTTTTGGACATTTATTTTCATTCTTGTTGCTTTGCAGAAAAGGATCAAATTTCTGAGAGTCTCTCTGCGTCTCTAATAGAACTGCTACAAAATATGAGAATGTCGTCAACGAACAAGAGGTGGGTTATATTTAGGCTTGCAGCAATTTTGATTCCTGTAAAAATCCTTCTTCTTTTGGCATCCAACAGTGCCCTACTGAGCCCTTCTGCAACTAATAGGAAGAGTAGGGGGGAGAGAGGGCATCCTTGGCGCAGTCCTCATTCAGAGTGGAAAAAATGTGATGCTGCACCATTTAGGAGAACTTTGAAAGAGGCAGTTGAGATGCAGGAAAAGACCCATTTTATAAAGGAATAATTGAAGCCTAAGTGCGTAAGGAGAAGCCTGAGATAGAGCCAGTTAACCCTGTCAAAGGCCTTAGAAAGGTCAATTTTTAGGATAGCCCCATTTTCCCTTCTGACCTTGGCACTATGAAGGCCTTCCTGAGCGACCTCGATTGCTTCATGGATCTGTCTATATTCCAAAAAACCAAACTTCTCCTTGGAAATAAGCTTTGAGAGCACTTTTCTAAATCTTTGAGAAATTATTTTTGTAACCACTTTGTAGGAAATATTGCAAAGGGAGATAGGCCTGTAGTCTTCCAAAATTTCCGGGTTATCCTTCTTTGGTATGAGGGCGAGGAAAGTAGAGTTTAAAGGAGGGTGGATAACTCCATTTACTCTTGTTTCTTCAACTAGCTGTAGGAGATCAGGACCAATGATATCATAGGTAGCAAGGAATAATTCCACCGTCCACCCATTTGGTCCTGGGCTTTTGTCTTTTTGAAAACTATTTAGGGTTGCCTTTAGCTCCTCCTCTGATATCTCTTCCATTAGGTCTAAATTGTCCTCCTTAGTTATGCTCTCAGGGAAAAGTTGTGAAAGATGAATTACCTCAGCAATTGAGGCTTATTGGTTAGCTTTAAACAAGTTTTCAAAAAAATCCTTTCCTGTCCCTGCTAGGTCTTCAAAGGATGTGGCTGTCTCATTATTGGCCTTTTTCAACTCCCAAATAGTGTTTTGTTGTTTTTTGCCTTTGGCAAAGGCTTGGAATAATTTTGTGTTATCGTCCCCACATTCTATCCATATGGCACAACGTTTTAGCCTCAAAACCTGCTCTCTTTCCTTTAGGATTCTATTTCTATTAGAATCCAAAGAGAACAACTTTTCCTTATCTCCCTGGTTAAGGAAACCTCCTCCTTCAGCACTTTGGAGCTCCTCCAGCTCTGTCTCAATTTGGAGTAAGGCTTGGTCATCTTGGATTTTCTTATTAAGGGCCCATTCCTTGAGAAGTTTTTTTAACCTGGCTAGGTTTTGAAAAAGTGGACCGCTGCCCTTGAGCCTTCCTCCGCTTGAAAAGGGATCCAATTGTCTTAGATAATCTTGATTGCCTCCTCATTCTTAAGCCAGGTAGAGCAGAATTTGAAAGGGCTGGCTGGTTTACTTGGGTTTTTCAAAATTTCAAGGCAGATGGGTAGGTGATCAGAGTCAGCTCCAGAATCCACCCATTGTTTGAACATCAAGTTTTCGTCCCTGATGTTTTTTGCCAACAAGAATCTATCTAGCCTTTTCGCAATTTTGTCTTCTCCCACCCTTTTATTTGTCCAAGAGGGATTTAACTTTTGAGGATCTAGGTCTATCAATTTTAGTTCCTGAAATATATTTTTGAAGAAGGGGGCTAAGGGATCCAGTATTGCTTTTGGTCCCCAAATTTCATGTGTTCCCAGAGTAAAATTTAGATCCCCTCCAATTATCAGGTTTTCCTTTCTCAAGATGGAAGAAGTTTTGAAGGCATCCCAGAATTCCACTCTATTGTTGTATGGCCCATAAATGTTCATGATATTCAGCTTTAGGTTTTCCTCTACCCAAAAGATTTGGACTCCTAGTCCTGACAGAGCTCCCTAAAAGTTTGTGCATCTGATAGTGGACTGATTCCACCCTATTGTTAGTCCTCCAAAGTGACATCTTTCACTTTGTGCTATGAAAGAGTATTGAGGCGAGATTGAGGACAGTTGGAGAGTGACATCCGATTCTGAGCCTAGGGTTTCTTGAAAGAGGACTACATCTGGTTTATGAACCAAGAGCATCCTCTTGATGGCAAGTTTTTTTCGGGTACTTGCCAAACCCCTATAGTTGATGGAAAGATGTCTCATTTTGGAGCTTGTTAGGGTACACAGGGTACTCCCAAAGGACCGAACACCAAGAACAAACACTTCACACAAAGAGATCACAGATCAATACACCAATGTTTGTCACGTGGTTAAAACCCTGGAGAGGGAAACAGTCCACGGCCCCAGCCAAATGGCTACTTGGAGCAATTTATTATGCAAAAGAAATAAAGTTACATGAGCTTCTCATAATCGATCAACTAGCCAAGGACCCTCTATGCTCTTTAAATAGAGATCATAGACCAATCGGGTGTTAAGCCATGGATCAATGGTAGGTATGATCTAAGAGAAGTTGAACCATCGGATCACTCTATGTCTAGAACATATCGTGACCATCGGATTAGAATATTTACAAATGCATACTAATGCATACTAAAGAAACACACTTTTACCTAACGAATATATTACAGAAGTTGATCTTAACTAACTCCTAAGTGTTTAAATATCCTAACATCCCCCCTTAAAAACAACTTGGGATAGGATTGAAAGATTTACAAAAGTGACACTATTAGGAGAAGGAAGGAGGCATTAGAGCCTATCCCCCCTTAAGGACACATTCCTGAACTCCTAACATAGACCGAAGTTTAGAAAACTTCGCTTCTGTAAGAGACTTGGTGAAGATGTCTGCAACTTGATCATCTGTAGGGCAATAGAGCACTTCAATAACATGATCATGAACAAGATTTCTGATGAAGTGCATGTGTAGCTCAATGTGTTTGCTGCGCTGATGTAGAACTGGATCTTTGGCAAGCTTGATGGCACTTTGATTGTTGTACCAAAGTGGAGTAGGCTGCTGCTGCTTGAATCCAAACTCTGAAAGGATCTGCCGAAGCCATAAAGCTTCCTGACTGGCATTAACTGCGGCTCGATATTCTGCTTCTGCTGAATAAAGAGCAAGAGCTTGTTGTTTCTTACAATCCCAAGTGACAAGTCCAGATCCCAGACTGAAAACATAACCTGCAGTAGACTTCCGATCATCAGGATCGTCGGCCCAATCTGAATCAGTGAAACCAACCAATAAAGGTTTTCCCCCCTCTACTGTAATGAATCCCAAACTGAATTGTACATCGAATATATCGAAGTATTCTTTTTGCTGCTTTCCAGTGACTTTCATGAGGAGTTTGCATATAACGGGCAACACGACCAATGGCAAAGGAAAGGTTAGGATAGGAATGAGTCAAGTATAAAAGACTACCAACAAGCTAACGATACAAGGTGGCATCTACTTCAAGGGAAGTACAAGTGGTAGAAAGCTTGACTCCAGACTGGAAGGGAGAAGGGGCTGGTTTACAATATTCCATGTGGAAGTGATGAAGAAGGTCACAAGCATACTTAGACTGGGAAAGAAAGATT
>LPNX010695557.1:645612-811367 GCA_001517045.1 Pseudotsuga menziesii
TGACCAACTAAAAAAAAGAACCCCCCTCTTCCAAAGATCAACCTTTGACAATAACTTTACCATAAAGTTGCTTTGAAGTGAATCACTTTTGTATAATAAGTGAGGTTCACTTTTACAATAATGTACTTTTAAATAGTGCGGCAATAAATTAAAAGACTTAAGTGACTCACTTTTATTTTATTTTATTATTCTGAGATGCACTTTTACAATAAAGTAACTTGAAAATAGAAATTGCATGCACTAAAAAGTAGCTTGATAAGATTTGAACTCAAGACTTATCAAGGTGTAAAACAACTTTGGACCAAGTGACCTAAGTTTAAAATGTATGTAAAAGTATGGAAAGAGGAAGGGTTTTTTTTTTTTTTTTACTCTTCTCTCTCATTTTCCGTGCTTGCTTTCTTTTCCTGCAAATCACAAAAAAAACGAAAAACAAAAACAAAAAAAAACGTTTTTCACACAATGCGGTTAGATCTTGGTTAGTTTACCCAGAAAGTCTACGTTTTCAAGTTTTCTCGCTGTTTCTGATTTGCCGTGATCGCACAAGGTGCACGGCAAAGAGCATACGTAGCCGAGAAAACAAGAAAAAAAAAACTTTCCCTCACTGTTTCTGATTCGCCGTGATCGCGTAAGGTGCACGGCAAAGAGCATACGCAGCCAGGGAAGGAAACAGTCCGACACTAAAATAAAAATATCTATTAATAAGACTGATAAAATATGAGAGATTTAAAAAAAACAAATCCGTCACTGTAACATTATACCTTCAGATTTGTGAAATGGGTGTTTCTAGAACAAACGGAAACAGTTTTCGGTAAAATGAAAACTATTTCCAAATGGAAACGGCGCTCTAGACGCAATGGAACAGATCCCACAAGCCATAAATGCACAGAAAAACCAGAAATAGAAACCCTTTTAAATTTTCGGCAACACCGGTTCCAGATCTTGATCAAAACCGAAAGCAGATCTTCATAAAAGCTCTGATACCATGTTAGGGTACACAGTGTACTCCCAAAGGACCGAAAATCAAGAACAACCGCTTCACACAAAGAGATCACAGATCAATACACCAATGTTTGTCACATGGTTAAAACCCTCGAGAGGGAAACAGTCCACGGCCCCAGCCAAATAGCTACTTGGAGCAATTTATTATGCAAAAGAAAGAAAGTTACATGAGCTTCTCATAATTGATCAACTAGCCAATGACCCTCTATGCTCTTTAAATAGAGATCATAGACCAATCGGGTGTTAAGCCACGGATCAATGGTAGGTATGATCTAAGAGAAGTTGAACCGTCAGATCACTCTATGTCTAGAACATATCGTGACCGTCGGATTAGAATATTTACAAATGCATACTAATGCATATTAAAGAAACACACTTTTACCTAACGGATATATTACAGAAGTTGATCTTAACTAACTCCTAAGTGTTTAAATATCCTAACAGAGCCCCCTTTGGGACTTGCATTTCTCTAAGTGCCCCGAAAAGGGTTTGTTGCCTTCCGTTTGCTTGGTCTCTAAGAGCCTTATTCTATGCCTCCGAGAGGTGGGAGGGTCTTCCCTTTCCTCTACCTTTTGATGGAAAAGTAGGGTTCATGCCGAGACCTCTGAGCAGGGCTTTTGGGTTCAACATGACTAGTACATCCCTAGATCTGAGATGGAAACGAATGGAGGAGGAGGAGGATGTCGGGGGTTTGGGACTTGGGAGTGTAGGAGGGATCAACTAGGGATAGTCGAAGAGGGATGTTTTGGGGGGGGTTTGTAGAAGGGGGAGAGAAAGGTTGGAGCAAGAAGTAACACAGGAAGCCAAAAGTAATCCATTATTTAAAGATAAATCATTTAATTGTTTATTTAGCATAGAAGGGATTCATACCCGAAGCAGTCAGTTGATCAGTCTGAATCTCGATCTGATTCTGGGAAGTTTGTTTTGGGGAACGTTTGCACCCATCCATTCCTTGACCTGTCCCAAAGGCTACTCAAGCCTTTCTGGAATATGATGCTTGCAGTCCATTGCATTTTCAGGGACTTTCTTCTTTGGCCGTGAAACCCTAGGTTCTTTTGAGGTCCATTTCTTCCTTGATGACGACATGCTTTGAGGGCATTTCTTTGCCAAATGTCTTGTTTCATGATATTTGTGGCACTAAAAAGGAAGTCCTTCATAATCTAACAACTGCTTCCTTATCTTTGGACCCCAAATTAAGCTTAAGTGGTCTCTGAGATTGGTTCTGATGTTCAGGGATACCAGAATCCTTGCCACTTTCTGAATTTTTGTTTGTTGGAAGAAGAGGTTTTCCTTGATGAAAGTTCCTAGTGCTTTCCTAATGTCTCCTAGTGAAGCTGGGTTCCAAAATTCCCAAGGCAGGCCCAATAAGTGAACCCATACTGGGATGGTGTCCAACCTTTTTGTATCCGCATCGAAAAGAGGAGACCAGTTCTTCAATTTGAAAGGTGTAGATCCATAATTCTAAATTTTCCCTAAGACAAAGTCTGTGTCTTCTTTGGATGCAAAACAGAATCCAAACCATTCTTTGGCTAATAGGGTAATTTCGAGTTCCGAGCCCTGTAGCCCCGTCCAATTTTTTCTTACCCAGTTTTCCATTTCCTCCTGAGATGGGTTTCGTCCTCGGATCTTTCAAACTAGCGCCAATTCTGCCATGTTCTACGCTTCTGCAATAGACAATACCACTCCACATACCAAGTTCAACATTCCACCTGAAGGGTTTAGACAATGATTTTTTCAGTTTTTGGAGCCCGAGATTTCACTTTCAGAACTTCCATCCATCGAGTTTGCTTCAATGTCTTCCACTCTTTTTCCCAGGTTCAAAATTAGTTCAGGGTCCTTCTGAATCTATGACTACAATAGGGATGATATGAACCCATGTGGGCTGCTAGTGAACTATGGTAGGATTCTATTCTCATGAAATATGGAATTTAGGGTTAGGGGTCGCTCTGCATCCAAGAAATCTAGCTCGTTGAGCAGTCCTTGGTCCAGCTGAGCTACCAAAGATGGGGAGGCCGATAAGAAATGCTCACTGTGAGCGATTATGGCATTTTTCTAAAGCAGAGGATGTGTTGAACCAGAATAGAAAACGATGTATGGTGCTCCACCCAGAGAATGGTTCAATGGTCTAACTGAAGACTTCCCGTAACCGTTTCCTTCTTCGAAGGGCACTGTGCCCTCCATATTCCTGGCCCCTCTTCCAGTTGGAAAAGACACCAGCCTGTCTTGAACTGTTACTAGAGAAGGGATTCCCGGTAAGTCCAACGTCATAAAAATAGGTATCCCTTGCCATGGGTCCTCAGAATAATCTAGCAATTCCATCTCCTCCAACTGCTCTGCATCGATCTCCATGCTAACAATGACCTAGAGGTTGCTTAGTTAAGAAGTAAAAAGAAAATAAAGAGAAATACCCTCCCTGTTTTATCTCCAGAGGCTTCCCTATGAGTTTCACATTATTCGCATGTCCATAGGCCGCAGAGCTCCCTCCCAAATATCATTAAATAAAACATTTTATTATAAATATTAAATATAAATTATATATATAAATTAAATATATTCATTGTTATAAGATGAGTTAAAAATATTAAATGTAAATTTTAAAAATTAGAAATATATGAAAATTTTACTTTTATTCAACAAAATATTTATGAAAATATAATATTTATTAGATAATTAAATATATATTATTAAATTAGAAATGTTTAAATATAAAAAATATTATAGAGGTCTAATAAGAGCATTATGTCACTTACAAGAATTGAACTTGGATGAAAAATGCAACCCTCCATTGGAACTACATCTAGTAAACTTGATAAACAACCTTATTTAATTTATAATATATATAAAAAAATTCTCTCATTATTATAAATAAATTTTTATTTAATATATAAATTAATCATTATGAATAAAAGTATTTTTTAATTAAATTAAAATCTTTATATAATTAAATATAATATAACTAAAATATTAAAATTGAGCTCACATGAATCTATGGACCAAGACAAAACTTGCAAAAGATTCCACAAACAGATTTACTCAAAATATGATATGAAACACTGCAAATAATGAGTTGCAGCTCTATATGCTTTCATTAATCAAAAGTAAAAATGGATACAATATGGATCAGTGTTACAATGCAATACACTAGCATTAATAGTTTGAATCCATGAGAGGAAATTCAAATTGATTAACTCAATGACTGCATGACTAACTAGATGTGTCTAAATCACTATCAGAGCTTAACTAGCTATCTCTAGTTGTCTAATTCAGTCTCTCAAACAGTTATAATTAGTTAAACTAGTCTAACTAATGTGTTAGGTGAGAAAATGCGCCTTTCCACATGAAGCCATCCAAAGAATGGCACTAACTAAACTGGAGGACATCTAATTGAATGTAACTGACTAATAACTAGGCTTGATTAGTCACCAACTACCGACAACTGAAGGAGGTTGGTGCCGACACTCCCAGTGGCTCCTAATTTGTAGGGATTTGCCTAGGAGGCACCTAAACTGATGCATGCAAGTGTAGTCAATGGCAGTTAGTCTCAATCTGTGTTCCCCACACTCTAGTGATTGGTACATGTGGCCCCATTAGGCAAAGTGGACTCAATGGTACTAGTGACTCAATAATGACTAAATGACTCCTAAGTTAGGCATAATTGACCATTTTGGACAAGGGAGGATTATAATCCTAACACCCCCCTGGATGCTAACTTGGACAATTGTGGGCCCTGGTAACTAAGACGAAAGGTCACCCATTATAGCTAAAATGCAAAAAAGGAAATGGGAAAAAACCTCATGGGAAAAATACCCCCCCTCAAACTAAGCAGGTAAAATCAGGGTCAAGCTTATTCATCTGTGCATAGGTATCCTGGGGCCTGGCATGTGAAATTCTCCATCTAAACAAAATCATTATATTTGGATGAATCTTCCTCTTTGGAAGAAGAATAATATGCTCAACTAAATCAGAAATGTAGACAGTTGTTGGATAAAAACTGGACCCATGTAGAGCAACTGAAATCAACTGATAAGAGAGAAAAAATTCTTGAGAATTCAAACCATCTGAGGAACACTGAAGGAACTAATATATTTCAACCTTGAACAACAAACCATGTGAGGTAATATCAACTCCAAGTGTTAGGAGCAAGTGTCCAGGCAGATGCAGAATGTATCCCTCTTTACTAGTTCTGTGAGGAGATGAGCATGTGATCAAAGGTAGAGAAACCTTGGGACTACGAAGAGCGAATGATTGAGCTCCATAATATGATATAGCTTCATAAGTAACCAATGACTCACAAAATACAATATCAACAAACTCATAAGAGGAAACTAACATCAAATCCCCAACAACAAGCTTGAAGAATACTTGTGGTACTTGATTTGTCACACCAAAATTAATGAGACCAACTACAAGCATGACTGAAGGCTCTTGGAACTTAAAATTCAAACCAAATAATATCAGATCAGATCCAAATAAGATCATATCATATCCAAATAAATTCATATCAGATCCAAAAGTATGGTCCACCCAGATGGTAGATGCACAATTTTCTCCTTCTTCAAAATTCTGAGTATTGGTGCATGCAATCCCGTAGGAATTTGCTGGAAGATATAGATCAATAAGAGTGAATAGATCACTCATACAATTTGATATTATTTCCAAAATATCCAAGGTTTTACTTATCTACACACCAACAACAACATTAGAGGGAGAGAAATCGAATTCCTCTTCACTTTCTGAAGCAATCACTGACAAATTTTGCACAGAATTTAAAGGAGAATCACTGGAGAATGCTTGCATAGAAGTGCATTAGAGTTTTTCTTCAATATCAAATATTCAAATGTCTTCTTTTGGATCGTCCATATGAGAAGATGAGATACTGGAGATCTCATAAACTTTCAGAGTAGTATGAGAAGGAGTCACTACAAGGAGACTTTCTTCAATTTGAATTGGCTGTGTGGAAAATTCTGCTTCTTCTTCATCTTGAACAACTTCATCCAAAGAGATAATAGAGGCTTCAATACTTTTGAATAAAGAACTTTTGTGGTTCTAGGTGTGATCTCCAAATTGCTATTATGATCCTCATTGTGCTTGCCAAAGGTTCTATCTAATTTTGTCCAGATATGCTTTCAGTATTCAGTACAACCAATAAGGTAGCGCAAGCTTGGAGAAAGGGCCATACATATTGTTCCAAAAGCTATATCACCATCATTTATCCAGTCATTCTCACATTCATAAGACTCTTTACCAAGTCCAATAGATAAATCATAGAGATCTTGTCTATTTAGAGATGCAATCATCTTTAACTTCCATTCTGAATATCTTGTGGATGGAGTAAGAAGAGGAAATGATAATTTCGAATCCATATGAAGTTGTACCTGCAATTACACAAAAAAAACACATTAAGGTTGAACGACCTGCACTTTTGGAGCTTTGTTCACACATGGATTAGTCAATCAAGCAAGCTTGACCAACAAGGTTGGGCTTCTAGGAATAATGTGGTAAACTCTCTGCTTTTGGTGCAGAGATGGAATGTTTTTTGAGTTTTTTTGCTCAAATTGCTTCATTGATCCAGAAAGAAACTTGTAGAAGAAATTTCTTGTCCTGCTGAAACTATGATACCATATTAAAATTGAGCTCACAGGAATCTATGGACCAAGACAAAACTTACAGAAGATTCCACAAACAAATTTACTCAGAATATCTTATGAAGCAGTGCACATAATGAGTTGCAGTTGTATATGATTTCATTAATCAAAAGCAAAAATGCATACAATTTGGATCATTGTTACAATGCAATACACTCACATTAATAGTCAGGCAATTTGAATCCATGAGATGAAATTCGAATTGATTAACTCAATCTAAATGCATGGCTAACTAGACATGTCTAAATCACTATCATAGCTTAACTAGCTATCTCCAGTTGTCTAATTCAGTCTCTCAAACAGTTATAATCAGTTAAACTAGTCTAACTGATGTGGTTGGTGAGAAAAGGAACCTTCCCACATGCAGCCATGCAAAGACTGGAACTAACTGAACTGGAGGACATCTAACTGAATGTAACTGACTCATAACTAGGCTTGACTAGTCACCAACTACCAACAAATGAAGGAGGTTGGTGTTGGCATTCCTAGTGGCTCCTAAATTGTAGAGATTGGTCTAGGAGGTGCCTAAAATGATGCATGCAAGTGCAGTCAGTGGAAGTTATCCTCAGTCTGTGTTCCCTGCACTCTAGTGATTGGTACATGTGGCTCCATTATGCCAAGTGGACTCAATGGTACTAGTGACTCAAGAATGACTAAATGACTCCTAAGTTAGGCAGAATTGATCAGTTTGGACAAGGGAGGATTATAATCCTAACATAAAATAAAATATAATGAAACATGTTTATCTTATTAAAAATAATGATGAAGAAGGAATAAGTTGTATCAATGAACAAACTTTTTCATCTTATTTAAAAAAAATCATGATTGTTTACGACATCTAATTAATTAGATAATTATTATTTCTATAATGGATGCGAGGTATGATTTATTCTCCTCGTTGTCTTTCCCAAGTGAAATTGGTTCATACTATGTGTATATTTATATTCATTTTTATTTTATTTTATAAAGGACATGAATATTAAAGATTAAAAATAAAATTAGAAATACAGGAATATTAAAAATATTATTAAGTATAGAGATATTAAAAACAAAATGAGAAAGATCATTATTTATGCTTGTTTTTTTTTCTTCTCTTCTCTTGTTGGTTATTTTGATGGTTTTTCAATGGAGGGTAGATTTGGTAGTGGTATGGTACTCATGATCAATAAAGATCATTATTTTTAAGTTATGGATGGAAAGTAAAAATGGTAGCAACACCAGAGATGAATTGTTGGGGTTGTGGGAAGTTCTTCATTTTGCAACAAAAAGTGGGATTGATTCAATAAGTATTTATGGCGATTCCAAGGTTATCATAGAATGGGCAATGAGAAAATATAACCTTTAGGTACTTTAACTTCATCATTGGTGTAGTAGAGTTCAATATTTGATTGAATCATTCAATCAAATTTCTCTTTTTTAACATATCTAAAATTTACAACATGGAAGCAAATCATCTTTCAAAAAAAGCAGTTTAGTGAGATGAAGGATACATGCAATTTCAAGTTTTTTTGGAAGGTTCCACTATCCATGAAGGAGCTGAAGTTATCTTTTGATATTTTTGTTTGTAGTATTTCAGATTATACTGATATATTTTATATGGATACTAGCCTTTTTATTTCATAATCTTGATGCTGAGGGTATGTTGGGTTGTGCAGCAAGTTTTTTTTTGTTAGAAAAACAAGATCGCAAAGCAATACCAATAAAAAAGATGCAAATATTAAATACATAAACACATTACAAGAGAGACACATATATAACATGCTTTACCCAAGATGGGCTATGTCCACACAAAAATCGCCAGTCCTTTTATTATTATAGCGAGGGGAAATTGTCCCCCTGCACCCCCCTACTAGGATGAGTGTACACTAAAACTGGATTACAAACATGACTAAACAATAACTTCTTTTATTCAAGAAGATCAGGCTCCACAACCAACAATCTCCCACTTGGAAACTAATCACAACAACTCCACCACTGGTGCACTTGTTGGACTATGCTCTGAACCTTGGACCTGGAAAATTTCTCATCTTCACCTTCATGCTTGAAGGTCAAAAGAAACCGAGTAGGAACTCAGTTTTTCTCTAGTTACTACCTTTGTCAACATGTCTGCATGATTCTGACTAGTATGTATATTTTCCAACTTTAATAGTTCATCTTCCAAAACAGATCTTATGAAATGGTATTTGAGTTGTATATGTTTAGTCTTAGAATGGAAGGATCATTTCTTTGCAAGATGAATGGCACTCTAGATGTCATTGTACAACTTGCTATTATCCTGCTTATTGCTCAATTCCTCCATGAACCTCTACAAACAAATCATATCTTTACTAACCTTTGAAGCAACGACATACTCTGCTTCTGTTGTTGAAAGTGAAACAACCTTTTGGAGTTTTGAAATCCAAATTACTGTTGTTCCACATATAGCAAAAACATACCATGTGGTGCTCCTCTTGATGGATTTATTACATGCCATATCTGCATCAACATATCCCTGTAGAATAGTGTCTAAAACTCCAAAACATAATGCACGAGAAGTGGTACCTCTCAAATACTCGAGAATCCAATATATTTCCCTCCAATGCTCTTTACCTGGATTGTTCATATACTTGTTAAAAAATCCCACTGCATGTGCAATATCTGGTCTTGTGCACACCATGGCATACATCAAGTTTCCAACTCCTAATGAATAAGGAAACGTGTATATGTATACTATCTCCTCCTGTGTCTTGGGACACATCTCCTTACTTAGTTTGAAATGGCTAGCCAAAGGTGTACTAATTGGTTTTTCATTCTTCATTATAAACCTATCCTACAAATTTTCTATGTACTCACCCTGAGACAATGTCAATTTGCGATTTTTTCTGTCTCTTGTAATTCTCATACCAAGGATTTGCTTTGCAACACCCAAATCCTTCATCACAAATGATTTAGCTAGTTTCATTTTGAGCACATTTATATCCTACATGTTAGACCCTACAACAAGCATGCCATCCACATACAATAACAAGAAAATATATCTTCCATTATCTAGCCTCTTGAAATAAACACACTAGTCAGAATGGAATCTACTATAGCCATGTTCTGTCATAAACTTATCAAATTTCAAATACCATTATCTTGGATCTTGTTCTAGGACATACAAGCTCTTCTTCAACCTGCAATGAAATTCTCCTTCCCTTTGACTTCATATCCTTGTGGCTGCTTCATATAAATATCTTCCTCTAAATCCCCATGGAGAAATGATGTTTTTACATCTAACTGTTCAAGATGCAAATCTTCTACCACTACTAAACTTAAAATAGTCCTAATTAAAGTCATTTAACAATAGGATAAAATACTTCGTCAAAGTATATACCTTTCTTTTGTGCAAACCCATTTACCACAAGTTCAGCCTTGTGTAGCTTCTTGCCTCCATATTCTTCCTTCAACATGTAAACCTATTTATTCTACAATTCTCTTTTACTTGCAGGAAACTGAACCAGATCCCAAGTTTGGTTTCTTACCAATGAGTCCATCTCCTCATTCATGCCTAAATCCCACTTCTTTTTATTTTCCACCTGCATTGCTTATTCATATCATTCTAGTTGACCAGAATGCGTCATCGATAAATAATACAATGAAGGAGAGAATCTTTCAGTGGGTCTACTTAACCTAGTATATCTTCTTACAATTGTAGGAGTTTGAAGTACTTGTTGTTCGTGATTTTCTGGTACCTTTGGAACTTCATTTTCTCACCGTTTTCTTTGATTTCATTAATCATTGCGTACTCTATGTTTTCCTTTTCCTCTTTCTTTCCTCGCAACTAATATTTGTACATAACCTTTTAATTGAATACTACATCTATACTCCTAATGATTTTGTTATTTTCATAATCACATAAGCGATAACCAAAATCATTAACCTTATAACCAATATCGTAAAGCAATAACAATAAACAATAAACAAGATGCAAATATTAAAACACATTACAAGAGAGACACCAATATAACATGGTTCACCCAAGATGGGATACGTCCACATAGAAATCCTTGGTCCTTTATTATTATACCATCCAACAAAAAGAAGGGATACAACCCACAACACATCCGCTGCACTTCCTCTTCACTCTCTCACAGACTTTGAAACACCCTGGTTTTGACCCCATGGTATTGAAATTGTACATGATGTATATATTGTATTTGAATCATGGCAAGGAACTCAAGGCCAAGGCCCTGCCATTCATTTGATTTTTTGTGTATCGGAAATCAAGGTTGATGCCAATGGTTATATTGTTAATTCAGGCACATTACATTTTGAAGTCATCATGTAATTATATAATTTAATAAAATACCATAGCTAGATATGCATTGCAAAGTAATATATGGGGCATGATTTCACAAGGAATAGGAAGGGGAGTTAGTCAAACTCTTGAGCCATAGGGTGAGACTAGATGTCAATGGATAAACCCATAAACCCTTGGCTACCTTTTTTTCCTCTGTCCTCAATCATTCAATTCTTTCATAAGGGCAGTTGAGGCAGTTAATGCCTTGGGAAGAGCAAGGCATGGTAGTCATATTTCATGTCTGAGAAAGCCTGCAGCCTGCAGTATGGGGAAGCCACATTCTTGCTTCTGAAGCAAGTAATCGCGGGGATGCATGCCCAATCTATCATCTTGAGTCACCCAGTATGCCTTGGTCATTCCAATCCATTATTCATTACTCTTCTGATCCATTATGGAAGGTTCATTATCCTAAGTCGGGGGGAAGTGGTTGTTTAGTGTGGTTCATCATCCCATAGATGCAACGCAAGCAAGTAGAGTATTGCTATGTGTACTTTAGTGTTTCTATTTGTTACAGAGTGGTATGCAACCCTAGTCATCTGTGTTATAGTGTGGAGCCATGTGTTGTCGACTTACCTTCTGGTTGTTGTGATGTGTACCCTAGTTGGGTCTGGTTATTGTGATGTGTGCCCTAGTTTGGGTCTGAACTGTATGCAAGACTTGGGAGTGGAAGAGACGCTGAATTTTCTTGATAAAATTAGTGCAGAGAGGAACCTCACGAAAATATAAGAGTTGCTAGTGAATCTTCTATGCACTCCTTGAAGAGGACTGGAGGGGAAGGTATAGCCCTAGGGACTGTGTAGCAGAGAAGGGGATACTTCCTTGTGTTGGGGTGTAGGTAATGTGGATGCCAGGATAGATAGATCTTATGGAGGTGTCCCTATCTCTTTAATGAGACACTAGCTTAGCCATTCTACCTTTCCACTACCTCAGTAGCCTGTGGAACCCAAACGTAGATTGGATTGGATGACAGCCCATGAAACTGAATTGTATATTGGCTTGGCTGGGTAGCCCGTTTAACCCAATCAGATATTGGCTTGGTTGTGTCTTGTTGAGAATGTGTCCATGTGTGATCCTTGGCTGGACAACCTGTTCAACCCAATTGATAGCTGGCTTGGATGAATAGCCTATGAAACCCAACAGTGAGATGGCTTGGCTGAGTAGCTTGTTAAACCCATATGTTAGTTGGATCGGTTGGTCCTTAATGTGAATTTTGGCTTGACTGTGTGCGGTCTGTTAAACCCAACTATTAGATGGATTGGATGAATAGCATGCTAAACCTAGCAGTGTATTTTCTTGTTTTCCTGCAGCCTATTAAACCTAATTGTGTATTGGATTGGCTAGACTGTTTGTGAAACTCGACTGTAGGTTGGCTTGACTTTGGTTGATGTGTTCTGACTACGTGTGAGCATGCATTCCCTAGTTCCTTATGGAAGTCATATCTAAATCGGGGGTGGAAGTTATGTTGAGAGATTAATGAACAACTGGCCTATGGCTGGGTGGAACGCTGCAACGACATAGCTAGTTGCAGGACCGCTTCATCTTCAAGATAAGTATTCTTTGTTGTGTTATTTCTGCAATGTATTTGCTTATGAATATACCGATTATGTAGAATGCTTATGAATGAATTAAGTAAAGTTTACTATTGATTAAATGTCCCTGCATTTGCATCTGTATATTCCTTGTATTTTCCATTGCATTTGCTTATGATCATGGAGGCTAGAAGCCTAGTTATAGGATCGGAAATGCGGCTATCTAAAGGTAATATGTGTTTTTCTGTACTTCGAGATCCGCTCGCAGGAGGTGGAAGTTAGGAGTCAGAAGGAGGAAAATTAGAGAAAAGAATAAAGAAAAATGTTGTTTTTTCACACCCAGGAATCCACCTACAGAAGGTGGAAGCCGAAAGAGAAAAAAGAGCCGTAAATTCTAAGGCAAAAGTGTGTTTTCCGCACCCCAAAATCCACCTGCAGAAGGCGGGAGGCGGAAAATGGGAAAAATGTTAATGCAAAAAGTTGTTTTTTTTCCAATTTCCGAGGTCTGCATCGGAAGGCGGAAAGCCAGAAGTCGAAAGGTGGAAATTTGAAATACAAGTGATCATTTTGCGGGTTTTTCGATTTCCGAGGTCCGCAATGGAAGGTGGAAGGGCGAAAGGCGGAAGGGAAAAAGTTGGAAGGAGGAAAGTTGAAAGACAAGAGATCGTTTCGCGGGTTTTCCGATTTTCAAGGTCCACAACAGAAGGCGGAAAGGAGGAAATCAAAAGGCGGAAAGTTGAAAGACAAGGTGATCATTTCAGAGAGTTTCTAATTCCCAAATTCCGCAGCAAAAGGTGGAAGGGCGGAATGCGGAAGGAAGAAATGTCAGGTTTAGTGCGGAATGAATTTTCTGCTTACAGAATGGATCTATGAGATGCATAACGAATTTAATGTGATGTTTATTCTTAAGCATGAATGTATGAGGATGAACATGACCCATGATTGTGGTTAAGAGAAATAAATAATAAGATTTAAATTATTCCACATGTCAGTCATGTGTATAGGCACCGGGTTCATGGACATTCTGGTATATCAGAGTAGTGGGTACACTACATTGTGGTATCATAACATTACTAGTGGTCGCGTTCTCCTCTAAGGTGGGAGGGGACGTTACATTGTGGTATCATAGTTAATGGTTACAACATTGGGCCTAGATGGGCCAAGTGAATAGTTTTAAGATCTATTGGTTTCAAAATTTAAACACACTGTTAGCAGCTAACAATATGTTTATTAACACATTTTTCAAAGTCATAGTGCAGTTTGGGAAAATTGGTTTTGGCTTGGACATGAGAACCTACAACATGAATGACACATAGGATCCCTATGAGTACGAAGCATATGCTATGGGGGAAAACATTCGAGTTGGAAATGATGAAACAGAGTCCAATGGAAGGATATACTGAGATATTCTACCAGATATTGCAGCCACCATGAGAATCCTAAGGGTGGAGATGAAAAGTTACAAAGAAGACAATGAAAGAATGATTAAAGCTCAGGAAGAGCAGAATTAGTTGAATGCATTCATGCTACAGAGTTTGACAGATATCAAAAGGTAGATGAACTCTAGGCATCGGGCAGTAAATCCAGAAGGAAGTAGGAGCAGCGCCAGAAGAAGAAAAAGGTCTTCTAGTGGATCATCTAACTCTGGAGGATCCACTGGGGGTTCAAGCTGTTCATCTCATAGGAATAAGAGGAAGAGGTGTCACCAGAAAAAATTCACATGATGAATTTAAGAAGGCAAGGCCTCCTACCTTTAATGGTGACATAAAGAATGGTCAAGAAGCTAAAGCTTGGCTTCTTGGTATGAATAAATATTTCCAAGTCCAAGACTACTTGGGAAATATGAAGGCAAGGGTAGCCATATTCAATCTGAATGGAAGAGAATCTATATGGTGGGACCACCTCAGGAAAGTGAAGAATATCAATGACAAAAAGATTGTGTGGAAGCAGTTCAAGAAGTATTTCAAGCAGAAGTACCTCTCTGACAGGTACTATGATTATAAGATTAAAGAGTTCCATGAGCTGAGATTGGGACAACTGACCATGGAAGAATATGCAAACAAATTCTTGGAGGTGCTAAGGTATGTCAGATACATTAGTTAGAGGAAATTTCAACTCAAAATGGGCCTCCTAAGGAAAATTAATAAAATAATAGTTAAAATAATAAAATAATATTTATTAATTTCGGAGGAATAAAAGAAAAAAACTACTTTTGTGTTTGTATTTTCGACATATCTCCCCGTGTTTTTACTCAAATATAGATCAGGAGAGCTCGTTGGATGTGAAATTAAATTACACATCCAATGAGTACCCACTCGACATACTTTTGATGGACCCCTCTACCCCAGAAACAAGAAATACCTGAAAAAACATGATGATGACATTCTTGATTGAAATTTGAGTAAAAACACAGGGAGATATGTCGAAAACACGAACAAAAAAGTAGTTTTTTTTATGATACCTATCCCCAAATATATATATATATATATATATATATATATATATATATATATTAAGACCTATACGGTATTTCAAATGTAAAGCAATTTCATTGGCTAACACACGATGACATGGAATTTGAATTAGAGTTAAAAGGCCCGTTTTGAGTTGAGATTTTCTCTAATGGATGATAAAGTGAAAATCCAATGTTTTCTAAGAGGATTACCTCAGTCATACAAAGACAGAATTGAGTTTGATGAACCTAGAACTCTAGAAGAGGCTATAAGGAAAGCCAAGTATTTCTATGATCAAAACAAAAGAAAACTGTATTCCCATAAGGCTTGAAAGGACAAAAAGAATGAAAATTTTGACCAAAGGAAGAAAGGTTTCAATCCTTCTCACTTCTGAAATAAGAAAATACATCCATCACAAGCTGTGACTAATCCATTCAGAGTGTTAAAAGACAGGCCAAGAGATCCAAAAGAGATCATAGGACCACTCCAATGTTGGAGATGCGCAGAAAATCATATGTGCGGGAACTGTTCGCTTGAGAATGGGTATGCAAGGCAAGCTCACAACATCCAAGGTGCTAAAATGGTGGGTCAAGTAGAAAGGACCATCCCTAGAATTTATGCAGTGGTAGAGGACCAATAGGAAGATCACCAGTCAATGGTGGTTGAAGTTGAAGGTAAGATTCCTGAGCAATCTGTTTCTGTTTTGATTGACCCCAGATCTACTCATAGTTATATCACTCCTAGAATTGTTTAGTTTTGTGCTTTTAAGAAGTGAAAGCATAGCAAGTCATGGTTAGTTCAACTAGCCACTGGAACCAAGAGAAAAGTTAGTGAAGTGGTAGAGAAATTTCCATTAGTCATGGATGGGTTAGTTAATTATGCAGACTCGAATTTTCTACCACTTGGTTCCTATGATATTCTCATTGGAATGGATTGGTTAGAAGTGCACAAAGTTAAGCTTAACTGTTACAATAAGACATTTGAATGCATGGATGAAGAAGGAAATGCAAGGGTTGTAAGAGGCATTCCAAAAGTGATTTCTGTTAGGAATATTTCAACAATGTAGCTGAAGAAGTTTTGTAGGAAAGGTTGTAGATTGTATGTGTCCTAGGTTTTGGAGGCAACAAAGAATGAAACTCTTAGGTTGGAGGAATTTCATGTACTGCGGGAATTCAGGGATGTTTTTCCTGATGAGATTCCAGGACTTCCTACAAAAAGAGACATTGATTTTGCAATTGAACTTGTGCCTGGAGAAGCACCAGTGTCCAAGACATCCAACATGATGACCACACCAGAATTGCTAGAGATGAAGATGCAGTTGCAAGAGTAGCTGGAAAATAAGTATATCAGGTCAAGTGTGTCCCCTTGGGGAGCACCAGTTCTGTTTGTGAAAAATAAATATAGTACACTCAGGTTATGTATTTATTACAGACATTTGAAAAAAGTTACTATGAAGAATAAATACCCTTTACCTCGAATTGATGACCTTTTTGATCAAATGAGGGGAGCAAAGGTATTTTCGAGGATTGACTTGAGGTTTGGTTACCATCAGGTAAGAATCAAGGATGAAGATATTCATAATACAAGCTTCGGAATAAGGTATAGACACTATGAGTTTGTAGTGGTACCATTTGGTCTCACCAATGCACCAACTACATTCGTGTGCCTTATGAATAGTGTTTTTAGCAAGTATCTGGACAAGTTTGTAGTCTTCCTAGATGACATTCTTATTTATTCTAAGAATGAAGAAGAGCATGAATAACATTTGAGAATGACATTGAAATTTATAAGGGAGCATAATTTGTATGCAAAGTTAACCAAATGTGACTTTTATAAAGATAAAATTCACTATTTGGGTCATATTATCTTAGAGGAAGGAATATCTGTGGACCCTGAAAAGATTGAGGCCATCATGAATTGGATGACCCCAATATATGTGACAGATGTGAGATATTTTATGGGACTTGTAGGATACTACAGGAGGTTCACTGAAGGATTCTCCAAGGTTGCAATTCAATCACTTCTTTGCAAAAGAAGGGGATAAAGTTTGAATGGACACCAAGATGTGAAGAAAGATTCCTGCAGTTGAAGAATCTTCTTACAGCACTAATCTTGAATATTGAATACCCATAAAAATACTTTGTGGTGTGTACTAATGCATGTAATCAAGGACTTAGAGGAGTTCTTATGCAAGACAACCACGTGGTATTCTATGAGTCAAGAAATTTGAAAGAACATGAGAAGAACTATGGTACTCATGATCTAGAACTTGCATCCATATTGCATGCTCTCAAGATGTGGAGGAATTACTTAATGGGAAGAAAATTTGAGCTAAGGATAGACCACTGTGGTTTGAAATACTTGTTTGATAAGCCAACTCTAAATGCTAGGAAAGCTAGATGGCTGGAGTTTTTATGTGAGTTTGATTTTGAAATCGAACACATAAAAGGAAAAGAAAAAAAAGTGGTTGATGCACTCAATAGGAAGGCACGTGAAATGCATGTGGAATCTCTTAGTACTTTTCAATCAGATTTGAGACAACAAATTATTAATCATGCTGCTGAAGATGAAATGTATGTGCATATTAAGGACAAATTGCAGCAGCAAAGTCTTGAAAAGAAGTATGAGGGATATAAATTGGAAGAATATGAACTTATTACCTATAAGAACATAATTTATATTCCAAATATGGAGTACTTGAGGAGAATTTTTATGGATGAAATCCATCAAGCTCCATATTCTGGTCACCCAGGATAACAGAAGACAATTGCTATAGCCAGAAAGCAGTATTTTTGGTCAGGAATGAAAAAAGGACATTGCTGATTATATTTCGAAGTGCATAAAATGTCAGTAGGTGAAGGTTGAGCATCAACACCCAGCCGATTTGTTTCATCCTTTTCCAGTCCCAGAATGGAAATGGGAAGTTATTTCCATGGATTTTATTACAAGATTTCCAATGACTGTGAGACACCATGATTCCATCATGGTTGTGGTGGACAAGTTGAAAAAGGAATCACATTTTATATCGGTCAAGTCCACATATAAGGGTGATTCCATTGAAAAAATATTCATGAAGGATATTTTCAGATTGCATGGATTGCCTAAGGAAATAATTTTCGACAGGGATACCAAGTTCACTTCCAAGTTTTGGAAGATTCTGTTTGCAGGTTTGGGTACAAAGTTGAACTTTAGTACCACCTACCATCCTCAGACTGATGGGAAAATAGAGAGAGTAAACTAGGTGCTTTAATACATGCTTCACATGTATTTGATTGAAAAACCATCCATGTGGGAAGATTAGTTACACTTGGTATAATTTTCATATAATAATGGACAGCAAGCATCTTTGGGAATGAGTCCATATGAACCGCTTTATGGAAGAAGGTGTAGGACACCAGTAACTTGGGATAATCCAGTGAACAAGATTGTTCTTGGTCTAGAATTGCTCAAGGAAATGGAGCAAGAGGTTGCAAATATCAGGCAGAACCTAAAGGCAACCCAAGATATACAAAAGAGCTATGCAGATAAGCATAGAGTACATAGATAGTTTAGTGTTGGGGATGATGTTTACCTTATAGTGAGGCCAAGAAAGAGTTCCTTGTAGCTTGGAAGTCATGCCAAGTTGTCACCTAGATATTGTGGGCCTTTTTGAAGTGCTTGAAATAATAGGGCCACTTGCATATAGACTTGCATTTCCTGCTAGCACTAGAGCTCATAATTTTTTTCATGTTTCTTTGCTTAATAAATATGTACATGATCCTAACCATGTGATAAATTGGTATGTGATCTAGGTGCAACCCCATGGAGAGTTCCAAACCGAGCCATTGCACATCCTTAACAATAAGGTCATAGTGCTTTGGAATCAAGCCGTTGGATTTGCTTCTAAAAGGATCCACACTCGACTCATCCCTGTTTTCAGCAGTGTAGTAATAACCAAAGTGGTTATGCTCCAGTTTTGATACGAAATCAGGCTCTCCATATAAATGTTGCAGTTTGTAACTTCCAATGGATGTGTCATTGCCACCTGCATTTATTAGTATTAGTTCGAGTACTTCTTGACTTTGAATAGTGTACAACCCTAAAAAAAATCCTTCATTCTCAAAAATTCAAAATCAGAAAATAAGTAGGAAAATGTTCAACATTGATGTTTGATAATATTTCAGATTTCTTGGAAAATGAGAAATCTATGAAAATCCATATCCTTTCCTGGAGAGACATTTTTCATGGATGATTTTTTTAGTAATATGTAAACTGCATAGTATATTTGATAAACCGTATACCAACAAAATTTATATGAAATAAGACTCTAGAGGAAGCTTGGAATGGGTGCAAGCCCACAATAAAAAGTTTGTACATTTTTGGGAGCACAACTTATATAGTTGTTCCTAAAGATTAGAGAAACCTAAGTTGGCAGATAGTGGGTACAAATGTATCATTTGCAGTTATGATCAATTAAAATCCTATCAATTGTGGGAACTTGATGACCATACTCTGATCATCAAAGGAGATGTGATATTTGATAACTGAAGTGCAGCAGCAGTAGAGCCTAGGCATACCAGTGGAACCAATAAGATTTATCTAGAACATGAAGAACCTAGCAAAATAGAACCTACTAAAGAAGTGGAACCAAAAGAAGAAAGAGTGTAGTAAAAAAACATAGAAGAAAACAAAATGGTACCAGAAAATAGTTGAAGGATCTAGCAATAAAACCAGAGAATAATGAAGCTATAAAAAAATTTGAATATTTCTCAGGTCATAGCTAATCAGTGTTAAAACATTAGTGTTAAAATGGGTTTAAAATTTCCACTGCAAGAATAGTGCAGATGCAGATTACTTAGCACAACAATATATGATTTACACCTATGGTAAGAAGATATCTATGCAAGATACAACATAAGATATTATGGAGCTCTAGGTCCAAGTATGGGAATGCAACATGAAACCTCAAATGCAATATACATGTCATAATTCCATTAGAAAAACTACTTTCATGGAAAGGTAAGGATTCATGTAGAATTCCCAAAACACATGACCTAAAACTTGATCATCCATTCGAGATTCAAGGAGAAGAGGCATTAAGAACTAATAAACAAATAAAAAATAAATATGACCAAGCTGCATATTCTCGTAAAAAAATCCTAAATTAAAATGAACAAACTATACTTTCTAATCTCAATGTAGAGAAAAATGAAGCCTCAAAATGTAACCATATTGAATAGTTTTGGAACAATAAACCCCTACCTTGTTTAGTGTATGAACAACTACAAACCAGTGAAATGGCTATGATGAGATTAAAAGTAGCTTCAAGACAGTATTAGCTGGAGTCAACTCTCGACTAGTCACTCCACTCAACTCTGTTATAGCTCTTGTAGCTTCAAATATAACCATTTATTATTTATGCTGTAAACAACCCTCCAGGTAGTCATAGAAAGGGTGATCAACTACTTGTGCATTTAAACCTCATTCTCATATAACCTGATTAAAAAGTAAATGTCTATTAGAAATATTATAGCACATACATTAGATTACTATCGTTTACCTACTATTCAAACTCAGGTGTATTGAAAAGGAGATACATCCAACCTCACTGGTGTAAAGAATAAAAAGGAATTGAATTATAGGTGAACAAATAGATCCTCTGGTTAAACTGGTCACAAGTTTTCTCATTGCTTGCATTATTCAAAAAACACTTGCTTCAACAGTTCTAACACTAGAATAGCATGTATATGAATCACACTCAAACAAAATTTAAACATTTACAACACAAATATTGGGCAACAAATCAATTCTTAATTCTCATACATTGAATAAGATGTACAGAAACTTAACATGAACAACATGAAGCATGAAGCATCATGTATAGTCAATAAGGTGCACTCAAGTACTCTTTATAGTTTGAAGTGGCATGCAAACCATTTAGCATGTAGTAGAAAGTGACCTTTTTCGCACAAAGTTCCGCAAGCTACAACAGTAAAAGCCTTCTACAATTTTCACATAAAGATTGGCGAAGTTGTTACCAATTTATAGGCACAAAACTTAGTATTACTAGGAATCCTCAACTTGTCAGTCAAAATAAGCGTTTTATAAACTGCTAACTTATCAGAAAGTATGTCTTTTTGTGTTACAAATCCTATCCTGTAAATCATAAATTTTTTATTAGATTAATCCTGTAGATGGTTGTAAATCTCCCATGGCCTACTGTTTAGCAGATTATATTAGAGGTATAGTGATAAAGACAAAACACAGTAAATTTATGTTCTTACTTGATTATGATAGACCTTTGACTACTCTAGTATATGGCTTTACAAATTTATGTCATTTTAAGTAATCTTATAAGGACAATGATTTTAATTCTCACTTTGTATTGAAAACACTATTGAATTCATATATATATATATATATATAACCATTAAAATAGGTCAATGGAACTAAAAGAAAGATACACACAATGTAGATACATCATGCCTCAACGAAAGCACTGGGAAACTATTTAAAAAATCCACAATTTTCCATTCTAGATTTAAATGGAATTATATGTAGAGAAAGATAGATATATTTTATTAAATGTCCACAAGGCCAATCGGTGTATGAGACAAAATTGTTACATATTTCCCATGCAATCATTTGACTCTTATGGAGTAAAATAAGGAAACACTAATAATCTAAACAAAAGAAAATAAAAAATTTATTCACGCCAATCAATCACAATTGGTGGGTACAAATATTCCAGTCCCTCTCATATGAAGCCAAGTATATTTGAAGAAGGAATTCGACAAGAAGAGACATATTGAAAAGAGGTAATAGGTAAAAAACATCTTCAACTTCAAGGCTTCTTTCAATAGCCAAGAATGAGTTACTATCCAATACAATTCAAGAGGTATGGATAAACTAAAATTTATTTGTACTACTTAACCTAAAATAATGGATCCGATAGCTCTTGTTGAGTTAAGAGAAATACATAGAAAACATATGTTGTTTCAAATGGATCCAAATGTCAAATAAAATATGTTGTTTCATGAAGAAAAATACATACAAAATATTTAGAAAACACATTTCAAGAAATAAACATTAAGTAATATTCAATTTAAGTATTGAACTAGCAAACGAAAGTATATGAAAACTCTAACATGGGAATGGACACCAAAATTTGACATACAAAAACTTGTTTCATCCTGTTAAAAGTAATATTAAATATAATTGTGGAACTAGCCAATGCTAAAAACTCTAATACGAGCATGGCCATCAAAATTTGAACCAAAAAACTAAGGAAGATCCATCTAGTTTACGATCCAATCATACAAGTGCCCATTTTTAAGTTATTGTACAAAATTTCAAGAACCATGCTTCAATAAAGCATAAATAAATATTTGACGATCAATAACTTCACATTGAGTTACCCCAACCATTCTCCATCCGAACCATTCAACACAGCTAAAGACAACGAGTTTAAAATGAGTATGAAATTGATACAAACAAATCAACGATAATACAAAAAATAATACTTTATAAATAATCTATAAGATAGTAGTAGAGAGGATAAGAGAAATTAGAATGTTTTGAAAAATTCACCCTATTTAAATTTTTAATGAAATCCTCATAAATTTTGTGGTCGTTGTCTTCTAACTTGTATGTGTCATTCTTGATATTGCGTGATAGGTTTGTCATTGTTATAACATATTCAAGTTGTATGAATAAATGATCTATCGAGTCATACTTGTACATGTGTTTCCCCTTTATTCTATTGTACCAACAACATTGAATCTCAACACCTTCATTCATATCCAAAAGATCAATGTCATTATGGTAATCAAACACCCTATTACCATCCTTCTTTCTTATTCTTTGAACTCTTCCAATGTACCAAGTCCCACAAGAAACGTCGTTCTTTGTACTTTGAGATACACCCTTTCTTGAAGTATGTTCAGCTACAGCTATAGACTCGCTCTCAAACGACACTACACAATATGATCCAATTCCAAAACCAATTGCAAACACCATTTTTTGGGGCCCTCTCATCTCGCATGAATTACACTCCATTCCTCACTTTAGTCAATCTATCTTTCGATATTTTCATATTTCTATTCAATTTACTAACCAAATAAAATTTGTACATGTCCTTAACATCGAGCTCCAACACTAGTTTGGTAGTTATGTTTACATTTTCATCAACAAAATCTAAAATTCCATGCAACTCGTTCCTCCACTCACTTTCCATCGTTTGCAATTCACTATTAATGAGTACCATAAAAGACAAAGATTGGAATATGGATGTGGAATGACCCCGTGGAGAATTATCAGCTACCTCATCCACAACTTCGAATGTTGTATAATTGTGATCCTATATCCATGGTTTAAACCACTAAGAATCTTATGTGTGTCTTTCTAGTTTCATGCCATGACCTAGTAAAATTACCTTGTGCATCCTCCAATCCTATCTTGAGATATTCTATAATTTTATTATCTATGGATATTGAATCATATTGTGACAAGACATCACATTCCTCTATTGTTTGTTGATGCAATTTATTCCAGATACTTATTTGTTTCTTATGAGATTTATTATAACGAAGCCCTTGGGGATTCGGTTCTTCTTCAACAACTCTATTAAGGGTTTCAATAGCATGAAGTAAGTTAGTGAAATAATATTCCCTCTCTACTCCAACCATGCCATCAATTTTGCTAAATAATTTCTCACATACATCTAACCCAGTCAGGTGCAATGCACATGGCAAGTTAGAGTATTGATCATGAAATAATCTCATCAAGAAAACTGTAAAGTAGCTAGAAATTTTCACATCTTGATATGCCTCTCTACTAATGAAATTAATGTTGACATTAGTATTTACTTTTTCTCTGACCCAACATAGCCATAATGTGAAGAAATGATGGACTCTTGAAGAATTTCACACTCTTTCCCAAAGAGTCAAACTAGGAGACAAAAAAATATCAATATAGTCAGCAACGATTGCTAGATAGGTCTTTGTACCCAATGTCCTCTCTGTCTTGCCACTTGTACTTATCATTTCCTTCAAGCACCTCTAGACATTCCTTGAAGAAATGTGTTGTGTTGAACCCCAGTTTTGGTAAATCCTCTCTATATCCTCAATTTTAAGCTTGTGGTCATCCACTTTAAAAGTGTTATAAACCATTGTTACATGGTTAAAACTAATCAACTCTTCTCCAACAATAAAATCTCGTCGACTACTAAATAAAGGATTCACTAGATTTTTTTCATTGAGGATGTAATCATGGTCATGAAGTCCTGTTACTTTAAAGCCATCATACAACCCAGTTAGCCTCCACCTTTCCCAAGAAATTTGATATCTCATGCATGTAATTGAGTAATAATCCTTCAACATAAGCATTCTTCTCCTACTATCCCCATCCGAGGAATGACCACTAATAGGTCATAAAAAATGTCCCACATGTTTCTTCCATAGGTCTTCTATTTTTTCCCATTTTCGATGGACAAAATTTGCATCAAACATGTTGCACGTTGGATGAACAGCCACAACCAAATGAGGAATCTTCTCATGTAAATGGTTTGCAATAACAACACGTGCATAATGGCCAATCCCACAATTCTTGAAGGAATCTATAATAATCTCATAGCCTACAGTGCCCTCACCAAATGTCACTAAGAAATGTGATTGGCACTTATATTCTTCTTTCTTACCACAAAAACCCACCAATTTATCACTTTCTTCTACCCACCTGACATATTTTTCACAATAGTTTGATCTTCAGCAAGGCATATGGGAATTGGGCCCTCTATACCATGTTTGGATTTATAGGAAACATAAACGTGTTTTGATTCCCTAAAAAATGTACTCCTACACCCTTGGGATATGCCAATGATTTTCTAACTTTCCTTAAAGTTGTAGATATTGAAGGGCCATATAGATTCAAGCTAATAAATATTTGTAATCTAAGACCTCCCCATAACTTAATCATATCATAAATGTATTTAGTGGATGCACCATACCTTCTCCCTGACTTTGAACGAATTAGGTTGTGAAATATATCTTGAACAAATTCCCAATTTGCATCTTTAACTTGTAATTTTCCTTGCTTATGAGCTTCGCACACATCCTTGCAAAACTTGAACACATCCTTTCTTCCTATATATTCGAACAATGTTTCCCTTATAGATCTCCTTCTAATATATAGTGTAGCAACCTTTGTCCTCTCCCACCAAAGAGATCGCATTGATAATCTATGTGTAGAATTTGCGTCTCTTGCAACAATTTTGAATTCAGTTTGAGTCAAAAGGTCCAACCTTCTCCCTTTCCCTGTATCTCTCCCATGTCTTTTGATATGTCTCCTTGATTCACGATACAAACACATCCAGAAGTCATCACAATTAGGTATCAACTTACAAAAATGGCATGCCAATGAATCAAAAAGGGATTCATGTTTTAGAAACCCTCTTGCAATGAATATGCATGTATGTACCGTTAATATGACATTTGGTACCATAATAACATAGTGTTCTCATGGTATGTTTCTCTATGGCCCACAATTTTCCACCGCGTTGGTCATCCATTAGAACCTTTGTGTCCAATCTATCCCCTCTTTTATCAAGATAGGGATCCCAATACCCACAACATAGTAATATCGCAGGAGGCAATTGTCTTAGAATAAGATGAAAATACACATTGGAAAATTATCTACTAATTGCTACTAACAAGTAATAACAAATATAGTAATGTGCAAATTGAAATTCAAATTAAATTAAACTTGGGTAATTAACACACCTAAAGTAGAAACTTGTAAACTTGTAGAAACCCCATGTAATAGTGATGGGACCAATAACTTAGTCAAAATTTGTTGGGACTTATAATCGGTAGGATTCTTCGGTCTCCCAACTGTTCCACTTCTCAACACAACTATATCATGTGAAGCCTCATCTGTAGTAGTAGTGTGCTTCTATGATTTCATGTGTTCATTTAGACTCAACAAACAATATTACCACTTGTTGGCACCAAATAGAGCCATCTATTGCATCGTGTACATTCCACTCTTACTTTTTTCTTGTCCTCATAGTTTGCAAGTGTTGCTTCCACCACCTTGAACAAATTAGGCTCTTGCACTTGGTTGAAATCATGTAGAATTTTGATTGCTTGATCAATCTCAAGTTGATCTCTAGCCATTGTTATTTTCTTTTCTTTTTTACATGAAGGAATTTCATTAATTCCCAACATTGAAATGCGACATTGATGGGAACCTTTTTTCATATGATTGTTTTTGAAGTTACAAACAGTTTGTGCTACCAAGGATACTTCCACTATTCCATAATCAATGCCAAAAATTTCACAATGGATATTTATATTAGGTTTTCCATTTTATGAATATACCTTGAGTGTTAGCTTCTCCTTGACAAACTCTTCCTTTAAACTATTCACTTTTTGTTCCCAAGATGCCAATACATTAGCATCAACCACTACAACTTGTTCCATTGACTTGGGCACATGATCAACTCTTGGTTGTTTATGCATAGCTTCCTCCACATCCCCTTCTATGTTTTGAGAGATTGGTGTTCCTTCCATTACATGTGATTGCAATGTTTCAACAACTAACATGCCTACTTTCCTCTTAATTCCTACATTTGTTGTCGTAGGTTTCCTTTCTTTCTCTTTCCTTGTATTTAAAGGAATTCCAATTGGGCCAATAAAATCAAAAGGATATTCAATGATTTCATCGTCCACAATTTCACAACAGATATCAACATATGTTCAACCTTTTTCGACATTGGACTATGCCAAGGGCACAATTCTCTTCACCAATAAAAATTGTGAAGTCCACAACATCACTTGGATCCATCTGCATTTCCATCCATGTGTACCTTTTAGTTGGTTAAGAAATGAATAAAATTATAACATTTTTTTCAAAAGTTTGGATATAACATGGCTACGAAATGAGGTGAGTGCATCCATAAATAAATGAAAAAAAAAATTCAAATTTACACATGCATATTAGTTCATTAATAAAACAAAGATATAGGAAGAAAGGTGTGTGCTTTCAATTCAAATCTCTAATAAGGATGAAGAAATATTACTATTAGGATGAAACACCTTGAAACAAAATGTATTTTCAGTGGCTTGTTCAAATATCCCTCCCCAAACTGAAGAGTTAACTTCAATGTACCTGCACAATATCAAAAGGTGATCAAAACAAGAGATGAAAAAACATAGAAACTCTGTCCAAAAAAAATATTTTACTCCATTTAATTAACAAAGCTCCAACTCACTACACAACACATCATCCACAAATCAAAGATATATATGTTTTTTTTTCATTTTCTTCAATTTTTTTTGTTTTTTTCATAGAAACAGGTAAAAAAATACTATGGACTATATTATGGATAGTTTTGCTCTATGTGAGGTTTCCTTGTACGTTACTTGTATGGACTTATGCCTTTATTTTTGTGCCTTAAAAATAATTGAAAAAAAAAAATAAGAAAACAAAAGAAAAGTGAAAAATGAACTGCATGTATACGTATTTTGAAGTCTCAAGAAGCATTCATTAAATTGGAGAAGCCGATAATGCTAGTATTCACTTCCAAGTTTCCAACAAACTGGTTTCAATGACATGCAATGCTTGTGATTCAAAGAAACCTAAGATTAGACTAAGTACACTAAGAAATGATTACAGGGAAACAATACTTCACCTAATGTACACATGCATATCTACTTGTGTACTATGATTAATGGACAAATATGAAGGAAAGCCTTGAAAACACCCTTATGGACTGATTAGAGGACAAGCTTGAGGCATGCATTTTAATGATAGAATTATGTTGGATATTTATCATTTAATCAATATGATCTAGGATCTTATCTAATACAATAACATGCATAGCAATAATCACAAGAGACAAGAGACACAAAGAGTTTTCCTCCGGGAAACCATAAATGCGAAAACCCCACAACTTCCTCAGAGATAGAATGAGCACCAATAGAAAAAGTAAAACCCAAAAACACAAAGATGATCTCCGACAAATTTTCTCTCTCTCACTTGTTCAAGCTCTTGTTGTCTCACTCATGCGCTACAGTTGAGTGAGTGTGTGTTTCAAATAGATAGTCTCAATCTCTATTTATACTAGTTTTCCACTTGACAATTACTTACCAGGGCCGACCTCACTAGGAGAGTCTAATAACCATAGTACCCCTCAACTATGGGAACTTTTGCCCCAACTTACAAAGGAGGTTTAAGCTCTATGACTTTACATGACTTGATTGCATTAATGATTCTTCCGATAGGAACATCGAGGTACAAAGAAATATAATATATAAAATATACAAGTGAATACATCCCGAAGTTACAAATGTTGATGTAATTGTAACTTCGGAATGTATTCACTTGTATTTCTTATCTATTCTAACCCGATGTTTATTCCAGGATGTACTTGTGTCATGTCATGCCCCGATGTTCCTATCGGGAAGATCTATAATGTAAACAATTCATGTCAAGTCATTGTGGGTAACCCTCCTATTATCTAAGGGTTAAATTCCCCACAGTTTCGGGGCACTAGGGTTATTAGACTCTCCTAGAGAGGTCAGCCCTAGTAGGGTTTTAGTCATGTCGGGAATTAGTATAAATAGAGAGGTGACCTCTCTATTTATCATGCAACTCATCCACACTCAATTGTAGCACATAGATGAGGAAGAGAAAGACACTGGGGCAAGGAAGAAAGAGGTTACTGCTATCGGGATATCATCTTACTGTTTTGTGTTTCACTTTAGTGTTGATTCTATCTCTGATGAAGTTGTGGGGTTTTCTCCATTTATGGTTTCCTCGAAGAAAAACACTGTGTTCATTGTCTCTTTTGTTTGATTGCTATGCTTGTTGTTCTCTCAGTTAAAGATCCTAATGAAATGCTAGCTTAATGTTTAAAATCTAACATGGTATCAGAGCTAACCTAAGAAGAAGACACTATGCAGCTACGGGAACTAGGGCTTCTTGTTGTGTGGATCTCTCTCCACAGATTTTTAGAAAAAGTAGGGTGGAATAACTGTCCTCCCTAGTGCGCATCTTTTTGTCGAAGCAGAATCCAATTCTGAGGTTTTTCAGTTTTGGACCCAACACTGCTGCCGAAAAGTAGGGCTTTTCACAAAAGAGGAATTTTTTAGTGAGCCCAAGCCTGGATTGATCTCCTCCCCAAAATCAAAGTTAGGGATCAAATTCAAAGCATTTGGGTGGACAGAACTCCTGAAAAGCAAAACCCTAATCTACTCCTGAACCAACACTGCAGGATTTTAGCTCCAAATCCAAATCCAACATCTTGACCTGCTAAGATCTAAATATTTTGTATTTCCATTTGAGGTTCTCAGTTAAGATGTCTCGTCATATCAAGCTTGATGAAAAGATTGAGGGAGCTGATAACTTCCGAGCCTGGAAGTATAGGATCTCCCTGGTCCTGGAAGAAAATGAGTTGGACTCCTATATCAGTGAGGAGGTTCTAGTTCCAGAGGGAGATGAGGCTAAGGCCTTACATAAGAATAATTTGTTTATGGAAAAGAGGATCATTGCAGATTCTATCAAGGATCACCTCATTCCACAAGTGTCCTCCCTCAAGACACATAAATCCATGTTTGATTCCCTAACCAAACTATTTCAAGGGAAGAACATCAATCGAAAAATGACTCTAAGGAATCGGTTGAAGAATGTCAAGATTCAGAATGAGGAGACCATCCAATCATATTTCACAAGGGTCTCCTAGATCAAAGAACAACTAGAAGTTGTAGATGAAGAAGTGGAGAATGTAGAAATTGTGATGACAACATTGAATGGCCTCCCTAGGTCATGGGATTCTTTCATCCAAGGAATCTGTGCTAGAAAGAAGTTGGTCAAGTTCAGTAGAATCTGGGAAGAATGTTCTCAAGAAGAAGCTCGAGAAGAAAAGATGGGAAGTGAAGATCAATCTCTCACAATACACTCCAAGAAAGGAAGAAGGGAAAATCATCATCACCAAGGTAAGCATTTTCATTAGAAAAATAATGTTGTAAGAAGGGATTCATCCAGACTAAGATGTTATACATGCGATGAAATAGGGCACTTTGCTAAGAATTGTCCCAAGAATAAGAATGGATCCAAGAAGAAGAGGAACTCCAAAATAAGACATCATGCTCACACTGCTGAGGATGATGATCCTCCAAGGAAGAGGGTAAAACAAGAAAGTGAAGATGAATATGTTCTGATCTCCACTCTCATGGGAACTATCACTCATGGAAGCAAAGATTCGATTATTGATAGTGGGGCTTCCAAGCACATGACAGGTTTCAAGGAATCCTTTGAGAACCTATCCGAACATAATTCACCCCATAAGGTGAAGCTTGGGGATGATTACCAATATCCCACAAAAGGTAGTGGTGAATCCTCCTACAAGCTAGACTTCGGAAAGTCTATAAAAATGAAGGATGTCTTGTTTGTACCTGGTGTTGCAGCTGCAACAATTTCCCAAAATTCCAAAATTTTTAGGACCCTCCTTTTATTTGGATTAGTGTGATTCTCTTCTTTGATTTGGTCTAAGAACTTTTCAGAAGGACTTTTCTAAGGCTTGGGTTGATCTACTGCTTGTTCTAATTCCTCCTCTGATGATGAAGCAATCTAATACTTGATCAGAATTTATCGCTGCCTTTGGATGCACTTTCAGTTTGTTCAATCGGGGACCTGTTTGGTTAAAGCTTCCGCTGTTGCGGCTGAATAGTGAGTCTTAACTTAAATTTTTCTCCCAATATGATTGGTCTAATCAACTGGTTTTTCGGTTTGAATTGGAAGAATTTGTCGTTTCTTTCTCTGCTGTTGCAGAAAAATAGCAAGTCGTGATTTTGACTTTCTTTTCGATACATTGGTTTTAATCGGCTGCCCTTTGGTTTTGCATCAGATCCATTGTGACTTATTCCCCCACCGTTGCGGATGGATTTTCGGTTTGACTTCAATTGTTTTTTTCGATTTCTTTGTTTTACGTCGGATGCTTTTTGGTTTTGCATCGAAGGTTTTTATGATTATTTCCTCCGTCGTTGCGGACAGCAAACTGTTAACTCTTCCGATCCCTGTTGGTTTTTGATTCCTGCTTATGTATCCTCGTTGACCCCGTAAGTCTCAGGCTCCCGCCGTTGCGGGTGCTAAATCTTTTTCTCTTCTGCTGTTGCAGCTGCCGAGGTCATTAGCCTTCCGATGTCTAGCCGTTGCTTTCTCGATTCAAACTTTTCTCCCATTTTGGATAGATTTATCTTTCACTGCTCCGTCGTTGCGGCTATCATTTCACTATAGTCCCGAGGGGTTTTTCTTCTGAGGTTCCATTACGGTTATCCCCACGGACGGTTTTATGTTTTGGCCTGCCGCCATTGCGGAGGGAGTTATACTTTCAGCCTCCGATTAGAAAACTTTTTGACATCCAATCTTCTAGCTTTTTCCCTCCATGCATGTCTCCGCAGCTATATCTACGCTTTGGCTATCCGCCGTTGCGGAAGGACGATTGCTTTCAGCTTCTGATCCAAAAGTGGTCCGTCGTCCGATCTTTTGCTCGCCCGTTGTGGTTATGTATATATACGAGGTCGAGGGGTTATTTTTTTTTTATTATTATTTCTTGACCACCATGCTCTGTCGCTATCGTGCTATCGAGTGCTCGAGCTTGTTTGGACCCTAGTGCCGGTACCCGCATCCAGGTGGCAACTGTGGGAGCCTGACTGTCTTCATCCCGCCCTACACGCTGGTTATGCATCAGTGACAGGTAGGCTCCGTTTTCCTTTCCTTTTCCGTTGAACGTTTGGTGGTTATGCTTGCTGCGGTGGTTTGTTTTCCTGGGCAGTTTACTTGACCTCGTAATTGTATATATATTTTGAGGATTGCGTATCATAGTAGGCCGTGGGGTGGGGCGTTTTAACCTCGGCGTTGTATTTTGCCCGTGGCTTTCCGTTTGCAACCTCGCGCGTAGTAGATGGGGGTTTGGTGCAGGCGGTCGTTACACCGTCTGCACCAAGCTACCCTGTGTGCAATGATGGGTTTGCAGGGGGAGGGTTTTGTGGTTTTTCTGAAGCATTTGGTGGTTGCCCCTTTTTTGTTGAGTTTTGCATATTACCCGTATCCTTGAACCCTAGCCATTTTTTCCTACGCAGTGTCGAACCTGGGCCGGGGAAGAGGGTGTACCACTGCCCTTAACTTGTTGATCCTAAGTACGCAAGCGTGGCGTAGTTGATAAAACCCACGTGGCTACTTTCTTTCCCGCGCAGCGAAGCGACCATGGCATGCGCAGAGAGCCGAGACTCGTTGCATATTAATGTAGATTTATTGCCTTTTGAATATGGTTGATAAAATTGTTTAATATCATACAGCAGTGGTAGATTGAACATTTTACTATATATAACTTGTTTTCCATCATGCTAGATATAAACACAGTCTCTGAACACTGCCCATTGGGTTTAATAATTCTGTTAGTCAGGACATTTCAGGCTATACATGCATATATTTGCTTCATTGATTGATTGCTATTATGTTAAATATAGAAGAAATGGCACACTGCACATTAATGTATACAAGTTTGTCACTCAGCTAGAAGGGATTAATGTTACAATTTTATGGTAGGAAGATCTCACCATGTCGAAGAGACAAAAGAAGAAGGCCCCTGTGGTCGATGAAGAGCCAGAAGTAGAAGTTGTTACTAAGACAGAATACATATATGAGGACACGAAGTGCATTTCTGGTATTGAACCTGAATACCAGTGGGGAGAAGTGTATAGATTGATCACCCACAGAGAGGTTCCTGACATGGGCTTGGAAGAAGAGTCCATATATGCCAACATAGAGAAATTTTATCTTATGAAGATCGCCATAAGACCTGAGTTATTCCTGTGCGTTGAAGTAATCGGTTAGATTCTTCCCCGGGCAGATGTCACAACAATGATTCTAGAAAATGTTGAAAGATAGGGCTATGCTGCATATAGCCCTGGATATGTGGCATTGGCTTACCACTTTCC
This sequence comes from Pseudotsuga menziesii, assembly GCA_001517045.1. Taxonomy (NCBI): domain Eukaryota; kingdom Viridiplantae; phylum Streptophyta; class Pinopsida; order Pinales; family Pinaceae; genus Pseudotsuga; species Pseudotsuga menziesii. The sequence goes on from LPNX010695557.1 coordinate 678,538, forward strand.
AGAAGCCCAAGTGTTCCTATCTGATGACTGGTTAAACAACATTAGGATGGACTTGGTAGAAACCATGAAAAGAATGATGTTGACTGGAAAACATTTCAGGACCAGAGTAACAGGAGAATATGATACTACAAGTTTAAGAGCTCCATACAGATTCATAGCCTTGATGCTCAACAGAATATTTGGAAGAGCTCATGGCAGGTTTTTCAAACTAGAATGGATACCTATCATTTTTTATGTTGCAACCCAGGGGACAATTTTCAACTGGGCCAACCTTGTCTCAAACAGTCTCTCTGCTTGCTTGGCCTCAGCCTTGGGAGGAGAAGCCCAGAAAAGGTTTGAATTTTATATGAGTTCAATACTTATAGACTGTATATTATGCAACCAGCCTTTCCCTAGTCTCAGGTGCATCTGGGACAAGGAAAGAATGCCTGTCTATGTTGCTTAGAAACCATTGTGGGCCCATAAATATCATAGCCATTACAGAGAAGTCTGTGAACACTTCCTTATGCCTCTATACAAACTCATTTTCCTGAAGGAGTGTGATTGTATGTCAGAGGAGGCCCTGCAAGTAATAGCGGAGTATGCAGACTACTTTTTGACTAAAAATGGCCTGTACTTCAGGATGTTTGGAGGTTCGAGAGCACCTTCCTTGCTGCCCAAATACGCAACTGATTACATTATTCACAAGGAGGCAGTCAGACAAGTGTTCCTGGATGGAATAGGCAGTTTTCTATTTGAGCACAAGAAGACAGCCTATCCCCCTTTACCCTTCAAGCTAGGAAGCTACAAGTTCACCGAAGTGAAGAAGGTCGATGAATTTGTAGAAGAACTGGAGAGATTTAATTTTGGTGAAATGCCCTTCCGTAGGAATGATAATCAAGGTAAAGTGGCTGAACACTGTCAAGAGCAAAATGTGCATTTTGAGTATACCCACCATTTTGATAGGGAAGAATCTGTATTACGAAATGCCCCGAACATGACAGCACTGAAGAGAATATTCAAGAAAAGGATCACCACCAAAGGTGGGAAGGGGGATGAACAGGCTAAGGCTGAGGAAGAAGCAAAGAGAAGAAAAGAGGAAGCCCAGAGATTGGCATAGGAAGTTGCAGGGTGGCTGCACAGCGAAGAGGAAGGGAAAAGAAAAGCTGCCCAAGAAGCAGCTGAGAAATCCCAGGAAGCAACTAAAGAAGCAAAAGAAGCAGCTAGAAAAGCAGCTGAAGAAGCGAAGAGAAAGCTCGATGAGGAGCTACAAAAGCAGGAAGCAGAGAGGTTGAAGCTGACACAGACTAAGACAGAACAGTCAGCTTCTGAGATAGCTGGAGGGCAGACCCAGGAGAAGGAAAACCCATAAGTTTGGGACCCACAAGCTCCTACTGCCAGTATACCTGTGGTCTCCACACTCAAGCTAGTTCCTTTTGTTCAGAAAAGGGGAGAAGAAATCCCTGATTTCAACACTATCTATTATGATAGGACAACAAAGAGAATAATGAAGAGAATAGAAAAGAAGGTTGAAGCAGAAGATATTCCTGGTAAGATGATAACGGATACGGCTGTTATGTTAGGAACAGACCAAGATCCGAGACTCACCCTGAGAGCCGGGATTGCACTACTCCATGCCTCAGAAGATAACATGGACAAGGTAATAACTCACTTGGAGCAGTCCCAGAAATCCTTTGCTCAGTTAAAAAATACGCTGAGGAAGGAAAGAGAAGAAAGAAATAGGCTGAAGCGGAAGTATGAAGACATGCAGAGGGAGATAAAGGCTTCTAAGGCTGAATTGCAGGCCCTCCAAGTGGAAATATAGGTCAAAGAAACAACACAAGAATCCCGGGAGAAAATACAGAAAGAATATCAAGAGCTGAAGATAGAAAAGGAATGGCTACAGGAGAAGGTGGAAGAGTTAGAAGAGCAGCAAAGGATTATCTTACAGGCCAGTGAGCTGCACTCCCAAGAACAGAGAGAGAAACATCAAGAGCAGATTTATTCTCTGACCACTGCTCTAGAGGAAGCAAGAGAATAGCAAGTTAACCTCCAGCCGTTCATAGAGCATGTCTTGACCCAAAAGGCCAAGATGCTGCAGCTACAGACTGCTGTTGAAGATGAAAGATGTAGAGTGTTGCAGATCCATGGCCGATTGGAAGAGATCTTGGAAACTGCATCTTACTTTGTGGACAGATCTCAGGACGTCCTCAAGGTCCTGACTGCAAGAATGGAGAGGTTGGAAAGCAGTGAAGAAACTCCAGCAGAGCTGCCATCAAAAGATAAACCAGCCCTCAAGTGGGATTATGACTTAATAGAATTTGCTATTAACACCACAGAGGATTTCAAGAAAGCAGTCAAGAAGACAAAGGGATCCTGCACAGAATTTTTCAGGAGAGTCCTCATTACATACAACCGGTGCCAGGTAGAAGCCGAGCAGAGGCTGGATGATTTCCCAGACCACAATTCATTTGTGGAGATATTGCAGAAAAGACATCAGGATGAAGAAGCAAGAATGCAACACAGTAAGGCCATTGATGACCAGATTCTGAGAAGCAAAGTAGGCCATTCAACAGTTAGTGTGTAGCTTTTGGAAGACCAGCTTCAGTTGAGCATAGCCAGAGTGGAGGCTATAAAGAACCAGGCCGAAAAATTTGAAATTAACATTCAGTTTCTGGAACCCTGCGCATTTGAAGGCATTGCCTCTGATGCTGCGGCATGGAAAAAGTTTCTAGATGCCCAAGTGGGACCCTCCTCATGAAGGATCGGTCATTATTGTAATTTGTAACTATTTTTGTAAAACATTTAAGAAAAGTATAACGTTGGGAAACGAGGGGTTGGGAAGCTCAAAGGTCACTTTGGGCAACCCAACCATCTCACCTTTTTGTATAAATGTAAATAGACTAAGAGGGAAGGGAGGCTTTTTCCCAGTGAGACTAAAAAGCGATATTGTAAGAAGAACTATTTCTCTTTGCAATAAAGAAATATGGTTTCCCTATTGGAGAAAGATTGGTGGAATGTCCAAATGTTATGCTATGGATGGCTGAAAGACGAACTATTTTGTTTTCCAGTTTTTTGTCCATTAACCGTGAGATCGTTCTAACTCTTTGAACCTATGTTCTTGTTTAAATGATTTCTGGTTTATTTTGTGGAATGACCACCATGAGTAATGCATGCAGTTCATAAAACAATTGGCTATTTGGTTGTTGGAATATCTTTAATCGTTCATGCATTGTGGAAAGAAATCAGCTAAATGTAGTTTCTCTTTATATTGCATGTACCATACACATTAGTCACAAATAATTTACAATATGGCTCCCCGGGGATAGGTAGGTAGATAGATAGTTAGTTCATTTCATTGCTGCATATGTGATACAGATGCTTGTGAGCCTTAAGATGAGAGGTAAGAACTTGCGCATCACATTGTGACTGCTCCCTACATCTGCATCACCCTGCATGGTTAATTAGGCATATGCATCTCATACATTAAGTCAAAAAAATACAAAAAACACGGTGGACCGGGCTGCAACCGGTAAAACCTTTGTTTTTGTTACTTTGACCTACGGTAGCCAGACCGCAAACCAGACGGATTACCTATACCAAATAGTCAACGGGCTAGTTGGGAACATTGACTAGGGAGAATCCCTTTCTGTTGTTGCCTGCAAATTTCCAGGCCTCAACACCTGGACTGAAGAAAAATCTTCTATCCATATCAGCATTGGATGCAAAAGGCATGAGGGTTGCATTTGTAGATGGCCAAGTCCTCATGTGGCCAAGACGAAAGACTATTGATGATGCCATAGTGATTGGAGAACAAGAAGGAGGCTTATACAAGCTAAAGGGCCATCCAGAACAAGCTATGGTCCATGACACAGTAGAGCCAAATGAACTTTGGCACAGAAGGATTGCACATGTGCATTACAGAGCACTACCACTTGCAAGCAAAGCTGTTGAAGGTATTCCAAAAATCCAAGCAAAACATGAAGGGGTCTGCAAAGGATGTGCGAAAATAAAGAACAAAAAGAAGACATTTCCAAGTAGTGAAAGCAAAGCAAAAGGAATCTTGGAAATCATCCACTCTGATGTATGCGGGCTAATGTCATCAAGTTCACTAAGCGGGTATGTATACTATGTTTCTTTCATTGATGACTTTTCTAGGAAGACATGGATTTACTTCATGAAGAACAAAGATGAATTTTTTAGCAAGTTCAAGGAATTCAAAGCCTTGATCGAGAACCACACAGAAAATAAGATCAAGACCTTTCGATCAGATAATGGCAGAGAATTCACATCAAATGAATTCAAAGACTTATGTAGAGAATCAAGGATTAAGAGGGAGTTTTCCACTTCTTACAATGCACAACATAATGGGGTTGTAGAAAGGAAGAATAGAACCATCATGGAAGCTGCAAGAGCAATGCTTCATGATCAAGATATTCCTATGCATCTATGGGCATAAGAATCTAGAACAGCGGTGTATGTATAGAACCGTACTCCACACAGAGTACTTGAGAACAAGACTCCTAAAGAAGTCTTCTCCGGCAAGAAACCAAAAGTTAGCCATCACAGAATATTTGGCTGTCCAATGTACATACACATTCCAAAAGAGAAGAGAACAAAACTAGATCCTTCAGGAAAGAAGGGTATATTTGTGGGATACTCTGAAAGCTCGAAGGCTTACAGAATATACTTCCCAGGATTCAAGAAGATCGACATCAGCAGGGATGTAACATTTGATGAAGACACAGCTTACAACAAATCCAGAAAGAGACTTGCTGAAGATACTGAAGAAGTAGAAGCACCCAAAATTCATGATACAACCATGAATGAAGAAATTCAAGAAAAAGATCGAGAATTTGAAGAACCACAAATACCTGTAGATCCACCTCAGGAGAAGAATCCTCACAAGAGGAAACCTGCTTGGGTATGAGAAATTATCCAAGGTGCGGAAAAATATGGGGCTCCAGAAGAGAATCATAGAGAAATAAAGAGAACCAGATCTTGTTTCGGATATGTAGCTTTACTATGTGATGTTATCAATAAAGAACCTTCCAACTATGAAGAAGCAGCAGAACGAAAATAATGGAAGGATGCTATGATCGAAGAGTATCAATCGATGGCATGAAGAACGATGTTTGGGATGTTGTCCCAAGACCAGAAGGGAAGTTGGTTGTCACTTCCAAATGGATCTACAAGATCAAGCATGCTGCAGATGGTAGCATAGAGAAATATAAGGCAAGATTTGTGGCTCATGGTTTCTCACAGAAAGAAGGAATAGATTATGAAGAAACCTTTGCACCTGTAGCCAGATACACTTCCATCAGATCGGTACTTGCTTTGGCTGCAGTAATGAAATGGAAGATACACCAAATGGATGTCAAGACTACTTTCTTTAATGGTGTGGTGGAAAAGGAAGTGTACGTAGAACAACCACTCAGTTTTGAGACACATGCCAAGGAGTCTCGTGTGTGCAGATTGAAGAAAGCTCTGTACGGTTTAAAATAGGCACCCAGGACATGGTACGACAGAATTGACAGCTTTCTATCCTGTTAATCCAAAAAATCCCTCACTCAGCTCTACATGGCCTACAACACCCAAGGACACCCATGCACGACCTTAGTATCACCCCATTAGACCCCACACCCTCAAAAAAGATTAAAAATGAGTAAAAAGGCTTAAAAACCCCAAAAAGCAGCCTAAATAACTCTCCTAGGGGCTAAAGCCTTCAAAAAGGGCTAAAACCCCTCAAAGGAGCCTAAAACCCTAAAAGGAGCTAAATTTAGGGCGAAAGGGGCTAAAAGCTCAAAAAAGGGGCTAAATCCCTGACCAAGGGCTTAAAACCATGAAAAGCACCAAAAAAGCTATAAAAGGAGGGGTGGGGGTCACTCTCAAACAACTCTTCCCTTGCATACTGTTATGGTGCCCATGGATGCCTTGAGACCCTTTGTCTCTCAAGCCACTCACAACCCTCCTCTCATCCATTCATTCCTTCATTGAGCCATAGCTCCTCCATAGCCAAGAGAGAGAGAGAGGTGCTTCTTCCAGCCAAGGCATGGTGTCCCATTACACCAAAGAGAAGGTATACCACTATTTGTTTATGTTTTTTCTTTAGTAGTTTAGTCGTTTTCCTAACTCATATTTGCTTGTAGGTTTGACTTCTAACATGTTTTGTAGTTTATTGCTGTTTAATAGTTGTTTGCAAGTTCTCAGAGTAAAGACCTAACCTTGTTTGTAGAGGGGCTCACGACCATTTCTTTGTGTTCTTTGCTTTCATCTCTGTCCAGTTTCATTTCTGCTTTTCTTTTCTGAATTTCCATCCAGGAACCTATCCTTTCATCCTATAGATGGAAGGTAGCCATTCCTGCCCCTGTAGTAAGGAGAAATCCCCGCTACAGAACTGGCGACCATACTAGGTCGATCCCACAGGATCCCTGGTTCAGTTTTTTAAAATTTCAAGTTCATTTCAGTTTATGCCCTGGTTTTAAAATTTCTTGTCAGATCTAGTTTAAATCTTGTTTAATTTCAGTTTCTGTTACTGCCAAAGGCTCTGCAAGGCAAATCTGAGTCTGTTTGGCCACAGTATAGGTTATTGTCTGCTAGATCTGACTTAGGATAAAAAAAACCCCAAATCCAGAGCAGGTCGCACTTATCAAGCCTAAACAGGGGACCAGGTCACTCATTTAGGCCTCACAGGCGCGACCAGGTCACCGTTTTTCCCTTGAAAGGTGTGACTTCCTTTAGAAAGGCAGACCGCTTATGTCTGTGAAATCTGTGTGACCCCCTCACCTGTTTTAGGAAAAATTTGGCAACCCCCTCGCCACATTTGGCCTGAAACGTGAGGTCTGTCACTCAAAAGTTAATTTTTAAGTTATTAGGGACTGCCAATGTGTCTCAGCCGCCTCTGTCTAGCACAGTAGTTCCATTTCTGTTTCTATTTTAATTTACTGCAATTTCATGTACAAACAAAGTGTAAAGTCAAAAAAAAAAAATTAATGGCTTAATGAATGTAGCTTAACTAAAACTGACATAAAATTAACAGTCTTGCTTACCCTTCCTCCTCTACCTAGTCATCACCCTCTGGGGTATTCCAGGATAAGACGAAGGGGACAGCTTGTATAGTAATAGGCGCTTCACTGAATATTGTTCAAAATCGTTAAAAACAGATGACTTGGAAGGTAGAGGGGGTAGAGAAGGAGGGATTCTCATGGCTCTAAGAGTCCTCCCTATTGACCAACCTTGCATCCGAGAGGTGACCTGTGGATCTACGGATGGGCTTAGTCCCATTGTGTTGATAGCCCAACACCTTCTCTTGGTTGAAGAAGAATATAGGTGTAAGGTAGTCACTTAGTTAGGCTATCACAAATCAGGGTAAAAAATGGTATCTGTCTACAACATTTCTGATTATTTACTGCTTTTATTTACAATGATATGAACTCTGCCACAATATGATGAATTCATAAACCATTTGCAGCCACCTAATAACAGAAAAACAGTAAGACATATACACCATACCACGTAATCAACCCAACTTAGTTCATGACGCTGAGAGAGCCACTAAAATTGATTAATTTAGACTAAGTTCAAAAATCAGTAGTCTTTGAGGACATAAGTCCCTGACTGCCTTAATCGTGGGTAGTACTTGGGCTCTACCCAGAAACTCATTGTGAGGAGTACCATGGGAACCCCAAAGTAGCTGGCCGCTAAGAGGAATTGCCAAGCGAAATGGGCAATGACCCCCATCGATTGAGTAGAATGTGCGTGAGGAAAAAGCCGAGTGTTGTCTTCTGGCAATCTTGGTGGCCGAGTGAACACCTACAACCAATAGGAATCCATTAAAAATGGGGTCCAAAATATCATTCCCACCAGTTTGATACACAAATCTAACACAATTAATCCCTCATGCTCTTCCTCTTGCCTAAGAGGAAAACCACCACAATTTGGGTCATTGAATCGACACTGTTGAGACCATTCTCAAATACCTCTCACACCATCAGAAGGCCACATAGCCTCTGATTCAGATTCAGACCCATACTAGTCTGAACCAGACTTGCACACAGCACCATCAAGCCCCATGGCTGGTGTAAACCCGGATCCCTTTTTTGGCATAGCATTCTCTAGTGGACCCATGTCCACACCACAAATTATCACCAACAACCTTGCAGGTGGCCCCAGCATGATCATGCAAACTATCATCAGTCAGCTACCACCAACCATAGTAACCACTCAAGCTACCCCACCTGCATCATTTGGGGGCAGTGGACCCTCCACATACACTGCCACTCCTGTCACACATGGGGGTAGTGGCCCTTCCATCCACAGTGTCCCTCACACCACACTTGGGGTCATTGACCCATCTACAATGGCACCCCCAGCAACCCCAGCTATGCAGGTACATTATGCACCTGCAAACCCCACCACCATACCTTCCCCATCTCACATAAACCTGGGGTCAAATATGCCTTTCATGGCTTGTCTTAACTTGCATGATTTGGCTCGATTGACAAACGACCCCATCCTCCATCAAACCTTTTGGCCCCCCATGACAACCAAACTTCCCTCAAACATTCCCAAGTTTGAAGGGAAGGTAGGGGAGTGTCCCCAAAATCACATCATGACATTCCATTTATGGTTCTCCTCAAATAGAATCGTAGATGACTCGAACAAGCTAATATTGTTCCAATGCACCCTTATAGGTGCGGCAACCAAATGGTACATTGAGCTACCGTAAGCCAAGTACCCAGATTTCAATTCCTTAGCTTTCATGTTCCTGCAGTATTTCCAACTCCCTGTTAGATATGATGAAGGGGTGGAGATATTGTTATCCTACCTCCAGAGCATCGCAACACATATAACCGACCACATCCATGAGTGGTGGTGACGTCGTAGTTTGTACAAGATCCAACTTGACAATAGGATCTTTTTGGATTGGTTTCTCAAAACTTTGCTCCCACCCATAGTAAAGGACGTCTCATTTGAACGTCCCCAATCTGAAGAAGAGCCATACTGAAATCCCAATAGTTTGACCTGATCTACGCACAGTCTGGAGACCTCTACACCGTCATTCTAGATGCTCCCCATCTGGGTACCTCCTACCGGGATGCACTGGGGGCATCCCATGCTACAGATGGCATCATAGGCTCGGTCTCCCAAAAACCACAGCACCGTCCAACACCACCTGTAGTTCCACCACAACCAAGCAACACTGCTAGTGTTTCCTACCAAAACCAAACTCTGGACTATGCTAGAATGATGTCCTAGTCCGAAGCAACAACTTCTTACGCACAACTTGCACCACTGTAGCAGGCTCGGGCCTTGGCATGGAAGACACAGCAATACGCGGGGAAAATTCCCACATTTGTGGCACCGCCACCCACCCAAATTTATTATGTACCACCAGTGTAAGCAGTTCAAGCCCCCCACCCCCCCGCTCCACCTGCTCTGTTGGGACAAGTATTTGCACAACAAAATTTTCCCAACTAGCCATCCCCCAATAATCAACAAGGGTAGGCCCAGAATAATCAACCTCGAAACCAAGCCAATAATCAACCACAAGGAGGTGGTCCACAACCAAACCCACCCAACAATGCCATGGCAAACTGACCCACCCAAAATCCCCCACGACCAAATGCACCATGACGCAACGCCCCGTTACACACAAACCAAATGTGCACACTTTGTGAGGTCTACGGGCACTACACATTAGAGTGTCCCCTCCTGGGTCATGCTAAGCAGGCCATTTGGAACGAGGTTCAATAGGCTGCCGATGCTACAAATCAAGCCCAACCCAACCCGACACCACAAGGACCTCCTCCTATGGTGCTTCAGAACCCATTACCAGTTCAAGGATTGGTGGCAACCACACCCCCTCCCCAACCCAATCCCAACACTCTGGGGGCACCTCCTAATGTCGAAACAGGTGTCCACCACGTGCTAGCCATGACGACTGAAGAGGTCAACCTACAAACCAGACCGAATCAGTACGAAACCACCACCGAACCCACTGACACATCAGCGGCATCCATGTCCAAATCAGTCAATGCACCTCTTCAGTTACCCTCTTTCCCCTACCCCCCCATACACCGAGTGGTCAATAACGCCATAGCTAGAGTTGTGGTCAGCTATAGCATCATGGATGATTTGGCCCAAACACCAAATACCATGTACACTCTGGAGGTACTCAAAACGTACCCAACGCAACAGAAAGCCTTACTAGCTGCCCTTGGGGCCGTAGATCCCTCCGACTCCAAGTTGATCACATTCGACATGGAGAATGGAGAACTGTGCATGCCATCCACCATTGCCTTCCAAATCTCGATGTCTATCCGAAATTTGGTTGTGCACTGGTGCATAGTAGATGAGGGGGCATCTACGTGCGTTATGTCTACCTTAGTTTGGCAGTAACTTGGATCTCCAATTCTACAACCATCCTCCACAAATATGCGGGTTTATGATGGGCATCCCACTAAATCCGAAGGAATCCTCACCCATGTCCCCATCACGTTAGCCAGGAATACAGTTCTGATTGACATAGAGGTTGTTAATGCTCAACTGGACTATAACCTTCTGCTCGGAAGAAGTTATATGTACACCATGAGAGCAGTCGCATCAACTATCTTATATCTCATGATGTTCCCCCATGAAGGGAAGATCATGATGGTTGATCAACTCACTTATCACAATCTGCAAGGGTTAATGACACCCGCCAACGTTACCCCTACCATTACCACCATTGAGCCACAAGGGACGACCACACATGCCAATGTTTTTCCTGCAATCAACACCATGGTTGACAACACACTAGCCTCCCCATTATTGAATGTGGGCCCTGGGTTGTTTACCGATACCACCATGACGGCTCATTTCCCCTTAGTGTCACCACCACCGACACCAAAAGAGACTCCGGACTTGTTCATGCTCTCATCCATCACCACTGCACCCAAACAACAACCGCAGTCGCAACCCCAATCGCAACCACAACGTTGTCCACAGTCGCAACATCAACAGTAGTGACAACATCATCTGTAGCCACAACCATAACCTAACCCCCACATACAACCATCAGGGAGTTATCTAGGCTCCTCTCCAGTCCATACAATTCCCTTCCTTTTTCCCCCACCTGGTGTCATGAGCAAGCCAGTAATGGCCACCCTAATCCTACCAAACTTTACATTGGGAATTCCCGTGTGGTATCTTGATCCACCAGATCAACCACCAATGCCCCAAGTGGTCTTAACCCCCATACAACCCATTGTGGTCGAGTCTCATCCTCCACCCGACCCGCAAACACCAACCACTGCACCCGCACCTGCACCGCCCCACCCGAAAAGGGCTAGGGGCAAGAATGTGAAATCCACTACAGAGCTATGACAAATCCCACCTTGTGTCATCTATGAAGAATAGGGCCATCCAACTCAGAACTTCCCTGATATTCCCATAATCCATGCACATTTGAATGCCATGGATACAACCGAAAATATCCCTGTGGTTGAACTTCCAAGCGCACCAACAGTAAGAAACAAGTCATTGAGAAAAAACCATGTTTGTGCCCTTTGTAGTTTGTATGGGCACTATTCTCACCACTGTCAAGACTTTCCCAAGTTCCAAATGGCTTTAGCCGACCTTCAACAACATTCCCTTGAATCTGAGATCACTCTGATCGAAGAGGTTCACCCCCCACCTCCTTATTCGGACACCATGTCCATTTACATGATGTCCAGTTCTACTGACCGTATTGTCTCCACCATCACCGATGGTCCATCAGACCCATCTCTTCCATTTTTTTCCCAGCCATAGCCGCAACCTCAGTTACTAGGGAAATAGTGGGGTTCATTCCCACTCAACATGATCCTTTTCCTTTTTCTTTTCCTACCATCTGGTATCATGACTAAGTTTTCCTTGGCCACCATCAATCTACAGGATTTCACACTGGGATATCCTGTGTGGTACCTTGAACCACCTACCCTACCTCTAAGGCCCCAAGATGTGTTGACTCATGTCCAGCCAATTGAGATGATGTTGCACCTACCTCCAGGTCCATCAAAGACTCCTCCCATCTCTAGGCCTGCCCCTCTTCCTCCAACAGAGACTGAGGACAAGGCCACAAAAACCACAACCAATACCATTTACATTATCACTAGCACCAATTGCCCTTCTATCTCATCGGCTATGGAATATCCACCTGATCTATCCAGACACCACTTATGCGATGATGGAGAGATCTGTAAGACTGCCTTCGGTTTTACCCCATTCCTTTTAAACCATAGTGTGGAATTGGTTCTTCCCACAAAAGACCAGATTTCATCACCCCTCCTTGCCAACGACCTTCGTCTCGGCAAGGGGGCATGCCTCTTCGTTGACTCAGACGGTCACCTCTTGAAGAAGCCGCGTAACGGGCTCTACCTCAAGATATTTTATGCCTGATACCACCACTATGAGTCCCTTATGGTGTAGTTTTCTCCCTTTTTGTTTTTCAACATTTTTTACCACAAGTCAAGGGAAGCACCATTAGATTCTAATCCAAATTCACTTGGAGCTTGTTCAAGACACCTCTCACACCTCTGGGCTCAAATGTCTATCTCCTTATGAGACCATCGTCTCATGTTTAACAAACAAATTTCAGGACCGTTTCCCAGAAGCTACCTTGATTTACGAACCACAGCATGGCGATGCAAGTGTCTGAGGACTTGTACTTGTATCACTCTTTCCTACCGATACTCATGCAGGTTTTCAGGCCACCACCCATTAAGGGTAACCATTTTTCTTCTTATTTTTTATTTTAACACATAATTGTCTACTTCATCCATCGCACCTTATGTGGATCTCTGGACCATTGTCCGGAAAAAGATTTATTTCTCTTGCATGTATTTGGCATATAACTGCCCGTGGACTTGCAGTCACATCACATGTAGTCAAGTCTGTCCATCACAACTCACACACAGCTCTCCTGACCTCTGTCCGAGAGCCACCTCGATTTGCGTGCCTCTGCCGCATTGACTCGCAAGCCTCTGCCTCGATCTATCCCGTGCATGTATTGGTATGTTTGAGAGCCATTTGCTCCGTCCATACTATGCAGATGACCTTTGGACCACTGTCCACCATCCCGACATGGGGCACCGCCTGTGCCACTGCAATCAGTTGACCATATTGGAGTTTCGTTTAAGCTCTTTTCTGACTCCTAAAAACAATGAAAAGATAGCCGAGCGCAGCTGCTTCCTTTCCCACTTGCTAAAGTATAGGAAAGGGCATCTACATCATCTCATTTACCTCCTTTTGCAGACTATGTAGACCATCAAATGAAAAGGACCACCTTGGCATATTCAAGCCAAGACCATTCCCCTCTGCATACTTTTATGCTTTCTCGGGCAGAGGGGCCGCACTTTACGAAAAATCTCACCATGGGTTTTCGTTAAGCTCTTTTCCAGCCTTCTCATGAAGAAAAGATTGCCGAGCAAACTTGGTTTTGTTCATGCTCGTAAAAGTATCTAAATGACTGTCCAGTCAGTATAGGTTTAACCTTTTATGGCTTGATTGGACTACCAACGGTAAATAAGTCTCTCATCCCCCAAAGGATGGGCGAGCTCTCCTGTGTAAAATTTTATCCTTTTTCGGGCACAGGAGACTACCAATGAAAAAGATCCCCCACTGGAGTATTCTTCGTGCTTTTAGACTCTCTAAAATTGAAAGCACCATCAAGCATTTACCATCTCGGGCTCGCCAAAAATCCACGAGATTGTACCACAACGGTGTCTCTAGATACCACCCCACAAAAAATAGTTTGGCAGCATTCCCACTTTGGGTCGCCTTTGTCCAGATTACTTTGCAATGTGTCTTCCTTGCATCCCATCAATATGAAAAGTATCCACCTCCCCCAAGTATTTCCCATCTGCAGTGACATTCCCAGTATTACAGCTATGATCCCATTCCCATGAGTCAGTTTCATTTGCTTCCTGGTCCACCCTGCCGTCATACTCTGAACAAAGGAAGTTTGAGTCTACCACACTCCCCTTGCCCCTGTTCAATTCTTTCCCTCCCCCTTCCCCCCCATTCAGTGGGTCAGTCCACATATTGTCTGACACCTTTCGGTTATCTCCCTCATGCTTTTGGTCAAGGAAACAACATTTCCTTGACTAGGTGCAGGTCTCCCTCTGTCGACGACAACACACATATTCCATAGGATAGACCTAGAGGTCCATGTACCTTGGTTTCATTAACATCAGTGATGAGTTCCTTGGACCACTTGAGAGGAGTCCTTAGTGCCTCTCGAGATGGTTGTTTCTCACATTCTCGACTTCAACTACATCATCGCACCGTTGAGATTCATACAGGGTTTGGCCCATGCAGTATTTGGTCGAAGACCGTAGATGTCACCTGACTCTAGCACATTAATGAGTCTATTCAAGGGACCTAAACAAGTTATGTCCCTTATGATTTCCTAGTTGCGTTGGAGACAGTGTTCAGAAGCCCTAGCAGTGCTTCTATATAGATTTATGATTGATGCAACATACTTGTACCACAGAGACTCTGACTCTCAATCAGCGAGTCCATACAGCTATGTACCGTCCCAAATCCAGCAGGCCGTCAATCATGAATATATAGCATTCCATGAGAATGTCATGGGTTCAATGTAGCAGTTCTTCAGATCAGTGTTGTATTTAGCCTCTAATTGAGGCAACCATTCTTGTATCATCAGTTGTATATGATCGGCTCTTGTATTTTAGAGCATAGATCAAATTATTCTTTTGACATTGTCACAAGCATGGGGATGCCTGCCTTGTCCATATACATGTCACACATTATTTGTATCTCACTCATTGATGGGAACCATATTAATACAAAAAACAAAAGCCACCATGCCCCAGCCCCGGAAGCACCACCTCTCCACAACAAATCCTATGATGTTCGTCGGTCATACGATGAGCTCCTGCCCTCACACATTAGGGGGCAATCTGTTAACCCAAAAAATCCCTCACTTAGCTCTACATGGCCTACACCACCCAAGGACACCCATGCACGACCTTCGTATCACCCCATTAGACCCCCACACCCTAAAAAAGGCTTAAAAATGAGTAAAAGGGCTTAAAAACCCCAAAAAGGAGCCTAAATAACTCTCCTAGGGGCTAAAGCCTCCAAAAAGGGGCTAAAACCCCTCAAAGGAGGATAAAACCCTAAAAGGAGCTAAAGTTAGGGCGAAAGGGGCTAGAATCCCAAAAAAGGGGCTAATACCCTGACCAAGGGCTTAAAACCCTAAAAATCCCCAAAAAAGCTATAAAAGGAGGGGTGGGGGTCACTCTCAAACAACTCTTCCCTTGCATACTATTATGCTACCCGTGGATGCCTTGAGACCCTTTGTCTCTTAATCCACCCACATCCCTCCTCTCATCCATTCATTCCTTCATTGAACCATAACTCCTCCATAGCCAAGAGAGAGAGAGAGAGGTGCTTCTTCTAGCCAGGGCATGGTGGCCCATTGCACCAAAGAGAAGGTATACCACTATTTGTTTATGTGTTTTCTTTAGTAGTTTAGTCATTTTCCTAACTCATATTTGCTTGCAGGTTTGATTTCTAACATGTTTTGCAGGTTTATTGTTGTTTAATAGTTATTTGCAGGCTCTCGGAGCAAAGACCTAACCTTGTTTGCAAAGGGGCTCACAGCCATTTCTTTATGTTCTTTGCTTTCATCTCTGTCCAGTTTCATTTCTGCTTTTCTTTTCTGCATTTCCATCCAGGAACCTATCCTTCCATCCTATAGATGGAAGGTAGCCATTCTTGCCCCTGTAGTAAGGAGAAGTCCCTGCTACATATCCAGTTTGGGCTTTACCAAGAGTAAAGCAGATTCCAACCTTTACTACAAGGTTGAAGATGGCAACCCAGTGATGCTTCTACTATATGTAGATGATCTGTTTCTAACAGGTATGGATGGGTTGATTGCTGATACAAAGAGAAAGCTTGCTACCGAGTTTGAAATGAAGGACTTGGGTATGATGCATTATTTTCTAGGTATGGAGGTCTGCTAGACTGCAGATGGGATTTCCGTCGGACAAGGGAAGTATGCAGTAGAGATCCTAAGGAGGTTTGGGATGATGGACTACAAGGCCATGACCACACCTATGGCATCGAACCTAAAGCTATTGAGTCATGCCTCATCAGAGACGGTTGATGCTACGATGTATCGTCAGATGATTGGGTCCTTGATGTACCTGATGAACACGAGACCAAACATTTGCTTTGATGTGAACACCTTGAGCCAGTTCTTAACAGATCCGAGACATGTTCACTCGATTGCTGCAAAGCATATTCTAAGGTACTTGAGGGGTACAATTGATTATGGGCTCAAGTACAAGGTGAATCAGAAGATTAACCTAGAGGGTTATGTTGATTCAGATTGGGTAGGCAGTTCCATCGATAGGAAGAGCACTTCAGGGTGTTTCTTTAGTATGGGATCAAGTGTGATCTCTTGGTTTAGTAGTAAGCAATCCTGTGTGGCACTGAGTACAGCTGAAGCAGAGTATGTCGCAACTTGTTCAGCTAGTTGTGAGGCAGTATGGCTGCGGAAGCTACTGTCTGATTTATTTGATCTCCAGATGGATGCTACTTGTATACATTGTGACAACTAGAGTTGCGTGAAGTTGTCAGATAATCCAGTGTTTCATGACAAGTCGAATCATATCAAGATCAAGTATCACTATATCATGGATATGGTGTAGAAGGTAGTAGTGAAGCTCTAGTATGTTGTGACGGAGGAACAGATAGCTGATGTGTTGACGAAGCCATTAGCTAGGGTGAAGTTCGAGTACTTCAGGGAGAAGCTTGGTGTTCTCCAGATCAAGGTTTCCTCCAAGGGAAAATGATGAGATCCATAGCCATTCTAACATGGTGAGAGGATTGGTTCCTTCCATGGTTAGATGTAAGGGTTGATCCATTCTGTCATGGTGAGAGGATTGGATCCTTCCATGTCAGATATGAGTACTGAATCCATAGTTGTTCTGACGAGTAGGTCAGATGTAAGGGCTAAGTCGTTCTATCATGGTGAGAGGATTGGTTCCTTCCATGTCAGATGTGAGTGCTGGCCATTCTGATGAGTAGGTCAGATGTAAGGGTAATTTCCATTCTCTGGGAGAATGGAGGAACCTGGTCAGTTACCAGGTAGCTTAGTCTAGGACTGGGGGCCATTCTGACATGACTGTAGGATTGGTTCCTACAAGATCATATGTGAGTTCACGCCTTTTCGAACATGCATGTTGAATTGGTTCCTCGCATGTGTCGAATGTAAGTGCAGATCCTTTCCTGATCATTGGTTGTACGGATATAAGTGTTGGGACTTTCCTGATCATTGGTTGAATGGATGTAAGCGCAGAGCCTTTCTGATCATTGGTTGAACAGATGTAAGTGTATAGCCTTTTGGCATGGAGGATTGGCTCCTCGCATGGCCAAGTGTAAGTGCTGAACCATTCCAATCATTGGTTGAACGGATGTGAGTGCTGGGCCTTTCTGACAGGGTTGTGGGCTATGTTACCACATGGTCAGATGTGAGTGCTAGGTGTTTCCTTTCTAATATGATTATAGGATTAGTTCCTACATGATCAGATGTAAGTGTTGGGCATGCCATTTTGACTTAAGTGTCAGATATAAGCGCTGAAGAATACCTACATGGTGGCTAGGCCTACATCCAGCATGAAAAAGGGTTGGCTCTGTAGAACTTACTGTGATGAGAAGAATCATGAGATAGCACCTGTGAAGATTTAGTGTTGATGATCCAACAGAGATGATCTAGATCAAGGGATGATCCAGATCTAGAGATGATCCAGATCGAGGGATGATCCAGATCCAGAGATGATCCAGATCGAGGGATGATCCAGATCCAGAGATGATGCTCCAGAAATGATCCAGATTGAGTGATCATCCAGATCCAGTGATGATGATCCAGATCGAGTGATGGTCCAGATCTAAAGATGAATATGACTTGAATATGACTTGAAGATGCAGATGACGAGATGATCCAGAGAAGAAGACTAGTGATGAAAATTGTGTTGAGAGAATACCTTCCTAGTTAAGAGGGAGTGTTGATGTAATTGTAACTTCGGAATGTATTCACTTTTATTTCTTATCTATTGTAACCCGATGTTTATTCTAGGATGTAATTGTGTCATGTCATGCCCAGATGTTCCTATCAAGAAGATCTATAATGTAAACAAGTCATGTCAAGTCATTGTGGGTAACCCTCCTATTGTCTAAGGGTTAAAGTCCCCACAGTTCCGTGGCACTAGGGTTATTAGACTCTCCTAGAGAGGTCAGCCCTAGTAGGGTTTTAGTCATGTCGGGAATTAGTATAAATAGAGAGGTGACCTCTCTATTTATCATACAACTCATCCACACTCAGTTGTAGCCCATAGCTGAGGAAGAGAAAGACACTGGGGAAAGGAAGAAAGAGGTTACTATTGTCGAGAGATCATCTTACTATTTTGGGTTTCACTTTAGTGTTGATTCTATCTCTGAGGAAGTTGCGGGGTTTTCTCCATTTATGTTTTCCCCGAGGAAAAAAACTGTGTTCATTGTCTCTTGTGTTTGATTGCCGTGCTTGTTGTTCTCTTAGTTAAAGATCCTAATGAAATGTTAGCCTAATGTTTAAAATCTAACAACAAATACATCAACGTTGCCTCTTAACTAGGAAGGTATTCTCTTGACACAGTTCATCAGTACAAGTCTTCATCACTAAATCATTCGTCAATTATGGATCATCATCAAAGGTGCATCATCACTGGATCATCATCATCATCACCACTGCTCCCACTATCTCAAACAAATGGTGCTATCTCTCAATTCTTCTTGTCATAGGAAGTTCTACAGAGCTAGCCCTTTTTCATGTTGGTTGTATGCCTAGCCTTTATGTAGGTCTTCATCAACAGAGCTATCCCTTTTTCATGCTAGATGTACTTCCTTACCCTTGAAAGGACTTCCCCTACAAAGCCATCCCTTTTTCATGCGTTGAGGGATTTCCCCTACAGAGCCAAGCCTTTTTCATGTTGGATGCAGCACCTTGCCTCTGCAAGGATTTCCACTACAGAGCCAGCCCTTTTTCATGCTCGATGCAGTACCTTGTCTCTGCAAGGATTTCCACTACAGAGGAAACCCTTTTTCATGCTAGATGTAGTACCTTACCTCTGTAAGGATTTCCACTACAGATCTAGACCTTTTTCATGTTGGATGCAGTACCTTGCCTCTACAAGGATTTCCACTATAGAGCCAACCATTTTTCATGTTGGTTGTAGGTCTCAACACTTATATCCAACCATGGGAGGAACAAATCCTACCACCATGTCAGAAGGGCACATCACTTATATCTGACCATGGGAGGAACCAATCCTTCCACCATGTCAGAAGGGCACATCACTTACATCTGACCATGGGAGGAACCAATCCTGCCACCATGTCAGAAAGGCCCATCACTTACATCTGATCGTGGGAGGAACAAATCCTTCCACCATGTCAAAAAGGACTAGCACTTACATCTGACCATGGGAGGAACCAATCCTACCACCATGTCAGAAAGGCCCCAGCACTTACATCTTACCATGGGAGGTGCAACCTGCCACCATGTCAAAAAGGATCCAACACTTATAGCTGACCATGGGAGGTGCAACCTGCAACCATGTCAGAAATTCTCACGGACTCGTCACTTCCCCTTGGAAGGAACCTCGATCTAGAGAACAAAAAGATTCTCTTCTAAAGTACTCAAACTTCACTCTAGCCATTTCTAGCATAGAATCACATTAGGGCTGATTATGTCCAAGGATAACCTACGAGCTTCGCCAAGATTGATTACATCCAGGGACAAACTACAGGATTGTTTACGTCTGAGCAACCTACGAGCTTTTTCAGGATCTTATCCTCATACAACCTGTCTCATCGGCTATGCTAGAACTCCCTCTTTAAAGAGATCTCGATCTGGATCACAAACTAGAGCTTCACTGCTCCTCTCTGTGCATATCCATGATATAGTGATATTTGATCTCGATATGCTTCGACTTGTCATGGAACACCAGTTTCTTTGACAACTTCACACAAATATGGTTGTTGCAATATATACAACCAGCATCTAACTGGAGATCAAATAAATTAGATAGTATCTTCCTTAGCCACACTACCTCACAACTAGCTGAACAAGCTATGACATACTCTGCTTCAGTTGTACTCAGTGCCATGCAGTACTTCTTCCTGCTAAAGCAAGAGATCACACATGATCCCATACTAAAGCAGCAGGCCAAAGTGCTCTTCCTATCAATGTAACTGCCTTCCCAATCAGAATCCACATAACCATGCGGGTTAGATTCGTATCATGTTCGATTGTACCCTTCAAGTACCTCACTGCATTTTATGCAACCAAGTGAGCATGTCTCATATATGTCAAGAACATCAATGGGAAAAACATATGACAATACACCGTGGAATGAAGGATCACTCAATAACTTCAAGTTTGATTCTGTAGGTGTGGCCATGGCCTTGTAGTCCATCATCCCGAACCTCTTCAGGATCTTCATTGCATACTTCCCTTGTCCAAGGAAGATTCCATCCGCACTCAACCACACCTCCATGTCTAGAACATCTTGATAAATTTCATTTGGACCTTCGTAGCCCGAGATATAACAATTTTCCCTAGGTGTCATGTTTAGGGATGAATCCAGGAAGAGGCTAGAACCCTGATTGAAGGAATCATATCTCCCAGAATATAGGGAATCTGAGGCTGAAAATTTAACAAAGGGTACATTCGAAATTTATCTTCAGCCTATAAAATTTTCAGCTATTGATCCTTCTCCAATATCAAGATATAGCGACTGCACCAAAATGACTAGTTTTAGACTTTTAGGGTTTTTTGATCTGGGGTCAAATTAGGGTTTGACTTTCCCAGAGTTTTACCCAACCAAAATTTTTGATGTTGGTCTCTAAATTTTTATTTTGAGGAGGAGAGCAATCTTATTCTTGGCTCACTCAAAAATTCCTCTTCCGTGAAAATCCCTAATTTCCAGCAGTAGTAATAGGTCAAAAATTGAAAATGCGTGAAATCAAATTCTGCTTCGACAGAAAGATGCGCCCTTCAATGGAGAGTTAACCTAGCCTCCTTTTGCTGATGATTTGTGGAGAGATACCCTAAAATTAAGAATCCCTAGCTTCTATAGCAGCTGAACAGTGTCTTCTCCTCAGGTTATCTCTGATACCATGTTGGATTTTTATCATTTAATCAATATGATATAGGATCTTATCTGAGAGAATAACATACACATCAATCATCATAAGAGACAACAGACAGAAAGAGTTTTCCTCGAGGAAACCATAAAGGAGAAAACCCCACAACTTCCTCAGAGATATAATGAGCACCAATAGAAAAAGTAAAACTGAAAAACACAAAGATGATCTCCAACAACTGTTCTCTCTCTCACTTGTGCGAGATCCTCTTCTCTCACTCATGCGCTACAGTTGAGTGAGTGTGTGTTTCAAATAGACAATCTCACTCTCTATTTATACTAGTTTTCCACTTGACAATTACTTACCAGGTCCGACCTCACTAGGAGAGTCTAATAACCCTAGCACCCCTCAACTGTGGGGACATTTTCACCGACTTACAAAGGAGGGTTAACCTCTATGACTTTACATGACTTGATTACATTAATGATTCTCCCAATAGGAACATCGGGGTACAAAGAAATACAATATATAAAATATACAAGTGAATACATTCCGAAGTTACAAATACATCAACAAATTAGAGTTGTTGTGTGATCATTTTAAAGAGATATTCAACCTATTGATATTGCATATTTAAAAGGATTGATGCATAGCTTCATGCAATAATTTCTAATCTTGGCACTAAGGTCAAGAGAAATGTTAGCACATGTTTCAAGGCAGTTGGGGATCTCATTAAGGACAAAATTTAAGCTTGTTTTATAATTGAGTTGGCACTAATTAAGAACTCTTGAAAATTGATTTGTGGAACATAATTAACAAACTACTTGAAACATTGAATTTGGCCCATATTTCAATGTTTGTTTCGAGTTCATTCTAGATGAAATTTGGCTTGCTTAAGAATAATTTTCAAGGGTTGTTATGACAGTTTATGGAAGTCTATGTATGCACCTCTAGACAACAATCAAGACAACTATATGAGACATAAAAGATAACAATCTTGGAAGTAACAGGAAGCTAAGGAGCAAAGTACAACAAAAGAAATTTCGCATCCCAATGAAGAGAAGCATTTACAATTGCAAGACGAGGGGATATACTATCAATAATAAATTTTTAAGGAAATAATTTGCATATTTTTTTGAGCATCTTGCTACTGTCTTGGGGTATATTTATTTGCAAATTTTAAGGGGTATTTTAAATGTAAAAGGTGTTCTTTCTCTTGCAAATTTTTTGGTTAAGGGGTGTCTTTAAAGGCATCAAATGTCATTGTGAAGTTGCATAAGGTTTGAACTAGTGATGGTGAAGTTGCATAAGCTGGCTTGAACTAGTTATGGTGAAGTTGCATGAGGCTTGAAAACAGTATAGCAAAAGTACATTAGGATTGAATCTATATGTATAACAATTCTTTAGTGAACTTTACTAGCCACATGAAGAAGGTCCCAACAATTTCATAATGATCCAACATAGATCTTAGCAGCATGAGGAATGTCCATTGAAAACAGTGGCAAGGAAGAAAAGATAGAGAACAACATCATCCAATTGTAGCAGAACACAAAAGCATCTGATCAAGTGTAACATGATCCATCTCTCTCAGATATCAAGTGTTGAGGATTGCATGCAAAGGTGGTAGCTACAGAAATGAACAAGAAGCTATGAGACATTGTGGAGTGTGTATGAACAAAAGAGAGAAATAGTTAAAGAATTGAAAGACTTGGTAAAGAACTTGGTTGAAGTACTTGCATGATAACCAAGCACAAGATCATGGGGAGTAGATCTATGATATATACTTGCAGCAGTGGAGAACTCAAAATAAGAATATTTTTGAAGTCTTGGGATGTATACTATCCAAGTATTTTGACATTCTTAATAGGGGGAGCTGTCACAAAAATAGGTAAAGGATCGTGATCAAGCAAAAGGAAAACCTATTGTTAAAGATAGTGCTGCTATGAGACCCATTATCAAGGAGGATGGTACCCTAGTAAGTTAACAAAGGGTCCCGATTAGTTAACTAGGAAGACTAAGTCCCTAGAAGGTACCCTAGGGCCCCCAGTAGTCCCCTGGGATTCTTGCCACTTGGTCTAGTACCAAGAAAGTTGATTCCATGGAAAAGTACCTAGAATGTGTCTAGGGCCCCTATATGTCTCTAGGGTACACTGTTCTGGGACCAGGAAGATTCCTGGTCTTGGACCAAGAAAATATTACAGCTTAAGACATAGACTTCCTGGTATGGGACCAAGCAGTTCCTTTAGGTACATACCTAGTCAGTTAACCAGGTGGGTCTTGGTTAGTTGAATAATATGATGATATGTGATGTCCTCTTCTACTAAATAGTTATTTCTAGGTTGTTTCTCAAGGGACCGGACACCCCTTGATGATGTCACTAGAACTTCACCTTTAGGAGCAATGTGGAGGACCAGAGGATCACATTATCTAGTTTGGACCTTCCTTATACAGTGATGATAAAACTCACAGTTATTCTATTGAACATGTGTTGAAAATATACCTTGAGAGAGAAAGGTTGAAGTACTTGGTATTGTGGGTAAAAGGGTTGTTTCCCCACTTTTTATGTTACACCTTGGTCTTGCGGGTAAAAGGGTTGTGTTCCCACTTTAATGGTATACCTTGGTATTATGGGAAAAATGGTTGTTTCCCCACTTTGATGGTACACCTTGGTCTTGTGGGTAAAAGGGTTGTTTCCTGACCTAGATGGTACACCTTGGTCTTATGGGTGAAAGGGTGGTCTTATCACCTTGATGTGACCCCTCTTGTTGACTAATGGCCTTATGTTTCCCTCTTGGGCCTAATGCCCATTTTGGTTGTGGTACATTGACCCTTTTGTTATGATGACTTAACTTTATTTTTTTTTATTATTTTTATTTTTGTATGACCACTTGACCATTATTACCCTACCCTAAGTAAACATAATATTATTTTATGCTTATTTTTGTAATTCTCCTAAAAGGTAGAGATAAAATACGAACCTTCTAAAAGACCTTTCAAATCTATAAATTAAAATTTCTAAACCTCATTTTGGATCTATCTTGACAAAAGAGGAAGTTGGAGATCTGATCATATAGCTGCTCTAGGGTTCGCTGTTGCTATTTTTGCTTGATGTCTTTGGTTTGGTGCCTAAAGTCTAAATATCTACTGCTTCCAGAGTTTGGTGTTGCTGCATTGTGACTTGTATGATTCCCTTGGTATGATCTGTGACCTTGCTATTTTTTAATAGATTGGGTTGTGACCCTTGTTGGTTGCCAAAACTTGGGTCATGACCTTACTGCTGTTAGAGTTGGATCGTGAACCTCA
This sequence comes from Pseudotsuga menziesii, assembly GCA_001517045.1. Classification (NCBI taxonomy): domain Eukaryota; kingdom Viridiplantae; phylum Streptophyta; class Pinopsida; order Pinales; family Pinaceae; genus Pseudotsuga; species Pseudotsuga menziesii. Next base: position 702,997 of record LPNX010695557.1, read on the forward strand.
TTTAACCTTCCTATATGGGCCATGAACCTCACTCATCATGCCTACCAGGCCATGACTTGTTTAAGGCTATCTAGGTTGAACCTTGACTTGTTTAGTTGTCTCTAATTGAGCCGTGACCTTTGCTGGGTTTGAACCATAATCTTGTAGGATGATTAGGCTGAGACATGATCTCTATGGGTTGTATGATTTGAGCCATGACCTATGTTAGGGTTGGATTGTGTCTTCTTGGGATGACATGACTAGGTTGTGTTTTGATATGTGGTCTGGTAATTCTTCAAGTGTATTCCATGACCACCTTTCACCTGCTAGTATCTTCTATGTTTGTATTTCACCCTGCTAGAGATGTCATAAATGGTTTTCATCCTGTACCAGGTTGTTGTACCTTTGACCCTTGTTGAGACTTTCAATATGGGTTGTGACATTTGAAGAATTCCAAGCCATATTGAGGCTTGTTGCTACACTGGTTGAAAGTTCTTAGTTTGGTCTGAGGTCTGTGTAACCTTGTTTCTTTCCTTGTAGCGAGATCCTTTGTTCTTGTATAGGATGTTACCTGAGTTTAGGAGTGGACTTTCATCTTTACCTGGTACTTTTATGGGATGTTACTTTTTTGTTTATCTCTATCTTACTGGGGTCTCTGTTGAGTCACAAAAATACCACATTTTATTCATCTTTCATATATAATTTGTCACCTTATTCCTATTTTATCCTTCCATGAGACCATTAATATCCACCATTTTCATGAATAAATATGGGTTACCTTGTTATTTTCCAAATCATTTTTTTGAGTATTTTGAGTGAATTTGTGGTTAATTATTGAGAAAAATAACATATTTTCATTATACCTTAAAGTTGGATGAGTTTGGTGATGATTATAGGAATATTTGAAGACTTTAAGGAGATCAAAAGTCACCACCTAGCCTCAAATTCGAATTTCATCTTCAAGAAGTGGGCTAATTTCAAGGAGAAGATCATGGAAATGTGGAGAGAATATATCATCCAATATTTGTTGGAGGATTTGAAGGGATAAGTTGAGAGAAAAGTGGGTATGTTGGAGAATTTTGAGGGATAAGTTGAGAGAATAGTGGATCTGTAANCTCTCCTCATTTTGTTAGAGATCTTTCTAGTGGTTTGGAAGTAGGGAATACTTTAGAGTTAGTCATAGAGTGAATTTTTGATTATTATGTAATGGAGATGATGCTTTAATGCAACTCCTTTGATTCTCTCATGAAAATTTTGAGTTCCTTTCTTATGAATTGTTCGTGTAGATTTTCAGTAATTTATTTCTTATGAATTGTTAATATAGATTTTCAGTGATGTCTTGGTTATGAATTAGTTGTGTTGATTTTATGTGAGATCACAAGTTAATGTTGATTGTTTTATATCAGTTTATTTCATGCAATCTTTTGCTTTCTTAGATTAGATTTATTTCACACAATTTCTTGCTTTTCTAGATTAGATTTATTTTTATGTCATTTCTTGCTTTTGCAAGCTTAATCCAATTTCAGTTGCATGTATTTTTTATTTCACTAGAATATTAGATTAAGTTAGCAATACTCTGCCGTTGCATATATTTTGTCTGTGCCTCACAAGTTTACGCTCTCTCCGGGTTGACAATTAAATCGTTGGATATATGTTATAAATTGTTTAATGTTTTTCCCCAACAGTCTCCACATTGGTTGACTGAGAAGAGTAGACTGCTAATGTATGTGCCTAATCTTCTAGTACTTTAAAATACTCTCTCTCAGGTATGTCCATAGTTCTTGTAGTGACTTGTCTCCTAAGAGACAAAGTCTGATCGAAAAAGTCATCTTAGTATAAGGAAGGTCTAAACCAGTTATGCTTTTCTCTTTTACTGATTCTATCTATTAGTTTGGTTTAACTTGTTCATTAGCTTAATTTTACTATTGTTGTTATTAAGTATTATTGTGCATTTCAACTTTAACACTGGGACCTTTGGGAGGGTTAAAGTTGAAAGAGATGAAAATTATGTTTAAAATTATCTTGCACTTGTCACTGTTGTCTTTTCTATGTCATCCTTTTGAGTAATTGATTTGATTTGTTGCACAAGTTAGTTATTTTGAAAATTTCTAAAACTTCAACAACTATAACTCATCATGAGTACACCAGAAGTATTTCAGACACAAAAATATGATTGTGAAAGGTAGAATAAGCATACTTGTAGGAGAAGTTTCCAGGAAGGAAAGTTGTCTTGAGGCACTAAAGATATTTTCTAAGTATTTCATTACATGGCGAACATTTCCAAAGACGACAAGTAAAAGGGAGAAGACCCTAGGGGGATTAGCAACAACCCAAAATATAGTGTTCAAATCCTAGTAAGCATGGAAAGGGAAGGAAAATAGATACAAATCATCCATAGAATCAGTAATTTCCAACATACCATGACAAGGGAAGAATTGGTTATATTTTCCAACTACACAAGCTTCATAATTGAGTCTCCAATCAACAATCTTTGTCATTGATGTCAAAGGGGGAGAATTAGAGTAGTAAAGTAAGAACTGATTTAACCTCCACCTGGCTCTCCACCCTATACAAGTTGATTTGACCTAGAACTGATGGGTTTGATTTGTAGTAGCCAAGTAGACTAGCCCAAAAACCTTTTAGTAGTGAACCTTTTCTCATGAATCATATTTTAACACCATAGTCCATGGGGATTTGGAATTGATGGATAAATGATGATATGATAATTGATCATACTTGTATGATACACTTGGTTATGTTTTGATATGTTATTTTGCACTATATTCAATGTTATTACATTATATTAATTCATTGTAATCTCTGTTGTATAGCTCTAATCTAAAAATATTCTTGAAAATCTATAATTTTTTGTATTTTTCATGGCACCAAATCATTGCTAGTTGATTCAAAAGTTTTTTTTCAAGTCGTGAGTCAAGTTTGACTCCTCAGTTGTCCTCCAAATCATCCAATACCCACAAGTAATGTCCAATACAAAGCAACCCTTCTTACCCTCCAAATGAATATAAAGACCAAAAGGAAAGGCGACTACTCCAAAGATAGAAAGAAACCACCAACAAGGTCGTTGGTTATGTAATTTATATCAAAACCTATAGAAACCCTGCAAAAACGTAACCCTTAAAGTCCTTGAAAATCCATGTAATATGTCTCCAAATGACTTGGCATTTAGTGGGTCTAGGAATCTCATTGTCTATTGTCATCACACAAGGTTACTGCTACAGGGAACCATCACAAAAGCTGCCCAAAATGTTATTTATGTCGGGTCTTTTTCCACAAGCTTCCCATAACTAGCCCATAACTAGAGATTTCTTGTTGTTCATCACTGATTTGATGCACAAATTTGGAGTTTTAAAGCTTTTCTCACGCCCAGGTTTTCCTAGACTAGAAGAATCAAAGGTTTTGTTGTTGTTTCACATGCACAGGGCCATTGAGATTGGATAAATAGGGTTGTTTACATGTCTAGAAATACCCAGAAGTGAAAATTTAATGTTGTACGGGGGTAGGATAGTCCTCATAATTGTTCAGATTTCTTAGAATCTAGCCCATACCTGATTTTCTTTACACATGTTTTCCAGGATAAAGGTTTAAGGTTGTTACTACTGTTTTTAGGGCTCAAAAACCACCCAGAACTCACCAAACTTGATTTTGTTGTTGCTTATCACTTGTTAGGGATGCTTTGACCTAGACACCCACCCATAACTACATATGAGGCTATTTTACTATTGATTTAGGGTACATAAGTGCCCATAATTCATGGTTTGGGGTTGTGGTTATTCCTAGAACTCAAAGATTGTTGTTTTAATGCTTCATAAGTTCCCAGAAAATAAAGATTAATGGTTTTTTTCACCAATAAATATTTCCCAAAGCCAAATTTTATCCCTTTTGCTGATATACAAAGGTAGAAACAAAGCCATGACATGCGGGGAGGTACCCCAAAAAAATTCATACTTACTTTTCATCCCTCAAAACTAACCATGAATGCCCCCTTTGTGCCTAGGTTAGCTCAAAATAGTTTTGAAAAACTAACTAAAAACTCTATGCAAATAAGGGGTTAACATATTCCTTGGACTTTATTTGTGTAAGGATTTCCCCTTTGAGCTAGATAGGAGAGCTAGCCTAAAGAGAGTAAGATGAGGATACCAAGGTGACAGTGGATAGCTTATATGAGGAGTCATCTTCAGGTTCTTGCATGTGTAGATAGGAATTTTTCATTGAGCGAGAATTTAGGAGGTAATAGGAGTAACTACAGAGAGACCGGAGGTCGAGTAATGTGTTTGAATGAGCATTTGTGAGATAAAACTACTCAAAATAATCTAAGAATAGGGAAAGGCTAAAGGACAAAAGATAAAATCCTTGTCGAAGAAGCTCCAGAGAAAAGATAACCAAATTATATATTTTGAGGACAAAATAAGAGAAAGGAATAATGTATGTGATATTTATAGAGAGAATGATAAGTCTAAGGGTTGAGGCCTAGTCAGAAGCCCAACACAAATTTTACTTACAAAGACAAAAAGAAGACTTGAGCAATCACATATAGGATCTCAAACAAGTTGAGATATGAAGGGATATAATAGTTGAAGTGCATCAGGGTTTGTGGGAAATACTAGAAATTATTCACAGTACCATTATTTCATGTATGAAATGTATGTTTAATAAAAAAAGACTAGAGAGATGTGGCTCAAATTAAAAAGGGAAATTCTGACGGAATTCCCATTGCTAAAAATGTGTTATACATCTTGTACCAATCTACTAACATATTTAACACTGCAGTAGTGGAAGGTTTCATCCTAACTGTTAAATTTTTTAGGGGTCATGATAAAGGGCATATAGAATGTGCCAAATGAGAAGGAAGGCAATTCAGGAAAAAGTAGTAAAGGTTATTATTATAAACATGATTGATATATTATTTAAATTTTGCTAAACTTAACTGATAATAGTTAAAGTAATTAAACTCATGCTTGAAATTGCTAGCTAGAGTCGCCATTAACTTTACTGAAGTGTTTGCAATTAGATGTGAGAAAGATGAAACCAAAAAAATTACAATCACACCAAACAACTGTTTTGAAGCTTTTTTTTCATCACTTATTGAAACTAGTAGGGTATCATGATGACTGTATTGGGTGCATATTAAAAGGAAATGGAAACCATGGAATGCAAAGAGGTGAATATTATTATATATTATAATGTACATGTTTCTTTTAATATATAGAAACATAGTCCAAACGCATACCATATAAATACTTGATATTTTGCCACATGGGCTATTGTTATTTTTGCCACATGGTATATTATTTTCAATGCATTTTGTAATTATTAAAACAGAGTTTTACAAATGAGTGAAAAGAACATAACTAACATAAGAACTAGATACAATTTACGACAGGTTTTTTAATCAACTTTAAATATTTGTTGCAAGGAATAGATGTTGAATTTTGCATTAGAAAAGCGATGCTTTGCTTTGAAATCACACACCCATTAGAAAAAAAAAGGAATAGTTTTTACAACGAATTTTCAAAGCCAATGCCGAAAGTTAAAGCATGTCATAGGGGAATATTCTTTGTTGTGAGAATATGATAACTGGGATATTTAAACTCGATTACATTAAATCCCATAAAAGATGAATTTCAAGGAAGATTAGACTAGCATAGCAAAAATCGGTGTCCTAAATGCAAAAATAAATAATCCTAACTGCATTCATAAATCACCCTTGTTGGTCACGACCTAGCTAGCTGGGGCTCATCCTGTTGCACCTTGCATTTTTTGAGTAGGTGCACTCAATGTGGACACATGCTGCAACTCTTGACTAGGGGTATTAGATGCCTTTACTTAAATGTGGACACCTACTGCAACTCTTGACCAAGGGTCTCAAACGCCCCTTCTTGAAACTCACACTGATCATTCAGATAAGGAGAAGCACTTCCATACACTTGACTGGAGAGAAACACACTTGACGAATGAGCTAGACTCGATCGATTATGAATTCATATCTGAATAATGGAAAATGGGTCGGAGTTTAGGTGAGTTTATCTCTCACATCATCCCCTATGCAACTAGATGTCGTCGAGATCTGTCAAACTTGACTAGAGAGAAACACACCCGGAAAATGAGCTAGACTTGCGACTCAAAACCCCAATTCTTGCCATCCCCTCTGCAACGTGTCTGCAACTACCGTCGGGGTCAAAACCCCAATGTTCCCCCGCTCATTTTTTTTGCACCGTTTCTCCACTCCTTTTGATAATAAAACCCCTAAATATATTGCATATTTTTTAGCACATAGAATAAACCCCTTAACCCTAAATATGACCCCAATATAATGTTTCATTTTTGGATAATTATTAAGCCCCCAATATGAACAGACGTGATATGGTATTGGTCTGTCAACAACACCCCGTGTCACCTAGAGACAAACCCTGCATCATAATGACCAATACATTAACAAACCAGAATGTTCTTGTATGATAAAAAATAACACTTAATATTTTATAAGACACGTTGGAGTAAATAATTCCAACATGGTGTGGTGACATTTCAAGACTAGAAGCACGTATATGAGTTGTATCTTTGTCAAAATGAAGTACGACACGAGGGACATGTGTTAGTAGAGAGTTGGTGCATCTATTGCACTTATTAACTCTTGGAATTGTTGATGGAGTTGTTTGCACATTTATTAGGAGATCATTGAAGAGTTGAATGAACAATATCCCCGGAGAACATCTTTATTAGACCAATGGTTCCAATGATTATACCCACTTATTATAGTGGATGGTTGTCCCTTTATACGGACTTCTACAAATTGATGTTATTTACAAATTGATGTATACATGGTCAAGGTTGCTTTATTAGTCTTCGAAAGTGACAAAACCCTAGATTCACCACGCCATTTATTGAGATTTTTATATTTGCCATTTATTGAGATTTTTATATTGTTTAAAGTTAAATGTTGACCATATCTCCCCATTTGAAGGTTCTTTGTGATAATTAATTAATATGACCTTTTAACTTTTATCACGCATTTAACACATAATTAATAAAACGCTAGCTACTACAAACATGAACCAAACCAATCTTCAAATGGTTTTTACTTTCACATATAATTCCCTTTCAAGTAGCTACTACAACCATAAAATTCCCTGTTTCAATGTAGAGAAAGAAAGATTGCAACCATTTCAATTTCTGTGGAAAATCCTATTCATGGCTTTCGTATAAATAAATTGGTTATTCATTTTGTTTGCTAGAAAATTTTATGGTAAGTGACTTTTCGCGTAAACATCATAAAAACACTAAAGAAGTTGACAATTTCAACCTTTATGTTTTTGGGGGTGGATTTTCAAATTTTAGGTGATTTTAAAACTAGCAAGAAGGTGTAAAGGAACATCCATAGAAGAAATTAACATAAAGTTCCAAGCATATATGTTTATTCTCTTTTAAATGAAAGTGTCAAGTCAAACCAGTGTGGATGATATGTTGTTTAAAAAATAAGTATAAAATTTGAGTTGATTAATAATATTATCTACTAAAATTTATACCCACCAAACATGGGAATTAATAGGAGTATGGGTTGCATGTAACACAACATATTTTTGTTCATCTTATTTGCAGCAAACTTTAATTATTGTAATGTTTATTTTGTACAGATTATGTTATACTATTACAGACCTTTGATACAATGACAATTTGTGTGTATGTACTTAGATAAATTTATGAACATTCTCTCTTTTGCAAAGCTCCAACGATGATAAACTATGTTAAACTGTGAATTCCATCGGGACACATATAGAATTAAAATATTACTATTTTGGTGTCGACATTAAGAAGGAGAAATCAAACTGTAAATATGCAAGTTATTCAAAAGTAGATACCCCACAATTGCATTTGAGTGATTTTCGAGACAACTCTTTGATAAACAATTCTCATTCATATAGCTTTAACCTTGTGAAAAAATAATCACATGCAAGTAGTTGTAGTTCTTGCGGTTTTAGGTCTGGTAGCTCCTAGGGAACAAGTCCAGGCATTATGGTGAAATAAGCACTGGTTTATTAAGAGGGGAGAGCTGAAATGGAGGAAGTCCTACTTGTTGATGTTTGTAGCTCGGATAGGTATTTCCATGGGTGGGTGTCTTGCTCATGGGAATTGTCACCATGACTTCTCAGGCACTTAAAAAATACACTTTAATTAATGAAATTGGTTCAATGGGTTCTGTTGAGCATAGACCTGTCCTTGGGGAACAAGAGGAGTTCGGGTCGAAGCAGGTGTAGGTGTCATTAGTGGTTGGTAGTAGGTAGAAGAAACTAGAGGGGCTGCGAAGCCTACTGTTTGGTCATTACAAGCAGGTTCTAGGAAATTCGGTACATGAACGTGAGGAATAGGTGTGGGAGATGCATATGAAGGTGTGGCTTCATACTGAGCCACTGCGCGTGAAAAGTCAAGGGTGTATCTAGGTTTGGAAACATTACTAGGGGTGTTATTAGAGTGAGGTGGCATCGAAGGAGAGGTCGTGTACAGGTGGGGCTACTAGGTGATGGATCCAATGACTCCATCAACAACATGGGATGCCCCTAGTGTATTGTGCCGTCAGGATCCTGTTAGAATTAATGTGCCATTGATCTTTAAGAGATGAGTGCAATTAGATTGTATTATTATGCAATGTAAAGGAATGAATAATACGCATTGAACAAGACAAATTTCATAGGAAATAGATAAGTATTGCTTAGTATAATTACAAGATAAACTTCATTAATCCCAACAGTATACAACAGTGTTACAAATAAGGGAATTCGAATCATGTTGATAGGATTCAAAACCACTAACTCAATCTAACTGCATGGCTAACTATAAGTGTCTAAATCACTATCGGAGTTCATTAGATCAACTCCAGTTGTCTAATTCAGTCTCTCAATCAATTATAATAAGTTAAACTAGTCTAACTGATGTGGTAGGTGAGAAGTAGGTGAGAATAGGCACCCACCCACATGCAGCCATGCAAGACTGGTGCTAACTGAACCAGAGGACATCTAACTAAATGTAACTAGAGCATACCTTAGCTTGACTAGTCACCAACTACCAACAACTGAAGGAGGTTGGTGCTGGCACTCCCAGTGGCTCCTAAATTGTAGGGATTAGTCTAGGAGGCGCATAAACTAATGCATGAAGGTGCAGTCAGTTGCAGTTAGCCTATATCTATGTTCCCCACACTCTAGTGACTGGTACATGTGGCCCCATTAGGCCAAGTGGACCCAATGGTACTATTGGACCCACTAATAACTAAATGACTCCTAAGTTAGGTAAATATAATCTAATAGACCAGTTTGGACAAGGGAGAATTATAAATCCTAACACCCCCCCCCCCTAATCCTAACTTGGACAATTGCGGGCCCTAGAAACAAGGCCAAAAGTTACCCATATACAAATCTNGGGCCCTAGAAACAAGGCCAAAAGTTACCCATATACAAATCTAAAAAGAAAAAAAGGTTGCTTAATAAACCGAGGAAATAGGGGAAAACCTCATGGGAACCCCCCCCCTTAAAATAAGAAGGAACAAGAAGAATGAATCAAGAATTTACACCTAAAAGAGATCTTAGAAAGGAAACTCTCTTTTCAGTGAAGGGCTTGGTGAAAATGTTTGCAATCTATTCCTTTCTAGGACAATAATGGAGTGTGATAGTTTTGTCATGCACTAGTTCCCAAATATAATGCGTGTGAACCTCAATGTGCTTTGTTATTTGCTTATGAACTGGATCACTGGAAAATTGTATGGTGCTCTGGTTGTCACAATAAATGTCCACTTAAGGTGAAGTACAAATCCAAAATTCTGTCAAGATTCCATGTAGCCAAACTACCTGGATAGCTACATTCACAGCTCCCCGATACTTTGCCTCTGTTGAAGAGAGTGCAAGTGCTTCTTGCTTCTTGTTGGGCCAACAAATTGGCCCATATCCGACTATAAACAAAAACACCTGAAGTGGATTTCCTATCATTCCCATCTCCTGCGTAGTCTGAATCTGTGAAGCCTATGAGATCAAGTTGTGCACCAGGTGCATAATGAATTTCATAATATCTAGTGCCCTACACATAGTGCAAGATCCTTTTTGCTTCCTTCCAATGCAACTCATGTGGCTCCTGCATGTACCTTGCAGCAACACTCACAACATAGGATATGTCTGGTCTCAAATGTGTGAGATATAGAAGGCTCCCAATGAGTTGTCTGTAACGAGTGTTGTGTACCAAAGTCGTAGAGCCACCTTCCTCTATCCTAATGCCAGATAGGAAATGAGAAGGGGCTGCCTTGCAGTATTCCATGTGGAATCTTCTGATAATGTCTAATGAGTATCTATACTGTGAGATCATGATTCCTGAAGTATTTTGACTTACATCGATACCAATGAATTGTCTTAACAGTCCTAGATCAGTCATAGTGAATGATTTATTTAGAGCTGAACTGATGCTTCTCAATCCAGCAACAAAGCTGCTAGTAATGAGAAAGTCATCCACATAAAGAACAATCAATAAAAATAATCCCTCTTTCTTCTGCATGTAAACATTGCAATTTGATTTGCATCTTTCAAATTTCTGTGACATGAGGAAGGCATCCATTTTTTAGTACCATGCCCTTGGGGCTTGTTTGAGTCCATACAATGAAGGAAGGATCATCAATAAACCCCTCAGGTTGTTTCATGTAAATCTCTTCCTTCAAGTCACCATGGAGGAAGGAACTTTTCACATCCATTTGATGTACCTCCCATCTCTTGGAAGTTGCAACTGCCAAGACAAGTCTGCTGGAATCCATTCTATCTACTGGAGCGAATGTCTCATTGTAGTCTAATCCTTGAACCTGAGAGTATCTTTTGGCCACCAATCAAGCCTTGTACTTGGTTTTGGTTCCATCAGAGACTATCTTGTTCTTGTAGAGCCATTTGCACTAAGCTATTTTCCTCCCTAGAGGTGAGGAGACAAGTTACCAAGTTTTATTATCATGTAGCGAATCAAATTCCTCATCCATATCTTCCTGCCATCTAGGATCATGGCAAGATTCCTTGAATGATTGAGGATTTGACCCCAACATCACATGAAGCACCTCTCAGGGAGAAGTGGATCTATGTGGGTCAGTACAACATTCTCTTTCTGACATTGGGACCTCATTCTTCTCTTATCATCTGGATCCCCAGCTGCTTCAGTGAGCTGTTGAGCCCATTTAGGGTGCTGAGATGAAGTGGATGTTGTATCTAGATCTATATCTCTTTGAGGTGTAAACTCAATATCTGAATCATGTTGGTCTTCCTCTTGTTCTGAATCTGAATTTGAATCTGAAATGTTAGACAATAAATATGGATATGCAATAGGAAGCAAAGGAGTTTTGATACCTTTATTTGCTTCGAGTAGAAGCTGTGGCTGTACTGGATCTGAGTATGGCATGAAATGAGAGAAAGCATATGCCTTGGAGGCATGATCTGCAATTCCTTTCGTTATAGTATTCCCAGTTGAAATTTATGTGATCTGTACTGAGTCAGGGCCAAATACCACTTGCTTTGGTGAGCCAGTGTTAGTCATCCGATATACATACAACAAATTTGCTACAAGAGAGGACACATAGAGAACATTCTTGAACTCACCATGCTAGATTTTAATGGAACCTCTTCCTGTTGTTGGAATTTGGGAGTCATCACCCATATGAATAGTATGCCCTCCTGTGATGTTGAGAGTGGTGAAGGAGTCCTTAGAGGCAACCATGTGGTTGGATGCTCCATAATCAATCAAGTAGGCTGTCAACCAAGAGAGGCCAAATTTCAAGGCACGGCACCTCTCATGATCATCTGTCAATTGTCCGCTATCATACTTATTTGATCCATGTGGAACAACAATATGGTTCTTCTTGAGGAGAGTGGGAAACTGGTCGGTCTGCTTCTTCATGCACTAGTTTTCAGGATGAAAACCCCTCATACAACAAGTACACTTTGTCTTTTCCAACTTTTTCTTTGTCTTGGAGCCCAAATTTCCTAAGGAAGACTTATGAATCTCTTTAGGATTCAAATCATATGCTTTAGGCTCCTTCCCCTTGTGCCTCCCTTTAGCTTGCGCATTGGTAGAGTCTGACATCAAAAGAGCTTGGTTCTTGGAAGTTTGAAGGACTCCCATTTGGACCAACTTTTCTTGCTCATGTATTAAAGACTCGACAAAGCCATCAAGGGAAGGAATCTTCCAATTGGAAATGGAAGCTCTTCTGGAATGGAAGGTAGATACAAAGACATAATACTCAGAACCAAGTTTGTTGAGCACTAAGAGCACAAGTTTCTCATCCTTCCTCTATATTCTGCACCGCTTACATTGTAGTGCAAGAGACTTGAATTTAGTAAAAAAATGTTGTGTGGTATCGAAACTACTGGGCTGCAATGATATTACCTCATTCTCTAGAATGTGTCCCGGAAGCTCATCTTTCTTGCTGAAAAATAATTCAAGCTTCTCCCAAGATTCTTTGGGAGTCTTCAATCCCTCAAGATGAAAGAGGAGGTCTTTGGATATGTGAGCACAAAGGAAGCAAATGACTTCATCCAACTGGTTCAAGAACTTGTTTTTCTCAGCATGATGATGAGTTTCAGTCTCTCAGCCCATTGTCATCCTGTACAGGCTAAGATTGCGCAAGGAGACCTGCATATCTACCCTCCAATAAACATAGTTGAAGGGTGTTAGGATCCTCCATCAATTCTCCTTCTGATTAGTTAATTTCTTCAATCAAGATACGTATCACCTATAAGAAACCACTGCAAAAACAAAACCAATTAGCACTATGTTAGAATCAAGCCTTCCATCTCGAGATGTACACTTTCTCAGGGTCCATCACGCATGCAGAGAATTCTCTGAATGAATCCAGAGTTAACAATGCACACTTTGTGAGACTTATGTGGAAACCCAGTTGCTTCTGGTGTACAATGGAGATCGAACATACATGAAGCTTTCCTGAGGAGGATCTAATACAATATTAGAATTAATGTGCCATTGACCTTCAGGTAATGAGTGTAATTAGATTGTCACTATATGCAGTCTAAAGGAATGAATAATACACACTGAACAAGATAAATTTCACAAGAAATAGATAAGTATTGCTTAGTATAATTACAGTATAAACTTCATTAATCCCAGCAGTATACAACAATGTTACAAATAAGTGAATTTGAATCATGTGGGTAGGATTCGAATCCACCAACTCAATCTGACTACATGGGTAACTAGAAGTGTCTAATTCACTATCAGAGTTCACTAGATCAACTCTAGTTGTCTAATTCAATATCTCAATCAGTTATAATCAGTTAAACTAGTCTAACTGATGTGGTAGGTGAGAAGTAGGTGAGAATAGGCACCTACCCACATGTAGCCATGCAATACTGGTGCTAACTGAACTGGAGGAAATCTAACTAAATGTAACTGGAGCATAACTTAGCTTGACTAGTCACCAACTACCAAAAACTGAAGGAGGTTGGTGCCTACACTCCTAGTGGGTCCTAAATTGTAGGGATTGGTCTAGGAGGTGCATAAACTGATGCATGAAGGTGCAGTCAGTTGTAGTTATCCTCTATCTGTGTTCCCCACACTCTAGTGACTGGTACATGTGGACCCATTAGGCGAAGTGGACCTAATGGTACTAGTGGACCCAATAATAACTAAATGAATCCTAAGTTAGGAAAATATAATCTAATAGACCAGTTTGGACAAGGGACGATTATAAATCCTAATAGAGCCAACATGAGGAGCATCAAGTATGGTGGTGTAAAGGTAACCCGATTGCGCATAGATAAGGTTGAACTATTGTGCTTTGAGGATTCCTTCTTCCGTGGTTTGTGGGCACTAGGATGCAACATCCTTGGCAATAGGGGGACAAAGGTTTTAAGAAACCAGTAAAGGAAGATCCCGTCATTTAACTGGATTTTGCACAAATTACGGTGATGACGTCACTCAGGGATGTGATCTATTATATGGGTAGCAGTGTTCTGTCTACAGGATAACATGATTTCCACACCTTCACCATAATGGACGGGTAGCTGGAAGTACTGGAGGAACATCGAGGCTAAAGAGGAAAAATTAGGATAACTGGCTTGGGGAAGCTCAATGTATCATTTGGCTGCAACACTAGTGAGTGTGTGCTGGAATAGCTACAGTCAGATAGAGTCGTCCTCTATGTTGTTCGAGGAACACCATAAGTGGAATGACATAATATGGTTCTGAGGGTCTTCTCCCGCCTTTCCTTCAAACTTAGGGATGTCCAAAGGGAGTTTGGTAGGCATGGGAGCAGGGATAATTTTAGGGGGGGAGTTTATCCCATGGGAGAATTTAAATGGGTTATAAATATTTACTGGGAGAATATTAATATGGAAAGTTTTTTGTTTTTAATTTAACACATTCGTCCAATATTTATTAATGAAATAATTAAAAAAAACAAATAGGTCTTCCCTATTAATTAGGGAGAGAAAAAAAATAATTCTTAGCCTTTTCAAATTTACCTCAAAACGTACTTTTGTCCCCAATTTCTATTTAATCTTTACTTCACCCTAATTTCTTGTAAAATTCATGTTCAATCCTTCCATCGTCCCCTATTTTTTTGTAAATGGGAACTTATAGCTATTATTTAGCCCTCCATATTTTGTTTAAAATTCCCTCGTCAAAATTGTGTGGAAACCTTTCTTTGCCACCACTTTTATTAATGGAGGTTTCGAATAGTTATTTTTCCCTCGATATTCTATCTAAAATGAGGAATTTAACCCATATTTTTTATGTAAAGAATTCTTATATAAAAATGGTGTGGTACATACTACATACTAGTAGTTGCATTAAGTATGCAAGGAAGGAAAGCAATTCTTGATTTATTAAATATCGTGCCTGAAAGAGACAGGCAGATTGAGATTGAGAGACCATTGGAGCATCTAGCATTTTCAGACTTTTTTCATCGCAGTTATATACAGCAGTAAATTGAGTTGGGGTTGATTATTTTAGACTTCTCTCATCACAGTTATTTATAGTAAATTGAGTTAGGATTACTTCTTTCATGGGATATATATATGTCACTAAATTGAGTCAAGGTTAATTATTTCAGACTTCTCTCATCCCAACTGTATACCCTAAATTGAGTTAGCCTTGATGAAATAATGTAGATCATGTTTTTTATTTATTTTTATATAATAGAAATATATTACACAAGGTAAGTAGAGGATGCTAAAGTTATTTTTGCAGTTTCATAATATATGTTCAATGCACATATTTAATAAGCTTGAGTTTCTGTTTAAAATGACCTGCTATAACTTCTTGATGGAGTCATTTTCTGGTGGTAGAGATCTGCAGAGGTCTGAATTAATGAGTTAGATAAGGGATAACCTTCGCTTCACTATGCTAAAATATGTAACTATAGATAATAGTTTGTAGAATTTGTGCCACTTACTCATAAGATAGATTGAGGGAATAAAATAGTATCCTGGTCTTATCATGTAAAAAATAGCTAAATATTTATATAATGTTATCATGACAGGTAGAAGGGAATACATAGTGGATTGTTCTATGTTGTGTTAACAAATTCACAAATCTTCTATGTACCCTAGATAACATAAATAATTTGTGTAAGCTACATCTAGAGTTACATATTTTGAATTTGGCCTCCACAAATGGAATTCGGTCAAGTAATTCTTAGGGAGGGATGTGTAACTCCTTCCGTGCTTATAATCGGCTCAAATAAAAATAAAAAATAAAATAAAATAATTTGAATATACCAAAAAAATAAAAGAGAATATACAAAAAAAATAGTAGGCTTGATAAAAATAAAATAAATATCAAAACATAATAAAAATATGTCGGCTTGATAAGAGAATTAATTTTGGAGTATATATATACCAAAATAAACCAAACATTTATCAAATTAATCAAAGAACTCTTTCAAAAAAATAGTGTCTTTTGATTAGAATTTAACTAACCAGAGCTCTCACCCTAGGGTGAGAGCCTTCCAAGTATTTACTATTTTATATTTTAAAACTGTGTCAATATTCTTATACTGTCAATAAGAATAAGAAAATTGTTTTATATTTTACATTGCACATTATATACATTTTTATTTTTTCCTTGTATACAAATTTTTTGTTATATAGAAAACATTTCAATTACTCATTACCAATTGCTCTAATATAAATTATTTTACAAATACATTTATTGTTAATTTAAATTAATATTATTAAAAATAGTTTAACTCTATAAAAAAATGTGTACTCTTTCATAAGTTAACTATTTAGCAATTCTTGGTTGTCGTCCTTTGAATCATTTTATAAGAAAATCCATGCAAACGAAGGTAGGTGCTGTGAATTTTTCATATAGATGTTGTGAAAGCCTCTTTCTTTTTTGAAGTACAACATTTATTCTGAACTAAACAATCTTCTTTTTTTTAGTTAGAATTACAACAAATTTCATTCTAGATTATATATTATATTCAAAATTATTTTTAAGTTAAATAGTGTATTTCCTAGCAATAAGAAGATAAAAATGTGGAGGTTTTATTCATTTAAATGTGGAAGTTTTATTTATATAAATGTAGAAGTTTTATTTATGTTTTTTTTTGTGAGAGAGAATTTGAACTCACTTGTTTTAATTTATAACTTATCTCAATTACTCATTTACCAATTGCTTTAATATGACTTATTTTACAAATACATTTGTTGTTAATTTAAATTAATATTATTAATAATATCTTCTCTTCAACTATGGCATATTCCAACACCAAATTTAGAGAATATTCAAAACCATTTTAATTTCAAGTTGATATACTTAACAACAAAACTAAATTTGTAGAATATTAAAAACCATTTTGATTTCAATTGTTCACGTGGTTTCAATTTTTCAATTTTAATGGGATGGGAAGCTTCCAAGTATATATTGGAGGTGTAGATCTATGAGGCTATGACCAAACCATGACAATTGTTTGGAAAATTTATTATGAATATTAAGCAAGTGTATATATATTATATTATATTATATATTAAAGGTTTTTATATTATGCCTAAAATAATAAGTTAAAGAGTAAAATTTGGAGCAGAGGTAAACTTGGAACTCACTATAAGACTCCAGATTTATATCAGGTTTAAAATAATAAGTTAAAAAGTAAATTTTGGACAAGAGGTAAGAGGTAAACTTGCACCCAGTATAAGATTTCATATTTATATATTATGTTTATAGTAGTAAGGTAAAACTAAAATTATTTTGGAGAGGGATTGAAATTAAGTTAATTTTTTGAATATTTATATTATATGTTTATGTTTAATCAAAGTGTAATTTTAATTTTAAAAATAGATTTAAAATGATTTTTTATTGGTTATCTATTTATTTCTTCTTTAGGCAAGGGAATAAGTTATTCGTCTAAGTAACAAATTAAAGGTAAATTTGAAAATGGATTTAACATTTGTTGTTTGATGTAAATAGTTAGTCATAGTTTACATAATAAAAAATTTACAAATATTGAAAGGGGTTAAGTTTTTTAAGGTGTTTTTTTCTTAGTTTATTTATGTCTAAGTAAAATATGTGCTTAGCTTTCAATAATTATTATTTAAATTATTTGTAAGGATGGTGTAAAATAATGTTAAAGATTAAGAAGAAAGAAAAAAGAATGAAAATGAAAAAAAAAAGTGTTGTATGTGAAATGAAATAAAATAATCCAATAATAAATTGAAATGAAAAATGGTAAATTTTAATTTATCAAAGATAAAAGAGATTTTATATATATATATATATGAAGGAATGGTAAAGAAAAGTTAGAAATGATCAAACCTATGAATAAGATGGAAGTACACATTGGAGAATATATGGAGTATTGAGGAGGAAGTAAAGTTTTAATTTGTTAAAAATGTAAAATATAGCCAATGGTGGCTTAGCTTAGTGGGTAGATATTATTAGTCTTTATCATTATTAGGCTCTTTCTATGAGAGGGAACTAATAGAAAAAAATGAGAGTCAAAGATATAAGTTCACTTAGTTTAAAGTCATCTTTATAGTTTTAGTTATTTAACAACTTCTATAATGAGTTTCATAGTGGACTAGTTCATTAGTGTGTAATGTCCCTAAAAAAAATACAAAAAAAAACTAATAACGGTCTTTGCGTAGTTGTAAATATATATAGATTGATCATTTTTTATTTTTATATTGTATTTGGTAAATTAACTTCAACATCGAGTTTAAAATGTGATATTTTCCATATTTATAATGCTTGCAGGTTTGAGTGTCTTTCTTTGGCTGTTATAGGAGTCGTATTGCCATTATGACTTTACATGACTTGTGATTTTACTTGACATGAACTATCTTAGTTCGTAAGTTTGAAAACTATTCAGTCTAGCATTCTTTATGTAATTGTATGAGTGGTGATAATTGTTATTTCCTATCTGGCTTATGCACTGATTGGGAACTTTGACTTAATTACTCGTTCATGTTCGTTTGTCTTCTTTGAGAAATATAATCTTATATGTGTGGATGTTGTCTCATATATGGCTTGAGATTTACTTAGCATGTTTTCTAATGTATTATATCATTATGCCCTTGCACTTACATATATTCCTTGGTATGGATGGAGTTCTATTACTTGTGAATCCTTTAACCCTAAATACCTAAGCTTCCTAATGGTGACTTCATAATATAATATTTGTGAAACTTTGTTATCACTACGACCTTGGAGATCTATGGTTTTTATGGGGATTATTAATACTTATATTGGACATAACGTGTCAGGAAGTTGAAGGACTTGATATTCCATAGCTTACGTTTAACTACATGAGTGAAGGATTTTTTATAACTTAGGATAAATGTTTTCCTATCAAGGGTGTTGTTTTATGTATTTGTAGCTTTCATTGATCACACTCTTAAAGCATACATTCATGTGTTGTTAAATGGTTTTCGTGATATTTAATATAGCCCATGTGAAAGGGCATATTTTTTGTGATTAATTGGCCTCCATTTAATGTGAATAACCATGTCCTTCAGTAACTTTCCCCAAGCCATCACATGCCTTTGTCATTTGGCCTTTTCAATATGGAGAAAAGAGAGAGTGTCATTTAGTTAAGTTACATTTCAAACAGAAAATAATATTTCTTGATATTTGACTAGTGAGGACCACCTTAGACAAAATTTTGAAGAGGGAAAAAGGTAAAACAAAAATAAAAGAAAAAGACTAAATTGAGAGAAGGAATATCAAACTTTTTTCTTATAGAGAAACAACTAGCTTTAAGGGATCGGGAGTGGATTTTTCACAAGGAGGAAGAAGAATGGGAGTTGACATCGAGAATGGCTTAGCTTAGAGTAGGCCATAGGAATATTAAAAACTTTCATAGAGAAGCCATCAAAAGTGAAGCAACCAATAATTTCTCTAGCTTAATATTAAGGAAATACCTTTTCAATGTGGGTAGAGAAAATACCTTTCTATAGCATTAACTACATTGTTGAAACAGTAGGAAAGGGCCCATCATCTGTAGCATTAGTTTTTTTAAGGTGGATCTGTTAGGAGGCAAGGGACCACCTTGTCACCGAGCTCACCCAATTTGAATAACTATATAATTTCGTAATTCTTTTGGTGTGATAATTTGTTGATACAATGCATGTCTCTGGATTAAGCAAGTAGTGTGTTGCTGGATCAATTAGTCATTTGTAGCATTAATAAATTGCTGAAACAATTAGTTAATTAAATTATGTAAATACTACATTGCTAAAACAATTGATTACTTGGAATGTGTGATCTCTCTTAGGCTATGCAAGTGATTTCTTGATAATTAGAAGTGTTGAAAAATATTTAATTTCTTGTTGAATTGATATCACACGTTGAATTCATTATGTTTAATTAATACTGAAATAAATCTAGATGAATGTGTGGTTGTAGTTCATGGTCAAGTAGAATTAAGAATTCTAGAGCTTTGATGTTGTGTCGGCAACATAGAATAGAATTTTCATTCTTGCATGAGTGGTGATTGGATTTAACTTCTTGCAAAAGTAATATAGGACTTAACATCTTGCAAAAATAATATATGTGCTTTACAATTATGAACAATTCTATATTTCCATTCTTGCTAGAGTGATTTCATTTTTCCACAAGGAGTGATTTATTCTTGAAGATTGAATTAGTAGTAATTCTTCTTGAAGATTGAATTATCAGTTAGAATTAAGATGATGTAGTGAGAAAGAAGTTACATAACATTTTCAACAATTAGGTTGTTCAATTTAGCATTGGTTGATTTGGGTGATTGTATGAGAATTAGTGTCAGAAAGAATTGAAATAATATGAATAGAAACCTATTAGAAGAAAAAGTGAAAGCACATTGAAGTGTGATTTCTTAGGAATCAAAGAGATGGCGAATCTTCTTGGATAAAGATTTGCCAATTGTTTTACAATATTTGATAAATCAATGAAAGATTCATCAAATTTTATAATATTTTATAATGAAATGAAATGTTCGCCAAGATTTTACAATATTTTATAATTTAGTGAAAGATTCGCCAATATTTTACAGCATTATATAATAAAATGAAAGATTCGTCAAATTTTTTGTATATACATATTATATTATTGATAAAATAGCCTTGAAAATTTCCTATATATCATGGAGATTCGCCCATTTTTTATACATATAAATCTAGAGGGGGTTCTTAAAATCATCCCTGCATGGGAGGTCACAACGGGTCATGACGGATGGGGCTATTCGTTCATCGCACCAAATCGTGCAGGTTGAGACTAGCCATGAATGGCAGACTAGGACCTGGGCTAGTTCTAGGAGGTCCAACAATGGTGTTGGGGTCAATGAGCATGAAGTTACCGCGGGAAAATGGGGGATAGTAGGGATGAATCCCAATAGTAGAAGTAGTCACTGGGATGGTTTAAATAACTAGAATAGTGGTAGAAGGGCCAGTTCCCCATGCATAAATGTAGGAATGGTGTGAACCATGGTGGCTGGAGTGGGGCCCACTAGGACCAGGGATTGTAGGACCAACATAAGTGATATCTAGTATGAAGAGTGTTCCCAGAAGATCTACAATGATAAGGTTACTAACTAATTGGTGGTGAAATGAAGACCTATCCTCATCGTATTAAACATCGTGGAGAATATTGGTATGGATCCCCCTATTCTCAAACACTGTACATTAACTCATGATTTAACAAGATCATTGGAAAGGAAACTAGCTTCAAAGTTTTGGTCCACACCAGTAAATAGAACAAGTTTTGGTGTTCAAGGTGCTCAAACATGGCACCTCAGCTGATTTTGTCCAGAAGGAATGATTCCATCAGACCGAGCTGCTAGGTTTGAACTAAAACCTGATGTAAAATGAAATGAGCATAAAATAGCCTATGTCCAAGGAGAATAATACTACGGTGCAAAGGAATCTATAAATGTATGGGAACCACTGATCAAAACTCTTAACGATTTCAGTTTGTCCCAGTTTTATGTTCTTTCAAGACCATTTGATGGTTGAACGAGCTTTAAATTCAACTCATTATCTTGTTTCATGCCATGGAATACCCAACATACAACAAAGAAACTTTTCCATTTCATCTTGGCTACTTTCAAATAGGTTCTTCTATTCCATATGACTGTAGCATGAATCTATGAAATATTCTATGGTTGGCACCATTGCCATATTGTTCTACCAGAAAATGCTCACCTCAATGGCTTTCCCCAGGTGCCTTGGTGGCCCTTGATGCTCACCTTTCCTTCCTTTTTTATGTTAATTGTTGTAATAGATATTGCCATTTTTCATATACCAGTATATATGGATTTGCACATTAAATAAATGTTTATATGTGTTATGTCGTGAGTTATTTCTTCTATGTAGTGAATTTTGTTTGATGTTGTAGGTTTTGTCTCACATATATATGCTTTTTTTAATATTATTCACCAAAATGTTGGTGAATGCGTTCAGGATGCAAGTAGAGATCGAGATGACAGGAAGGTAAACTATTCCTTGTATCTAAGGTTGGGATGTAAAACTAGATCAATGATACATGTTATTCATTGTCGAGAAAAACCTAAAGTTACGCAGGCATCAAGATGAACCTAGGGTTGGTATTAGAAATGTTTCATATTCTGATTTTGTTGTTTTTGCAGGTTGAGCGCACAAGGTGGAACGAAGTAAAATTGATTCTATAGCCATGTTTTTGGTAAGCATGGAATGCTTGCAAATAAAATTTATGCGCATTATTCTTATAGTTCTAATTACACACTATTTTTTTTCTTTTTATTGGTTTGTTTGTAGAATTGTCGTGCATAGAAGAATTATCAATTTTCAACTTAAATTTTTTTTTTATTTTTATGTTTGGTTTTATTTGCATCTTAAAAACAAAAATTGTCAAATTAATATAAGATATAAGACAAATTAAATTTTTTTTAGCAAATGAATGACTCAATTCAAAGGAAAAAATTGAAGCATTTTTACATCATTTATTTTCTTGAAAACATTAGAGACATCCTACTTTCTCATCCTTGAGATCGCATGAAGTGCGGAGGAGAGCATACATATTTAAAACAAAAACTAAAAATGACATTGTTTTATTGATTATCCTACCTATTCTATGATAATTGGGAATTATAAATTAGTTACGTGTAAGCATATTTCCAATTTAACCACTCATGCCGCAGTAATAAAAATATGTTCATTTTCGATTTTCAAAATGAAAAATGCAAATATACAAGAATGTGCAAAATTAGTTGTTGAATCTGTGATTTAACAAAATAAAAACAAAAATGAAATTGATCTAACCTGGTAATTACTTGAAACCATCTTTAATAAGACTTTCGTAGGTTCGATTTCCATCCTTTGGATCATGTTGCAACTCTCCTTTGTCCTCCTTGCTCTCTTGTTCATATAATTGCTCCCTATCAAATGTATAGGGTTCTTCAAATGTTGATTCCTCATTCTCTTCAAGAGGAGTGGTTAATTTCTTGATGGCTGTTAAGATATGCTCTTCTTGGGAAGAATAGATCCCAGTTGTTGCTAGGATTTGAGTGAGTTGTTCCGCACTTTTTGCATCATTAAACCCATCTTGATGGTATTTCTGTATTTCCATATAAATTAATAGAAAAGAGGGCTCTTACAACACTATAACAAATTTGAAATATAAACCCAAAACTATACCAATAAAACTAATGGCCAAAAATAAAATCACCCTTACAGAAAAATTAAACACACTCTTGTAAAAAAAAATACAACATACTTTAAAACAAAAAGAAACCAATTTAGAAATAAGGTGTTGTGGGCGCAGATTGGTACAAAATCAATACTAAATCAAAACAAATTGGTATTAAATAAAAAACTAGTGCATAATGAAAGAAAACCAAACTTACAACTACAAAATTGTAAATGGAAAGTAATAATAGATAAATGCACAGTTGCATAAAAAACAAATTTACATAAAAGAAAAACTCTATCTTCCAGGGAAACTAAACAATTTGCATAAAAATAAACACTCTTAAATCAAAAGTAAATCATGCTTGCGAATAGGAAACATATTTACATGCAAAGGGAACAACAAGGATTTGGGGTAACCCACCAAAGTGGATGTGTCAGGATGTTACACTACGAAAATTCCATAGTGAAGACATCTTTGCTTCTTATAATTTCCCCTCCCCCTTTTTGTATAATATAAAAACAACCTTTACACCTACCTAAATTCTGATTTCCTTTTAGCACCTCCCTAGCAACAACGCCAAAATGTCAAGTGAAATATATGATAGTAATTTCGACACAAATTATCAATCCAGGAAGAGCGTAAAATTATGAGGTACAGGAAAAATATATACAGGGTCAGAGTAACACTAATGTAATCCAATATTCCATGCGACTGAAATAAAAAAGACATGTGACTAAAATATAAGAAAACATGCGACTAGTCTAAGTGTTGCACCTAAAATATCCACTGATGCCTGAGCACCCTTCAGAGAACCTGGCCATGGATTGTTCTGGATATTTTGTCCCACTATTGAGAAGGGTGGCGCTTTTTCTCTCTTATGACAGAGCACTGACACCCATTGTCTCTTGACATCAGGCATCGTCAATGCTTATACCCAGTTCACAAGGAGCGCCAATGCCTTTACCCTCTGTGCAGAAAGTGCCGATAGAGTTAAATTGGGAAAAAGGAAGATTCGAGAAACTTCCATGCGAAATCTCTCGTGGAGGTGGTTCTTATGAGCTAGGGAGAGGTGGAACTCAACCTCCTCACCCATAGGGTTCATCCCCTATCCATTTCCTAAAGAATCTCATCTCATATGAGACTTCCTTGGCCAATAAAAGAAGCCTTCATGAACTATGTGAGGGGAGACCAAGAAGAGCATCCTTATGATGTTGGATTGAAGTATGGTATTGAGGCAAAGTTAAGTGAGTTTGTGTGCAAAGAACTTTGTGTGAGTGTGGAGTGTTGTGAATGTGTCGTAAGACCATTGTGGAAGACAAATCTGGCAATGCCAAGGCTTTGGTTGTAGCTTTACCTTCTTATTTCATTAATACAAAAGTGTCACCCTTTCCCATATTTTATTTGTGTTAATATCAGTTAAATATTATTATATTCCTTGATCAATAATATGGATTGTTAATCTATCTGGTTACTCTCATCTTGTTGTCTTGTTTTCTTGGTGCTTCTTTACAGGTACTGTAGACCACATGGAGAGCAATGGAACAAAGACTAAAGCTTGCATATATGACGTATAAGAGTGATTTCATTAGTATATTAACCATCTAGGGAAAGGATGTATTGCTGTGGTGTTTTTTTCTATACTTGTACCATACAGGGTAGAGAAACAAGCGGTGTCTGCATCAGTTGTAGAGTTCCTACAAACAAAATTGGTGACCACACTCGGGATAGCTTGATCCAGTAAGATTTGGGGTAGATCCAATCAAATCTGGAGTAGATCTAGTTAGATCTGAAGAAGATCCAGTTACATCTATAACCTTTGGTAACATTCTCACTTGTAAAAATTTCATTCTCTTTGCTTGACTCTTTTGGATTATTAAGGTGAGTGATCGACCTTAATTTCTCATCATTTTCCTTCGTTTGAAGTCTTATTCACTTATGTATCAGTCCATCTCAGTCCTTTTAGTTTCTTTGCAGGTGATTGGTTTTTTTCTTTTTTTAGTTGTGAATTCGTCAGCGCACCTGGGAAGATTTGACAGAGCGATGTCCCTCTCTGGAGCCTACTACACCTTGGCACTAAGTGACGCTGGTGCCTTCATCTATATGACACAGAGTGTTATTGGCACCTCTAATCGGTGAAAAATATGCACTGTCCACCTGCTGGCACTCTGGTACAACGATACATAGTGCGTCAAGGTAAGTACATCACTGCCTTTGAGCTTGTGTTTTCAATTTTTTTGCTTATCTGAAGTTTGCTGTGTGATTTGCTTATTTTTTTCCTGCTGGATTTGAGAGTTTGGTAGCCTGGTCTCGTATTTTGAGTTTAGATTTAATATTTTTCATCAATAAGGAATTTGTAGTTTAAATAAATTGTGTTTAATTTACAGATTTTGGATGTATGACTGGCTTATCCCATTCTCTGAAAAGCTTGTTGTGAAAAAATAAGATATTTATCCTCTTTGAGATTAGTTTATTTCAGTTGTTTTATGTTATTTCTTTTTCAAAATCATATTAAAAAATACAAAAGAAGGCAGCTAGCTTGTTTTGTTTGCATAAATACTTAGAAAAAATTTCTTTATGAGTGCTTAGGAAAAGTTCATTCTTGGTTTGCATGAGTTCTTAGGCAAGTAGATCTTTATGATTTTGATTGAGAAAGTTTAGTTTTGATAGACATTAGAGTCTCTACTTTTTTTCTCCTTTCATAAATTAGATAGTTTTAATGGTGAAAAGCTTGCGTGTTTGAAAAGATTGTCATAGATCTTGAAGTTTGGTTTATTGAAAGTAGCATGACATCTTGTTTTTGAAAGAAAAAGATTTCTCCCCTACTCTAGTTAGCTTTCATTGAAGGAAAAGACTTGCATGACATATAGATTTTAAATTTGTATCTTGATATACACCTCACAAACATTCACTAACCATCAAGATAAAATAAATAGTATATTATGTTAAAAAAAATTAGTAATTTGAGTGATAGGGTAGATACATGTTCTGGCATCTTAAAACATAGTAGCTGTCATTTTATGCCTGCATTGCATCCCAGGGACTGTGTGGTTCTCCCATGTACCATAGGTATATCAAATGGCCTTTCACATACCCTTGAGATATGTAGAAAGGTACTTCACGTACTCAATTGTATATCGGAAGACCCTTTTCGGACGATTATGCATTAGACAACACTAATACAGATTTGAGCTCCCACGTACCTTGCGTATATCGAAAGACCCCTCTAGTATACCTTAACCAACTGAGCACA
Source organism: Pseudotsuga menziesii (assembly GCA_001517045.1). Classification (NCBI taxonomy): domain Eukaryota; kingdom Viridiplantae; phylum Streptophyta; class Pinopsida; order Pinales; family Pinaceae; genus Pseudotsuga; species Pseudotsuga menziesii. The sequence continues at coordinate 729,356 of LPNX010695557.1, forward strand.
TCCTTTTGGTCGTCTTGTTGGAGAAATACACTGAGAACAACACTCGGGGAGCTACTATGCATGTGCCGTCTAGGTAGTCGGGTATTCATTCAAGGGTATGGTCCCAATCCTCCTTGTCACATTTTACTATTGGACCCTACAGTATATTGCGAGTTGTGACAAACTGACAATCCTAGTGAGGAACCAACTATTACAATCCCATCTTTACATTTAAGTTTTCTTGTGGCCTTAGCTTGCATATGTTTTTTGTGTGTTTTTTCTTCTTTGTTTAGAAATTTAGAGTATAAAGCTTCATCCAACACCCTGGTGGATTTACATGCGAGGCGTTCTTGTAGGTTGCAGGGTTTACCACCTGGATCTCCTCCTGCCATGGAAGGAAATAGAGGTGATACCATGGACCGACCACCTTCTGTTGATTCTCATGTAGAAGATGTTCCAGTTAGTGGAACTAGGGAAGAATTCTCTACTTATGATAACCCCTTGGTACAACTGCCACCTACGGTTGATTCAGCCTTTCATTTTCCAAAGGAAGGTCAACCCGATTCATCGGATTGGTTATTTAACTACCCATCAGATGACGCTATAGGGACAGAATTTGGTCTAAATTCTCCTTTCTGGAAAACATCCCTAGGCCAATCCATTTCTGAATATGGAACTACTGCAACTGAATCAGAACCCTATGTAGTCACTCCTTTGATAAAACCATTAGAAATGCTCTGTCAAATACATAATTATTCCAGAAATCTATTGAGAGTTTATGCAATATGGGAGAAAATTTAAGAAGGAGAAGTTTTTCTTCTCTTCACCACCTTTCAAGAACAACTCCACCTGGATATTATTCCCTTTCTTCACCTCAAGTAGCTCCTGTCTCAAGGTCACCGACCCCAAAAACGGTTACTCAAGATCCAGGTCAATCCTCCACCCCCATCCCGCCTAATCACAACTCTCCATTAGTTTCCACTTTCTTGATAGTTTCTACACCTAGGGGGAATTCCCCAAATCAAGCTGCTTTACCTACCGGAGAAACTGTTTCTAGTATGTGGCATAACATACCAATGGGACCACTAGCAATAAAGACTCCTCCTCCTAATACCAACATGGTTGTACCCTCTTACGGCTGAGGAGGACCTTCATGGGTCTAACCCTCCGTCAATACGCCTTCTTGGGGATATACTTACCCTGGAAATAAACCACCTATGGTTCATCAAGTGTATCAACCTGCATCGTCGACGACTGTTTATCCTAGAACTACCACAAGAATTCTTATGTCCCTTGGGGGCAACCTAATTGGTCTAATGTCCCATCCTATGGAGGACCTTTTGTAAACACTGTTGGAGGCTTTAGAGGTCCACTCAGATTCCCTTCTCCTGGAGGACCCCTAGAGGAACTGGAGGACTTGATAGACCATCTAGAGGATCACCACCTAGAGGACCACCACTTGGAATCCCACCTCCCTCGGGTGGCCCACCACCTCATGAACCTTCTAGTGGATATTTTGGAAATCAACCACCAAACCAACCGTCCATGGGGACATCATCTATGCATGTTTATCAATCTTCTTATGGTCCTACTTATTTGCAAATGCCATACCAGTATTACCAATATCCTCAACCTAATCAACATTTGAAATTTCTTGCTACAATAGATTTTCCAGATATGTCTAGATTTATCAACGATCCGATACATCATGATCCCTCATGGCCGGTGATTTTGGTCAATTTACCCTCATACATACCTAAATTCAACGGTAAACCTGGTAAGGATACCAAAAACCACATGATGACGTTTCATCTATGGTGCTCAACAAATTCTCTATTGGATGGTTCAATCTGTCTACGATTTCAGAGGACCCTCACTGGAGTAGCTGCAAGATGGTATATCGAGCTACCCCAACATTCCTTTTAGGACTTTAATACTTTAGCAATGGAATTTTTAACCCATTTTTAGTTACCAATTCGGTACGATACATGTACATACCTGTTAACCTCGCTTCTCCAAACTACTTCCACCCATATCTCCGATCATATACATGAATGGAGACAAAGAGGTAGGTTGATTAAGGATCCCATTCCTGATCAGTTACTAGCTGATTGGTTTATGAAAACTTTACTGCCCCCCATTTCTAGGGATGTCTCCATGGGAGGTGTTGTTGCGGAGGAGCAGGCCATTAGCCGTGCTTAGTACTTATACTTATTTTATTTCCAGTCAGGCACTTTGTATGACTTAATTCCTCATGCTCCTCTCCCTACATCAGACCCCTCAAGGCCTGCAACAAAACCACCCTTTGATGGCGTTCTTGGTTCAGTTCAAACATGGCGACAAAATCCACGAAAAATCAAAATCAACCTGTCGCATCACCTAGTCAACCTGTTCCACCACCCAAAAATGCATCCCCTCTTGTTACTTCCACCGAAGTAAATGCGATTCAATCTGCTGAATCTTCGAGAGGAAATAAGAAAGGTAAAAATAAATCTAATAAATCATATAACCAACAGGAAGGTAAAACACAAAACCTTGATGTTGATCCTAAGAACAAGAGAAAGGAAAATTTTTCTTTCTGATTTGTGTAGGTGACCACTTTACTAAAGAATGTCCTTGGCAAGAGGAATTTAGCAAAATTTTGAAAAAATCACCCACCTTGACAGTTCTTACAGACCCTTTCCCCACCCAACAGCAATTGATTGATCGTCAATCCTTGCATGGGGCTTCTTCATATTCCATTGATGAATTCAAAATGATGTCAAGTGAAATGGTTCACCTTAATGCAAGATCTCAAATTTATTACCCTTGGGCTAGAAAATAAAGTTGATGAGTTCCATCTGAAAAAAACTTTAGTTTCCACCCCTCCTCCAAGTAACGGTCTTCAAATTGAAAAACCTATTCCTGATGCAATCCTTCACCCACCGAAGAGTACACTTCGAAATTCTATTATTAATCCTAACACACATGCTTTTGAGTACTATAATATAGTCGAGATATGGCCCAAGCACCCTGTGCTATGTCAGCTCTTGAGGTACTCCAAACATGTCCTACACAACAAAAGAATTTGTTAACAGCCCTTGGAGCTTTTGATCCTAAAAATAGAAACATTATCGCTTTCAAGTTGGATTATTTTAAAACCAAGCTCTCACATCAGTTGGATTTCCAGTTTTCCACAAAGGCTATTGGAAAGACCATCCGTCATATCGTATTGGATGAGGGAGCCTCTACCTCGGTCATATATTTGTCTTGTTGGAGAGCTATCGGTTCTCCTGAAATTAATCATTCACCTATGACACTAAAGGCCTTTGATGGTCGTGTATTTCAACCTTATGGATTACTGCCCTCTCTCCAAGTAGAACTGGGGGAGAAATCAGTTTTCATGCATGTTGAAGTTGTTGACGCTCCTTTAGATTACAATATTCTCCTAGGTCGCAACTGGTTCTGTGCTATGCAAGTTGTTGCTTGATCTTTTTTTTGGGATAGTCTAGTTCCCATTCCAAGGGAAGATTGTTACTATTGATAAATTATATTTATGTTCATCGGATGCCACCTCGAATACTGCAAACAACATTCTTCTTTTGATGAACCCACAATATCAAGTCATTGGAGTAGTTCTCATCAAAGATTCTTCACTCATGGGAATATTTTCGTTATCCAATCCTCCTCATGTTTCATAGTTTGCATTCGTGAACATGATTTCTACTTCCACCATAGATAAAGGAAAGTCCATTTCTAAATCAGCATCAATGAGTCCTTTTGAGGAAATGTACCATGCTATCAAAACCACCAATGAACTCACCATCAACGATCATTTGTTGATGGCTTCAAATCCTTATCACCTACCGTATTGGATAGAACCCCCCCGTCTCTAGATTATCTTTCACATACAATTCCTTGTGATGAATCCATCATGGAGGTTATGTCCCTAGATGAGATGCCTTGGAAACATCATCACCATTGATCCTCTTTCATTCCCCATTGCCATATGGTAGAAGAACAATTTGCATCAACGGTTTCTTCTGATATAGTCACTGATCCTCACTCGTGATGTCAAATATGAGGGAAATTTATGTAATATTAAAAAAACCATCCCAGTTGATATATCAGTGAAACATGGTATTCTAGAGAACATCCAAATAGGCCAGAACTCTTCACCTTTAGAGATACAGTCTTATAAAAACTTATTCAAGGAATTTGGAGATGTTTTTGCTTGGACCTATGAAGAAATTCCAGGAATAGATTCCTCTATTGTAGTTCATGAGAATAAAACCTACCCAGGTGCTTAGCCAGTTTGACAGAAGTTACGTTAGGTCCATCCGAGGAAAGCAACAACCATCAAGGAAGAAGTTGAAAAAATTCTCAAGGATGGTTCCATTTACCTCGTGCAGTTGACTGAATGGGTGTTCAACATAGTTCCTGTCAATAAAAGGCAGGGTACTATTTGGGTTTGCATTGATTTTCAGGATTTGAATCGGGCTTGTCCTAAGGACAACTTCCCTACCTAGTATCTCGATCAAATTATCGATAACTATGCCAGGAGTGTCATCTTTTCATTTATGGATGGCTTCTCTGGATATAATTAGATTGAGATACTCCCATCAGACCAACAGAAGACGGATTTCATTTTCCCATGGGGGACCTTTCCCTATAGAAAACTCCATTTTGGATTGAAATATGCTGGTGCTACATTTCAACATGCCATTTCATATGCTTTCCACAACATTAAACACACTGTGGAACCTTATCTTGTCGACCTTCCTACTCATTCGAAGCATCGGGATCACCATGTTGATCATCTGAGAGCCATTTTTCTCAGGTGTCGTCATTTTAATATTCTCTTAAACCCACATAAATGTGTTTTTTGTGTTGATACCGACCAAATTATTGGTTTCATTGTGTCCAAGGATGGCATCCGTATTGACCCTCTAAAAATTGAAGCTATCCTGGCTCTACGCACCCCCACCAACGTTACATAACTCCAAAGTTTGCAAGGGAAGGAAAAATGTTTACATCGTTTCGTCTGCAATTATGCTGAAAAGACACATGTTTTTATGTGATTATTGAAAAAGGATAACCACTTTGTTTGGGATGGATTTCTGCAGCACGCGTTCAACAACCTCAAACATGCTCTCACGCATGCACCTATGCTGCAACCACCAGATTATACAAAGGATTATTCCTTTTATGTGGCTACATATCTTTCAACCATTGGTATGGTCTTAGTCCATACCGATGAAAACTATCAATAACATGTGATATATTAGATAAGTAAGAGTCTTTTAGACTTGAAAACCCGCTATTCACATGTGGAGAAACTTGCTCTGGCCACGGTCATCGCGGTCCATAAGTTTCATCATTACATCTTTCTTCGTATAACTACTATTTATGTGGATTCTAACCCCATGTATTATATCTTGACTTATCAAGTACTTGGGGGAAAATACTCACGGTGGATTGTCATTTTCCAGGAGTTTGAGTTGGAATTTGCCAAAAATAGTTCTAAGAAGTCCCTTGTCTTTGCTGAGTTGATGTGTGACCTTCCCTGTATTATTGAGGGAAAAGAGCCTATTGATTCATTTCCCGATGAATATTTATTTCTCATTAGTATGAATTACCCATGTTATGGAGATCTCATTCTCTATCTCCAAACTCAACTATATCATCCTGATGCAACTCGTGATAAGTGTCGTCACATTTGCCACCAAGCCAACTATTATCTCATTATCAATGATACTTTATACTGCCATGGCGTTGACTCCATATTATGACGGTGTCTCACCCATGATGAAGTTAATATTGTTTTAAATGATTGCCACTCTGGAGCCTGTGGCAGTCACCTCTCTGGATTGGCTACTGCCCAGAAGATTTTACGCGGTGGGTATTTTTGTCCCTTGATCATTAAGGATTGTATTGAAACTGCCAAAAAGTTCCCGCCTTGTAAACTATTCACATCCAAAAAGCGCACCCATCTAGCTTTGTTACATCTTGTCATAGCAGTTGTCCCTTTTTGCAAAATGGGGCATTGACTTCATGAACTGTAGAACTACCTCAGTCGAGGGGCATGGCTAAATTACTCTGGCCATGGATTACTTCACTAAATGGGCTGAGGCTATGCCCACATATGCCGAAGATGGAAATACAACCGGTCTTTTTCTTTTTAACCGTATTATTGCTAGATTCGGGAGTCCTAGGGCCATTGTGACCGATCATGGGTCACATTTCCAAAACAAGATGATGGTAGAATCAAGTGTGAAATTAGGGTTCCATCATGATAACTCTACACCTTACTATCCACAGGCCAATGGCCAGGTTGAAGCAATCAATAAAGTTCTAAAAACTATGCTTCAACGGATGGTAGGGTAGGCTAAGTCTAATTGGCATTTTCAAGTCTTTTCTGTGCTTTGGGACTATAGGACTACCGTAAAAAATTCCACTAGTTTTACACCATTCCAATTGGTGTATGGACTAGAGGCCGCTCTTCCAATAGAGTGTGAGATTCCTTATTTGAAACTTGCTTTAGAGATTTTACCCAATAACACCCTAGAAGAAGAAAAAATCTTCTACTTAAACAAGCTTGGTCGTGATGTTTCCTTAGCAAATGAGGCACACAAACGACGAATGAAAGCTCAATACGATAGATCTATTCAACCCCGCTCTTTTAACAAAGGAGACCTGGTCTTGACCTATGAACATAAACACGACAAGTTGGGGGCAGGGAAACTAGAATCTACGTGGCATGGTCCTTATGCTATCAGCCATGTTTTAGAGAAAGGCACATATGATTTAATAAATTATTACGGGATACCCTTGGGAGATCCCCACAACAGGATATACCTTAAAAGATATTATGCCTAGGTGATCTAGCATAGTTGTATTGCAAATATTGTTTATAGAGTGTTGTGTGTTTCTATTAAAGTGTGTTTTTATTGTGGATATAAGATGTGTTTTTCACAACCCTACTTATGCAAGTCCTATGTTTAATGGATATATGACCACCTTTATCGGTTTCGTGGATGGTTCTAATCATTACACCTTAAATCTTGCATTGAAAGCTTAGGTGTTGTACTCTTATACAGGTGATCTGGTGAGTTTAGGGGGTAGTTGTTTGGGTCCCTCCACCAACAATCTCACAGAGTATCATGCGGTGATTGGATTGTTGATGGAAGCCCTCGCTAATGATGTAAGAGAAAATAGGGTTTACTTAGACTCGGAGTTGGTTGTGCATCAGTTAAACCGAGTCTACACCATTCGAAACCCCCTACTCCTTCGTACATTCCGAAGAGTTAGGATTTTAGAAAGGCCTTTTGAGCAAGTTTCTTATCAAAATGTTCCGAGACATTTAAATGTTGTGGAAGCTTCCCTGGTGAACTTTGTCTTAGATTGGTATATTTCTCATAGTTAAGTTCATTTTAACATAAAAATCATGCATTTGGATTCAGAGGAATACATTCACACATCACATTTGCACACACATCTGTAAATAATTTTTTTCTTTCATATATATACTGTTACGGAGAGAAATTCCTATGGCTTGGGATACCACAACAGACAGCTTTGACTCCAGAAGTTAATCCTTCCCAATATGCAATAGAAATAAAATGTCTAACACTAAAGGATCAGACCTTGTACCTTATTCCGGACTGTTGAAGTAGATCCCCGTTGAGCTTTCCAATCTTCAGCTTGAATTGATATAATACTTCCTCAACAACAAGTAAACAATACAAGCATACTATATATCATGGTGTTAGATCTATTCTAGCATATATAATCAATAATGTAAAAGCATTTGACATATTCCAATGGATACAATATTTAATCAAATACACATCATTGGACAGGAAAGATAGTTCTTATTAATATAAATAAGAGATTACAAGATAGATACAACCTCTGACGGCACGTCTGCGAACCAGATAAACTGAATCCCCCACTTGGGCCTCCACCACCTCAATCCTCCATATCACGATAGCAAGCTCACTAGCAAAAGGAAAGCTTGGGAAGAACACAACAGTGCTCCAAGGGACAAAGGGATGCAGACTCAAGTACAAATTCCGGCAACAATGGACTATAGTTTCGTTTCTCTCAATCTCTCTATATGCCTTCAATGTACCAAGGGGTTCCTTATATAGCTTCACAAGGGATAATGAAGGGTCGAATCCGAGCGATCTCAAGGCATATGGAAGGCCAAGAGTCGAATGAGTCGGATCCATGTCAAGGAAAACTCCAAAAGGATTTGGATTATGCACACATCCTGATGTACACGGTTATAGGGGTCAAACCCGCGTATGTACGCGGTTATCGGGTAAAAAGCTGCGTATATCATTTTTCCTATAGTTTTAGGGATGATCAAGGAAACATCAAAGGATAAAATATAGTCCATGGGGTCTAAAGAGTCTGCAACGGGATAGGGGAAGGCCATACAAAAGTGTGATTCACCTAGAGTGGTGAAATCTGCTATAACAGATGCCCCCTAATGTATGATATCAGAGGGGTTATATGATTGCCTAAATACATTATAAGTCCATCCAAGAAGTGGAGTGATGGAGGATCCCAAATGGAAGACCAGCCACCCAATCAGCATAGTACAATAATACAACTCTGCATATAACTGCAAGTACATATAGCAGTCCCGGATACATAAGAGTACAATGGCCATGAATAGGCATGATACATGACATCACATATGTGGTCATCGCCACGTACAATATACATAGATCAGAATCTCCATGATGAAGATATACAAAGGACCATGATCTCCAAAATGACTGAAGATATATAATAGATCAAGATCTCCATAGTGGCTGGAAATGTCTGACATACACTGTAATGAAGTCACGAGAGCTGAAATCTCATGAACACTGGCACGATCAAGGAGGTAGCATATAAGAGATGCCACCAGTCTGGAAAGTCTTCTACACAAACCGCTATGAGTACATGTCCTACTATGCGAATAGAGGTGTCGAGGTCGAACATAGTAGTCCATTGTCTGATTACCGGTCATTGATGTATACCGTTAACAGACGCGAGATTACCCACTGATAATGAAAATGGGAATCAAGGTACTAGAGTGCAAACTAACAAGTGTGAAAAGATGTGTTGAGGTCGAACACTTGAGAGAATCTATCGATCAGGGGACATTGATGTATTCCCAAGAAACTGTCGATGGCGAGAGAACCTGCCACTGATGACTGCAAGTCTCAAGGCACTCAAAAGGACTCTAGATTCCAATCCCAGAATAAATGATCTGAATTCGATGGGATGAAATCTGTTGGAAGGAGGGCATTAAGGCATCCCCCATCATCCAACACGAGGTACTCAGCAAAGCTATCTAATGTGGAAGGACTCGATCATAAGGTGCACGAACCAGTAACTGTACCGGGAATGGCCGACATGCAAAGGCAAGATAACTAAGGAATGGCCGACACAAGTTCCAACTTCCTTCGAACAAGAGCATAACAGCGTATGGTGATTGAATGAAAGAAGCATAGACTTGATATACAAACTGGGACATCTCTGTGACACAGGAGGCATCAACAGAGGGTCCATAGGGACTGGAAGCTTAACTAGTCGGTGGAGATAAACTCAAATAAACGAGTACAGCTTGTAAAGTCAAACTATAACCCAACCAATGGATGTGATATACAGTGCTCTGTTCGAAGGCGCACGACTCAACAGCTGCCAAAGATAACATCTTTCCTTGTTCGACTTTTTGGTTTTTTGATTTTTTTGGACTTTTTCAGTTATTTGAAAAGATTGAAAAAAGAATAAACTAGCTTTATAGTTACAAACTAGGAGGAGACGAGTTTCATAAGGGAAAACAAACTAGTTCCAAGCAGTGGAACATACCTATGCTCAATGCAACGATACATGTGTAGGATATCAACACTCGGGGGAAAATCCCCTCCCGGTAAAAAGGGAAATCAAGCTGCGAAGGATATATAAAATGGCTCTGCATGGCTAGACATGAGAGAAGCTCGGGCTATATGGCTGAAACGCAATGTCAGGGGAGCCGGCATAAAGCTCAATAAGGTAGGCAAAGCTCATGATAATGCATTCACAACTTGACATAGGGGGATTCTGGAGGGAAACATGCCAGCATAAGATCAAGAGGAGTATGAAGCTCTTGCTCAATGACATGGCGAGACTAAAAGGGACTCCCGGACCTAAGAGAAGACTCACAGCGTGGGTGCCAAATGAAAAAGGGATCTAACTAGGACACCCATGTATAGGAAAGCTCTACCATTCACATAATATCACTTCTAACAACAACATGAAGGTTCCCTGATACCATGGAATGGGTTCATACCTAAGGTTAATATGGAATGGTCATAAGGCAATGCATAAGTGCAAGTGGATGTGAAATCTTAACCTATATGCTAGTTCAGACATAATACCTGTGACAGGCATGAACGGGTTGAAACCTCAGAGAGAGTGTACAAAAACTGGATCCTACATGATAACCATATTAGTCCACAAACACTAAATAGCCAATAAAGAATCCAAACTATAGGATATAGGGAGGAATGATCATGACAATAGCACCCAAAGGAAACAATGCAGGGAAAAATGGGACATAAAAAGGAAACTAAGGTGTAGAACCAACGTTCACGCATACACTACCACCCAAGTGAGGGTGACCACTGGTGGAAAGACCGAGCAAAGGGAAAAAATCCTCCACAAATGGAGTAGAGGATGGAAGATGACCATTCCCAAATCTATGTGCACGGTAAGGGGCTATGATGCCCCCAAGTCTGACACTGGGGTCCGTACTAGGACCAAGACGGGTGATAGGATACCAGGCATGCCGAAAATAAAAGGACCCGAACTCAAGAGAGCATAAATATACTCGAGTAACCGCAATCCCAAAGGCCAACTAGCACACAAAGAGCACACTCCTAAGAAAATCTACAGCCAAAATACAAGCAAACCAAGGGGAGGATATGTGAGCTCCCGAATGTAGCAGGTATGTCTCGCCTAGGAGAGGCTCGAAACTCCCATACATTACAAGCAGAGGTACCTAACCAATTATAGTGGCCCTCAGCTTCAACACATAAGGTGACTGTGCTGTCCGACCCCAACCTAGCCGGGACACCTGCAGAATAACCTCTACAAGTACCCCCTCGATATCCTAGGTAAGGCCACTAAGGTCACCTCAATCTACTCAATGCTCAGGTGGACAGTCGCAGGTGGGATTGACCGTATGGGCAGGGTAGCAAAGCCCGAAACTCTCAAAAGAGCCCCCAGATACGAATACAATCCTGGAAATATCTCTGGTGCTACTCAGTTATGACTAGGGGTCATCCTAATCAATAATCACTCACACTGCCTCGTGCTCAACTCCCTTTTGAGAGGAGGATCCTGAGAACAATGGTTATACCAAGGATTTCACACACTCACCTGGACAGACACCTAGATGTTGTTGTTTAGTGATCTTGGAGAATTGAATTACAATGAACTATTCCAAGATCCTAAAACCTAAGCTTGTTGGTGCACCCTAGAAAAGAAAAGAGTGTAATTCATTTTAATTAGTGTTGATTTTAGTTGGCTGTAATTACTCAAAGGGAAATGGCTGTGCAACTAATGACATGAAGACTCAGCAGTGAAATAAAAGTGCACACCATAACAAACAATGCTAAGTGCAATCTTTGTCAAATGAAAAATAGGGTATGCCACTACATGAGATGCATAAATATATATTCCTTTCTGAATGCCAATGCAATCCTTCCTATATGAAAGCCTAAAAACAACTCTCATCCAAGCAATCCAATGCAAGTACCTCCTCAAATCCATATCTAAGATGCAACTACCTTGTATTTTTCAATATAAAAGAATGAAAATTGCAATAAAAGTCATCTAAAACTCTCAGTCTCTGCAACAAGTATAAAATAAAATCCCAGCAAGACACCAAGACAAAAAGAGTAATGCACTAATGGAAAAACAAAAAGGATAAATGACTAAAACTACTTTCAAAGAAAAATTAATGAAAAAGCGGTCTCTGGTCACAAAAGAAGCATCCAATAGACAACATCAGACCCAAGGAAGACCCAACCACACTCACAACCCACCCAACAACTTCCCACAACATCAAACTCACCAAAAGGGAGGATGTACGCGACTGTATAAAGAACAGCTGCATATGTACGCGACTTCTGGCCAAAAATCTGCGTATGTACGCGACTTTTGGTCAAAAACTCGCGTATACAGGGAAGGCAGTCGTAAAAAGCAGGTCAAGGCCAAACCAATAAAGGGGAGTGTCAATGGACAAACATATTATAAAATGCGACACATAAACAGGGAGAAACCAAGAGCAAATCAATAATATCAAGCCCATTGTGCCCGCAAACCCCCAAAGGACAACTACTAGGAACTCCCCAGCGGAGTCGCCAATTCTGTTACGGAGAGAAATTCCTATGGCTTGGGGTACCACAACAGACAACTTTGACTCCAGAAATCAATCTTTCCCAATATGAAATAGAAATAAAATGTCTAACACTAAAGGATCAGACCTTGTACCTTATTCCGGACGGTTGAAGTAGATCCCCGTTGAGCTTTCCAATCTTCAGCTTGAATTGATATAATACTTCCTCAACAACAAGTAAACAATACAAGCATACTATATATCATGGTGTTAGATCTATTCTAGCATATATAATCAATAATGTAAAATCATTTGACATATTCCAATGGATACAATATTTAATCAAATACACATCATTGGACAGGAAAGATAGTTCTTATTAATATAAATTAGAAATTACAAGATAGATACAACCTCTGACGGCACGTCTGCGAACCAGAGAAATTGAATCCCCCACTTGGGCCTCCACCACCTCAATCCTCCATCTCACGATAGCAAGCTCACTAGCAAAAGGCAAGCTTGGGAAGAACACAACAGTGCTTCAAGGGACAAAGGGATGCAGAATCAAGTACAAACTCCGGCAACAATGGACTATAGTTTCGTCGCTCTCAATCTCTCTATGTGCCTTCAATGTACCAAGGGGTTCCTTATATAGCTTCACAAGGGATAATGAAGGGTCGAATCGGAGCGATCTCAAGGCATATGGAAGGCCAGGAGTCGAATGAGTCAGATCCATGTCAAGGAAGACTCCAAAAGGATTTGGATTATGCACACATCCCGATGTACGCGGTTATAGGGGACAAACCCGTGTATGTACACGGTTATCGGGTAAAAATCCGCGTATATCATTTTTCCTATAGTTTTAGGGATGATCAAGGAAACATAAAAGGATAAAAGATAGTCCATGGGGTCTAAAGAGTCTGCAATGGGACAGGGGAAGGCCATACGAAGTGGGATTCACCTAGAGTGGTGAAATCCTCTATAACATATACAAAAGGTAAATCTGAGATACAAAAGTACTGAAGTATCAAGCTTTCAAATCACCTGTAGTCGGAGACTACCATAGTTTCAAAATACATATATATAGGGAAAAAGTTGAAGCTTCAAAGCTTTCAGTGTAAATACAATACAAAAAATGTGGGACCCACTACGAGCTAATCCTCATGATTGTGCTCATGGTAGAACATCATGGCCCGAGCCACTCTACGGAGTAGCCTCCCAAAGTGACCTTAAACCCCTACAGTCTGGAATTGGTATCGTATAGGTAGATCATCAATGGAGATGTATGGAATCCCCACAGTCAAACGTTGTAGTCTCTCATCCATCTTTTCAAGATCCTCATCTTCCTCGGTGTGGCAGATCACCAGCTCTCGGACTGCTCCTTGCCTCTCTATGGGAGAGACTCTAGTTGGACGGGAAGGCCCAACATGTGCACAATATATTTTTTGCACATCTCAGCATTAGAACATAAAAATCAAATATAAAATTAAAAATACAAAAAAATATGGATAATAGTTTTCTTTCTTACCTTGGTCATCCCATACATCTCCATCTGGAAGTGGTAGGTCAGGATCATCATGAAATTCAGTCCCCGTGTAGGCATAGTCCTCTATCATCAAAAGTTGGCTCCTCAACCAACGAAAAAAGGTTGTCCCGTAGGTGACTCTGGGGAATCCTCGACAACCATGGAGGTCCATGGCATCCACCCACCTACTCATCTGTGGGTTGTAGTGTCCCCATTTTAAATAATTGCATAGTGGGACAATTCCATCAATCCTACTAGTTTCCTAGGTTGGATGGATACATTTGGATATTTAATAAGGGATCTAATAGATGATGTTCAGACATTAGAATGGAATAAATATTTAATAATGGAGATAATTAAATAAATACAAGAAAAAATTGAAGTGGCAATGGATCATGGAGACACATGGTGATTATGGGGGGCACACAAGCTAGAATTTATGTGCCACATCGCATCCTCCTGTTGCAATTTTGAATCCATGGGAATACTAATGTTCTTGGATGAGTTAGAAGGATAATACACTTGGACATATGCATCATAGGTCAAATTTGGAAGAAAATGTAACTTACATGGGAGAGGAAGAGTCAAATGGGAGCTTCTTGGACACTTGGGCTAGATTTCCTAACATCTATGACATCTATGACACCAATGATCAAGATGTTATGACCTTTATGACATATTGCAGACCTGAAGGCTAACATATGAAAATTATGACATTTCAGGCCTAAATAAATCATCCAAGAGGGCGCTCATGTGAGTTGGGGAAGCTCAACGGGTCCCTACTTGAATTGGGGGAAGATGGAAGGCTAGGGAAGGGAGGACACATGGAAAATATTGAGCACACACCCTAATTGGAATTGGCTTGAGTTTGTGGATGGATTGGTAATATTAAAAGGATAAGGATGTTTATAAAATAAAGGGATCAACAAAGATAATGGATTTTTATCATTTGATAAATTTGCATTTGTGAAGAGAGAGAGAGAGCTAGTGGATGACTAGTTTCTTTCCTAAGCCAATTTTGAGGGTGAAAGATCCCCATCCAAGTTGGTGTTCAGAGAGGTAGGTATTTATTGGATCTTTAATGGATTTTGTATTTTTAGGTGTAAGCTACAAGGTAGGTCATGTCTTCTTCTAGTGCAACGCATTTTCTCAACCATTTCCAGTCTTTATTGCATATTCTTGCTCATGGAGGGATTGCACTTTGGGGTGAGCTATTGTACTCTTTGGGAGAGATTCTCATGGTCCATTTCTGATTGTAATAAGCTTAATATACTCTTTTATTCATCTTAAAAAAGTCTCAGGTCGAAATACCAAATGGTTGTATGTAAAAATGATTATTAATGAGAAAACAATGGCCATTTCCCCATTATATTGATGTGTGCCATTGTAATGCTAAGGATTTCGAATGAAATAATGTTTCTCTCATATATTTATGATGAATGGAATTCCATTGATGAGTATTACAAATTTGATATCCATCAATTAAGCATTTGAAGTCATCTTACTCGGTTTATTTGTATTTGGAGAAGATTTGGTGCCATTTCCCCAAGGGGTGAACTAGTGATTTTGTAGTTGTTTGGGAGAGGGTTATAATATAATTTATTTGGTGTGTGAAATGTCTAGAGTGATTTGGTTGTCATATCCTAACCATTCCATGGTATGTGTGATTCTGAATTAAGTTCTTGCAAAACTACTTTTAAGGTTTTCCAATTTTTTCTAAATGTCGTGAACAACTAACCTTAAAGGAAACTTCACCTGGAATAATGTCATTGGTTCTAAATCTCTCTTTGATTCCATTAATGCTCAAGGAAGTTGTTAACCTATTCTTTATGAGAATTTTTCATGGTTCCTTATCTTTCATTGCCCTAACACATTCCACTTAGCACTCGATACTTCCCCTTGGGCATGGAATTAGACAGTTTGATACCTCTTTTTTCTTGGTCATGGTGTAGAGTCACTGTAAAACTCTATACATTAATTGTCAAAATTGTCGGAATCCTCTTGAAGATGCTAGCTCTAGAGATATAAAAAATATTGGTTATGCCTACAATATAATAGACCCCAAAAGGACCTTTTGTACCACACAACATTTTTTGTGTGGTGACAAATAAGAATATGTAATGTCCCTTTTTCAAAATTTTATTAAAATGACCAATTTTTCACTTTTTTTCCTATTTTGACCTTTGACTAATTTTGATGTCAAGATATCCAAATTGACCCAATTGCTCCCAAATATTCTGACAAGGTATATGAATGATACTAATACTTGAATATGATATTCATGGATTATTGATGACCCTGCAATTACTTCTGCAAACTTTTTTAATATTCTGGTCAAAGTAGGAGTCTTTACTAGCAAATTGGGGTTCCAATTCCCCCTGGGTAAATGCTGGAGATGGCTTCTCAAATGATCCCAAACCCACTAGAATTTATGAACAGAGGAAGAGGATGTTTAAGTGACATTTCTAAGGTATCATATGCATCATTATTCAGTTTATACAATCTGTTATGACCCTCTCCCAAACAATTACAAAATCACTAATTCAACCCTTGGGGAAATGGCACCAAATCTTCTCCAAATGCAATTAAACAGAGTAAAATGACCGAAAATGATTAATTTCTAAACACTAAACTTGTAATAATCATAAATGGAAATCCATTCATCATAAATATATCATAGAGACATTCTTCCATTCGAAATAATCAGCATTATCATGGCATACATCAATATAGTGAGGAAATGGTCATTGTTTGCTCATTAATAGTCACTTTTACATGCAACCCTTTGATATTTAGACCTGAGAATTTATGATATAGAATAAAATATAATATTGATATTATTACAACCAGAAATGGATAGTGAAAATCTCTCCCAATTAGAAATCATCAGCATTACAATGGTTCACAACAAGATAGTGGGGAAATGGCATTATCTCTTCATTGTTTAACATTTATACATGAAATATTATGGGTATTTCGACCTGAGATTATTATGAAATTTAAATACATATATAATATTCCATCCATCCATAAACCATCATTATTTTACTTATCCATTCGAATCCATCAACATTACATTTGTTCACAACAAGATAGTGGGGAAATGGCACTATTTCTTCATTGCTTAACACTTTTACATGAAATATTTCAGTATTTTGAATTGAGAGTTTTCTGATCTTGAAATACAGAGAATTTAAATCATAACATAAAATAATGGGGCATTATAATCTTCCCCAAAGAGATCAATAGCTCACCAAAAGCACAATCCCTCCATGAGCAAGAATATGCAATAAAAACTGGAAATGGTTGAGAGAAAGTGTTGCACTAGAAGGAACTACAAGCTGCCCTGTAGCTTACACCTGAAAATACAACTCCATAAAAGTGAAAAATCTCCATGAAATACCTGATTGGCCTCTCCAAGCACCAACTTGGATGGGAATCTTTCACCCTCCAAAATTGGCTAAGGCAAGAAACTAGTCATCCACTAGCTCTCTCAATTCACAAATGCAAATTTATCAAATGATAAAAATATCTTCTCTTGGCTGATTCATATATTTTATAAACATAATTATACTTATAAGGTTACCAATCCATCCATAAACTCTAGCCAATTCGAATTTGGTTGTGTGCTCAAGATTTGACATGTGCCCTCCCTTTCCTAGCCTTCCGTCTTCCCCCAATTTGAGTAGAAACCCATTGCGCTTCCCCAAATCATATGAGTGCCATATTGGATGCTGTATTTCAACCTGGAACTTCATATATGTCATATTTCATCCTTCATATCTTATTTGTGTCATAGGTTTCAAAGCATCTTCATCATTGTTGTCATAGAGCTAGGAAATCTAGTCCAAGTGTCTCACTAGCTCCAAAATGACTCTTCCTCTACCATGTAAGTTACATTTCCTTCCAAATTATACATATGATGCATATGGCCAAGTTTATTAGCCTTCTAAATCATCCAAGAACATTTAGGCTTCCCATGGATTCGAAATTGCAAGACGAGGATGCCATGTGACATAGAAATTCTAGTTTGTGTGGGCCCCATAATCTCCATGTGTCTCCATGCTCAAATGCCACTTCAATTTTCTCTTGTATTTATTTAATTAGCTCCATTATTAAATATTTATTCCATTCTAAAATCTTAACATCATCTATTAGCTCCCTTATTAAAATTCCAAATGTATCCATCCAACCTAGGAAACTAGTAGGATTGATGGAATTGTCCTGCTATGCAATTATTTAAAATGGGGACATTACAGCCCTCCACACCCAATATTTCTTGTCCTCAAGAAATTTTATATTTGGATGCTGTAAAATATTCATATTCCCAAGTGGCATCCTCATTTTTTACTCCTTCCCTTGCACCAAGTGCTCTCTTATGGTTTTTCTCGTTGATTTTATTTTGTTGCAACTGGAGTAGTGGCACTCATGTACTGCAATTTTGTGTGCCCAAATGTAAAGAGATGTGTATTATGCATATTGATATATCCTGTAACATCACCACTAACACTAAAAGGATTATTCAAATCCATAAAAACCAAATTTGTGCAAATAATGTTTACCTCCATATTTTGGAAACCTTTTCTGAACTTCCACCCTTTTTTGATTCTGTATAGTTCTTTGAAGTTGGGGCTGAGTTACCAAACTTTGAATTTCTTAATATTCCAAGAAAATTTCAGAGAGGAACCACCATGCTTGTTTCTGCACTACTCTGATTACAATCATCTTCTCAAGTGGTGAATCAATCTCCAATGCTGCTTGTTGCCCCCAAAATTGAAACCAATGAGACCAAAAATGATCCCAGGGTCCCATATGATCCTGATACATGCATGGTGTGAAATGTCTATGATGAAATTCCATGAACACCAAGCATGTGAAAATTGAATCCATCTCTCAAATGGTCTCCCATATAGGAAACTCGAACATTGCTCTACAAAGATGAACTCAAACAACTGAAGGTTGGTTTTCTTTCTCAAACTAACAATCGAACTACTACTCCAAGTGAGATGAAACCAAGCAATGCCAGGATCTCATTGCTTGCATTGCACCCTTCCAAACATCATGAGTACAAAATATATATCATGAAAGTATATAACAACATCATAAAAATGTACATCAAGAAGGTACCTCATCAAAGAATCATGAAAGAGCTTGTACATCCAAGTAAGTAGATCACCATGTGGCCCATACACACAAGCATCAAGTACTATATCAGATCTTCCCCAATGACATAGGTGAGGATCCCATGTCCTATAATGCTGCTCCAAAAATATATAAAGTGCATAAATATAATCAGCCATGTGTTCTTTCATCCAAGAAGTGAATGAAGAACCTCCACCAAAATATGAACCAAATAAGGAGCAAAGAAAACATAAAGAATTCAAGTGGCTAAAAGAAGTCTCATCAACACACTCATGAATGTGCATATCATCATGAAATAACAGAGGATGTTTATGCCAATAATAATGTTCCTCAATCATGTATCTCTTCACCCAAGTGTGGGATGAATTTCCTTCAACATCAAATGCACTAGGAAAGCAACAAGGAAAATCATGAGTCTCCAAGTGACTCAAGTGAACATCATAGGTGCACCCATGTAGATGTGTATCATCATACTGTAACAGAGGATGTTGCTGTAATTGTAAATAATATGGTTCTCTAATCATGTCATCATTAAAATGAGAGATAGAAATTTCATACTCTTCATGTGGCACCATAAAAAGGAACCTTTCACCCATACTTCATTAGGATGAATGCTGGAAAATTTGGAAGTGTAGGATGTAGGAGGAAGGACCAACTCACCCAACTGATTAGAAAGTGAAAAATTGTCATCATGTGAAGGATCCATATGGGTAGGAGTGTGCACCTCCCTTAAAAATGGAAACATTTCCTCATGGTTTGGTTCCAAGGTAGTGGAATCATGCATTTCTTAAAAAAGTGTGCACCCATCTTCAAGAGGCAACTCAAGTTCCTCTTGAATATGCTATCCCAAGATGCTCTCCCACTAATAGCCCTAACAACCCAATTAGGTTCAAATATCTAATATCCAAGCCCACTGAGTTCATATACCAATTATCCAATCCCTTCAAGCTCCCTTGGCTATCTAAGAATATTTTTCAATTTCTTTTATCTTGATGCAAAAGGAAATATGTATGAAGAGTAGGGAATAATGACCCACCTCCAAGATTCCATCATGTTAGTAATTCTAGTTACACTTTCCAATAATACATCTTGAGCGAACCATCTCTGAAGGTTGTTTTCAAAATTGTTCAACACTCGGTTCTATAGGTTTCAGAATTCCAATACCAAAGGGAGTACCCAAGTATCTTATAATTTGATATATAAGAACTCATTCTTATAGGTTTGAGAATTCCAATTCCAAATGGAGTACCCAAGTATGTTATAATCTGACCTTCCAACACTTATTTCTATAAGTTTGAGAATGTCAATTCCAAAGGGAGTACACAAGTATCTTATAATCTAACCTGACTAAAAAACAATGTTCCACTTTTTAACAACCCAAACTGGGGATTCCTCTTTCCAAATAGTGAGCACTTCTACCTTTTATTCACTTACTATTACTATTAAATTCCTATCAATTATGCCCAAAAATTACATTGTTCCTTCAACATAATTTTGGGTAAGTTTTAGGGTGAGAACAAAATCATCAATAAGATGAGCATTGAGTAATTGCTCATCATCATGAGGGAGGACGCCTTGAATGTGCCCTTGCATCTTGGTGGCCTCAATGAGATATCCTAAAGCATATGCCATAGTTACAAAACTTGGATCAACAAAAAACTTGCTGAGGTCCAAGAGTAAAAGTTCTATTTGAACTTGACAAAAGATTGGGAAAATCTTGACTAAAACAAAAGATTAAAAAATACACAAATTTTGAAGCAAAAGAAATTTTCATTAGTAGGAAATAATTCCATGTACATACAATGCAAACTATCAATATAAGTCCAAAATCATACATTCAATATGAGTCATGACTTAAGAATTGGAAGCATTTTCTTTTGATGTTCCTGAGGCTTGGGATACCTCAGCCTCACGGAAATCAAAGTCTTCTCGTCTAACAATAGGAGCCTCAATTTTCTCTTGTCAAACTATATTCGCGGCCATGATTTAATCTCTTCGTCTGGGACTTTAGCTAGTACCTTGTCAGATACATTAAGCTAGGTAATTGGTTTATAACCTCTCACTATATCCCAAATTTAGATAAAATGTGGTATACAAGAACAATTTTACGTCATTGACCTTAATATATATGCATTTATCACAAGAAGAGAGCGACCATATATATGCATTGAGACTTTCTACCTTTTCTTCACTTAGTATTACTACTAAATATTCCCAAAAATTGCATTGTTACTTCAACATAATTTTGGGTAAGTTTTAGGGTGAGAGAAAAATCATCAACAAGATGAGCATTGAGTAATTTCTCATCATCACATGGGAGGATGCCTTGAATGTGACCTTGCATATTGGTGGCCTCAATGAGATATCCTAAATCATTTTCCATAGTTACAAAACTTAGCTCAATAAAAAACTTGATGGGGCCCAAGAGTAAAAGTTTTATTTTAACTTAACAAAATATTGGGAAAAACTTGACTAATACAAAAGCTTAAAAATACACAAATTTTGAAGAAAAATAAATTTTCATTAGTAGAAAATAATTCCATGTCCATACAATACAAAATATCAATATAAGTCCAAAATCATACATTCAATATGTGTCATGACTTCTCTTGACTTAAGAACGGGAAGCATTTTCTTTTGATGTTCCTAAGGCTTGGGATACCTCAACCTCAAGGAAATCAAAGTCTTTTTGTCTAACAGTAGGAGACTTAGTTTTCTCTTCTTGGACTATATTCACAACCATGATTTAATATTTTCATATGGGACTTAAGCTAGGTAATCGGTTTATAACCTTTCACTATATCCCAAAATTAGATAAAATGTAGTATACAAGCCCAATTTTACATCATTGGCCTTAATATATATGCATTTGGTAGAACAAGAGTGTGACATGCCCAAAGGTCCTTCAATTTGATGATTTAATCACACATCTCAAGCATGTAGATGCTACTACAATTATGGGAAGAATTTTACACCTCTTAAGGTTGAAGAGGGCTTATACAGTACTTTAGTGGAAAGTGTAATAAGGTTAAATGGTAATATATAACTATGTACAGTTTACACTGAGGACATCAATCATGCTAACTGTTATAGAAATATAGCTATGACTAAGGAGAAAAAGCTATTTTTTTTGGAAAGAATAGAGGAAGTGCAGAGTCATGGAAGGGTAATGGTCGCAACTTTGCATGATAGAATAGAATAGCAAGACAACTTGCAGAAACATGAGAAGTAAACTTGAAAATATAAGGAGGATCCAATTAGAGATTTGGAGAAGTATGCATTTTTTTAGCCTCTGAGTCTAGAATATTAAGTTTACAATCTACTTTAAACAAATGTCAATCTGATAGCTTGTTACGCCAAAGGTGTTAGACAATGGAGACGAAGTATAGAAGATTCCTTGTCGGTATAGTGAATAGAAACCTGACATGTCTCTTCATACATTTTTTATATAATTAACGCATTTTCCTCCTATTTAATGGTCGCTCTGCTATTTTCCTTCGATTTGGTCATTGGTTGGTCAATCTATTAACGTGTTTTCCTCGTATTTGGAGGCTTACTTCATCACATGGATTGGTGGTCACAGGATCAGGATATGGAATTATTAACAAAGAATATGGGGCATACCCGTTGTCATGTTTGAATATTTATCTTGCCGAAGGGTTTACGTCGAGGGTTTGTGGGTTCATGGCGCCTACAAGCACGGTGGTTATTCTGTCCAAGGACCCGGTAAATGCCAAGGCAATGACTCTCATATATATGATGAGGTTTGTCAGGAGGAGTCTGAGGTCATCGAGACTGTGTTGGTTAAGTACATCTTGTATGCCTTCCATCTTTGTACCAACTCCACAATGGTATGTTTCCATCTTTGTGGGAGTCATTTTCATTTCTATGCAAATGGGACTTCTTATTGCAGTAACATATTTATATTATCATACTTTTATTTATTCATCGGTGGTACCTCTTTTTGTTCTAAGGATTTCGGTGCCCCCATTTTCATACATCCTCAATAATCCTCCTTCTCCACCCAAAGGCCTCTTATTGGATCCTCTGTCGGAGCCGAACTGTGAGGGACTAGACCCACGTTTCTCTCTCAAAGAATCAAGGTTTCGCATCGGGCTTGCAGAAAGGAGTGCTTTCCTCATGTGAAGGATTTTCCCCAAAATTTTAGACATGGATATAAGGATCCATAGGTTCCGTAAGTTGTGGCACATTCCCTCTCTTGTGAAGATAAAAAAGGTCATGAACCTTCCATAAATCATGATACACATTCCCTTTGTCACGAAAAATAAAATTAACTAAGGTCATAGATTTTGAAACTTTTCAATATTGCAAAGAATGGATAGCTAAAAGCCTTAGTAGAGCACGTGTGAGATGAAATCCTCCGCAAGGGATTTGTTGGATGAAAACCATAGGCTTTAGTGTTTTTCATTATTTCTAAGAATGCATAGCTCAAATCCATAGACTTTGATGCTTGAAAAAGAGACTCGTTCTTCCTGTAAGAGCGGTAATAAAACCAAAGTAATCAAGCTAAATATCATTAGAGAGAAGTAGAGATCAGGTAAGGTCTCCATTTACTAACTTGCTTTGTTAAAGAATTAGTTTACTTACTATACGATGAAGCACTTAAAATACTTATTAGAGGATAACACTTTCTTTGCCTCAACTACATTAAGAGGAATACCAACTATCTACTTAGAGTAGACCAATGTTGCTACCACACTACTTACAATATATGTAATTGGAATTCTTGCAGTGGGAAGTGACTCCCGGAATGGCACTTTGTACCTCCATCAACATCATGTTCATTATACTTCTCACAAAAATGTAGTCGTAAGAAATATTGTACTACATATAAGTACCACACTCAACACAAGGATATTATAAATCCATGCCAAGTTTATTGGATTTTCTAAATCCAAACAAAGACAGCCTCAACTTTGTACAGGTTTTGAGCAACTTAGGGTATCAATTGGCCTTGGTAAAAAAATATCCATTGCAATAAGATGTCCTGCAACATCATTTGGGGATATTCCCAACATATTAGGAAACAAGATGCAAGAAGATTGATGAGGTTCGCATGACACATAATACCCTAAGAAGTCTCAAAAAACATTCTAGCATTTATAAGGTCTGAAAATCAAGACACTTCCATTATCAATGCAGTATACTCAAAAACATTTCATGTTAATATGTGTCTCTAGTGTGCTTTCCAAAACTTTCACTCATAATACTTGTAACTTAGTTTTAAATACATGCTTATTTTATACAACCATTTCATGGCAGCTATAGTATCAACAAGGCTATAACTAATTTACCTAAATTAGATATGGATGGGTATAATCTGATTTCTTACATTGAAGCTAACTAAAGAGAGAGTAATACGAACCTTAGAGCATCCACATGGATGTTGAATTAAGACTTCATGCAAACTCTCTTAGGACAATTCCTAGGATAGTGGATCTATCCATAATACTTGCAATTTAGTTTGACATACATGAATGTTTACTTAAGAATTCATGCAATCTCTCTTATGAAAACTCCTGGGACAATGGATTTATCCATAATACTTGAAATTTAGCTTGACATACATGCTTATTTTATATAACCATTTCATGGAAACTATGGTATGAGCAAGGCTATAGCTAATTTACCTAAATTAGATATGGATGGGTGTAATCCTATTTCTTACATTGATAAATAACTAAAGAGAGAGTAATATGAACCTTAGAACATCCACATGGATTTTCACTTAAGATTTCATGCAAAATCTCTTAGGACAATTCCTATGGTAGTGGATTTATTGTCGGTTCCAATTGCTATGTGTTAAGTGTCAAATTGTGAGTTTCAATGTGCTAGTTGTTCATAATTTTTATTTCCAAGATAGTTTTCTCCAACAATTAAAACTAGAACAACTGATTAACCTAGCAAATAGATACATGCATCCCTCTGGATGGATTCATGTGGAGCAATCCTCATCTTTTACTTTTCCTCTTTGGATTTATTACAAATTGTTCCACATGAGTGCTACTTAAGATTTCATGTGAACTCTCTTAGAACAATTCCTATGAAAATGGATTTACTGCGAGTTTGAATTGCTATGTGTTTAGTGTCAATTTGAGGGTTTCATTGTGCAAGGAGTTCATAACTGTTGTTGGCAACATAGTTTTCTCCAGCAATTAAAACTGGAACAATTCATTAACATAGAAAACATATACATGCATCCCTCTGCATGGATTCATGTGGAACAATTTCATTTTTTATTTTCCCTCTTTGATTTATTACAAATTGTTCCACATCAATGCTTTAACTCATGTTCAAGGTTTTCTAAAGGCATTTCAATTTGAGTGAAGTTCCTTGCTCTCAAATTGAAATTTTACACTAAGAGGACATCAAAGGAAACTAAGAATCGCTTGGAGAAAACCCTAAATGTTGACTTGCGACTTCATGCAAGTTCTCTTAGGACAATTCCTAGGACAATGGATTTATTGTTGGTTTGAATTTCTATATGGTTAATGTCGATTGGAGAATTTCATTGTTATCAAAATCACAAGTATTCTTTCACCCTATTGTACTATTTTAGACTATAGTTGTGCTAGAAAAAAATTCAATTTTGCTTTCAATGCTTTTGAATACATAAAATTCCCATGATAGGAAATTTATTCCTTGGAATTTTTAATTTTAGTCGTTGATTTTGGTCCACGTATGTAATTTAAATTATCTAGATGGGATTTTTTTTGAACATATAAAAATCATTGAACTCTTTTCTAAAAAAATAAACATTGTTAACTTCTTGCATATAGAAGCTATATAAACTCTGAAAGGAAACCTTGTCTTTCCTAACCATAACTTTGATGCAATGGGTTAGTATGTCTATATATTATAGATATCAATATATACATTGATTGTTGGGTTTCAATGCCACAACAAAAAAAAATTCTATAAGAAAGTCTTCATTTTCTTCACCTTAACTTTAATGCAAGGGCGAGCTTGCAAAAAATAAGCTTTTTTCAAGGCATAATAAATTACATATTTTGTTACCCAGATGTGGGTTCCACTTTTCAGACCAACAACATAGGGTGACTTGGGCTAAGGAATGATAACATGGAACTCCGCATGTTAGGATTTCTATATCCCCCCCCCCCCCACACACACACAACAGTTAAGGTGCATTCATTGCGCGAAGGTTGTCACCTTGGATGGCGATGGGAGAAGGGGTATGCAATTAATAAATCTTTCTGGAAATGATCGAACAGTCCTGTCAAGTGATGGAAGAGCCACTTTGCAGTGTAGTCTGGTGTTGGAAGAGCCACCCCTTCATTAGCTTACCTTCGATGGCCTCTAAATTGATTTGTGTGGACGACAGGCTTAAGGAATAGGAACGGGAGGCCTTTAGGTTCATTCTTCCGATCCTAGGTTTAGTTAGCATAGATTCATCCCATATTTGTTCTGGTTCATTCACCTGGTTCTCTTTGAATTCAATCTTTTGGATTCATCACCTTCACCTGCAGCAATATTCAAGGAAACATGATTTGCTTAGTAGGGATTATGATAAGAGCATGCAACATTTTATTCAATTCACCATATCTTGATAATGTGGTACCCCTCACTGTGGTAGAAGTGGTCATAGTCGTGCTCAACACAAAATTGGAATGATGATGGGAGAAGGATATGATATCAGTGTCTCCATGCCTATGAGAGTCCTAATTGATGAATGGGAAGCTCGCTTGGTTACCGAGCACCTGGATAGAGGCAGAGGGAGTGGCCAAATTAATCATCATTGGTTTATAAAAAATATGATGGGTACATTAATGGAAGAAAATGGTTAGTAAATGTAACTACACCCACAGTTATGTGTTATCCACCAAGACGAAACTGATTGAACTCAATGCCCAACTCTATAGGTTGGATGCGACTTCAACTTGGAAATGCTTAGCCATTGGAATTTTCACTGTAGGTAACACTGAAGGGGGAAACGATAGCGCTATTGGGGGACTGTCATTGGATAGGAGCTTGGTTCCTGTGATGGTCACAACGATGACTGCTTCATTCCCAGTTCCTTCCACTATCATGTCATTAACTGAAAAGTGCGTCCTCGAAGCTCAGGTACCTATCTGTAAATCCTCTCCTCTACCTGTCAAGCAACCACACATCAAGGTGGATGAATAATTCTAGGGGGGATTCTCAATCCTAGAGGAGGTTCCTCCCCCTAGTTTGTTGTTGATGAAGACCCAGCAACCGGCTCGACCTAGCAATGGTTCCACCTATTATTTCAAGTTTTTCAATTTTAATTTGCTTTCTAGGCTCTGGTTTTATGAGTCCATGAACAATACCAGTATTAATTTTTCATCTATATTTTAGCCCCCATCGGTTGATGGGATTTTTTTCAATTTTATTGTAAGATAAATCCATAGTGTTGACTGGTTGGGGTGGTGGCTCCTCTGTTTCAGACCACCCCAAAATTGAGTCAGTAAGGTAATTTTTATATACCTTTTGTTTTAGTAGCTTAATACAATTTGCAGACTTACAAAAAAAATACATATTTTGTTGAACTACATTGTACATCACAATGCAATAATATATTTGCATATACGATTTCTAGTTCTTTCTTGTTATGTATAAAATTTCTTTTATACTTGTGGAATTGAAATCCAACAACCATTTTCTATCTTCATAACTATAATATATATAGACATGTCTTTATTGTGTTGCATTTCTTTCCATTGATGCACTTTACTAGGATGATTCCATATAATATAATGCAAACTTTTTTTAATATTCTATAATTTATTGTCAATGTCTGGCCATTCAAAGAAATGCTGAAAATTCTACATATATATTATAGATATAAATATACAATGGTCGCTTGATTTCAATGCCACGACCATAATGGAAAGTTTCTAAAAGAAAGTCTTAACTTTTTTGATCATGACTTTGATGCAAGGGCTGATATTAACTTGCATCTTTTGTTGAACTAATTGTAAATCACTATGCAAAAATAAATTTGAATGTAAGATCTATGGTGATTTCTTGGTATGTATCAACCAACCATTGTATATCTTCATATCTATAATATATATAGACATGTCTTTATTATCTCACCTTTTACAATTGGAGGTTTTTATGAAGTTCTATTTACCAAATAAAATTGTCAACACGTCATAAGATAAACAATTATTAACTTCATGTTTTGCATCATAATCTCAATTTATAGCATTGGAACATATTCAACTCATGATATACTAGCATTGTACTTCACGTCATATTCATTTGTCAATAGTTTGATATTTTTTCTATGACTATACTAATACTTTATGAGTCTCACAAGTTATAATACGAATGATATTTAGCTTAAAAGTACAAATATAACAAAATAAAACAAATGAGATTTAGCTTAGGTAAGGTCTTTGTTTACTAGCTTACTCAGTTAAACATAGGATTTGCTTTTCATTTAAATAAATCTCAAAACTTAGCAAATAGGTCTTTTGACGATTTTTTATAAATGCAAATCCATATATATGTTGTTCGCAAAAAAAAACTACCATGTCATCATTGTGACACTTCATACTATCAAACTATCATTTAATTTGGACCTTCCTTATATGGTGATGATAAAATTTCTAGTTAATGTCTTAAACACTTGTACATTTGAGAGAGAGATAAAATAGGTTCTATCACCACCTTGTTATTACATCCTTCATCTTGTCATTTGATAGGTGTTTATCCATCCTTGATTTATGGTGTTTATGCTTAGTCTTGTGTTGACCCTTACATGTTGGTCCTATGTGCTAACACCCACCTTAAACATGTACCCCTACCCCTCTGTATTGACCCTACCACACTCTCTTCTTCTATTATCTATAATTCCTACCCATCCATCTTGAAATTTTATTCGTATTACTCTTCCAAAATGTGTAACACGTAGACTATTATTGGATTGTGAAGAGAATATGTTTCCCATGTTGACTATTTTAGAGCTCCCATCAGCAAGATGAATCTTCAAAAAATGTAAATAAACATGGCAGTGGGCATGCCCAATCTACAGAGATATGGTTAAGTTTCAAATGTTCCATCTGTGCTTTCTATAGAGACGTTTTGTGGTTATTCCCGTTCAATCTCATGTCCATCCCTCACTGCTTCATGGTGACTCTTGGAAACCCGTGTGAAAGACCTTTCTCCGTTAACAAACAAACCTTCGACAGTGACCTGTGCATGTGTATTTGACCAATTAACTACAACAATATGCATGGTTAATTACTTACAGTCATAAACAAGTATATTTGTATATTTCATCATTCAATTCAAATTGATAATTGTTGGTATGCAAATTGTATATATACCATTGCACATAAAAAAAACACTCTAAACTTATGGCTTGAACAATTAACTATAGCCATCACATCGATGGAACATAATTTAAATGAATAAGTCCAAAGAGGCTTATGCATTTGAAGAAACCCATAAGTTATCCTCATTATACATAATCCAATTTATGAAAAACGAGAGGCCACTTTTCATTTTGGTATCTATCTCCTTAACATTTCCTGTACCACAACAATCCAAAGACACATCCCTACTCAAGAAAATTGAAAATCAAGAAAAGGGTCTGTGTTTTAGGTTGTGCATGAGTATCCTCACAGGTTGCTTCCATAACAAATGAAACCGCAAATGATATAAAGTAGTATCAAATTTCCCTAGGAAAAAATGAATTAGTGGTCTGTCAAGAAATCTCCCTCAAAGAAACAATTTACCAATTAGAATTGTAGAAACCTTTCAGCATGGCAAGGCCTTTTCTTTTCTATCCAACAATGGATTCAATAGAGATGAGTGTTAGGATTATAATCCTCCCTTGTCCAATTTGGTCAATTATGTCTAAATTGGGAGTCCTTTCAGTCTATTTTTAGTCAGTAGCACCATTGGGTCCACTTGGCCTAATTGGGGCACATGTACTAGTTACTAAAGTGTGGGGAGCACTAATTGAGGCCAACTGCCACTGATTGCACTTGCATGCATCAGTTTTAGATCCTCCTAGATCAATCCCTACAAATTAGGAGCCACTGGGAATGTCGATACCAACCTCCATTAGTTGAGTTTAGTTGGTGACTAATCAAGCTCAGTTAGGAGTCAGTTACATTCAGTTCTACTCAGTTAGCGCTAGGATTGTATGGTTGCATGCAGGTGAGGTGCATTTACTCACCTACCTCAGTCAGTTAGACTAGTTAACACTAAATTAGACACTTGTGTTTGTATTTTGAACTCCGATGAACTTCGATAATGATTTAGACAAGGTCAGTTAACCATTCAGTCAAGTAGAGTCAAACCAATTTGAATTTCCTCACTTGGATTCAAATTGTATGAGGCTATTTAGCAATTATACTTCATTGTAATTAATTATGTTTCATTTGTCCAGAGTTAAATTGACAAAATGACAACTTTTGTGTTTTCAACCCAGTTTTACCCAGATCACAAAAATGCCCACCCAATCCTAAGTATTGGGCATTTTTGAGTGATTTTAGTTGGAAATGGTATGTTTTACTATTTTCCACATTATTATACATTTATTTTTTCAATTTTGGTTCAGAAAGTACTTTGTGTGCAAAAACACTACATGATTGTCTTGTATTTATGAAATATCCACCTATATTAATAAAAAAGCAAGCCAAACCCTCCTATTAAATGTTTATAGTAAATGGTTTTGGAAATTGGATGGCGAGATATATTTAGAAGACTATCCTTGTGTTAATTTTATATAACCTAACCTCGTATGCTCACAATCGACCTATGAAAGGTGCAATTTTAACCTTTTTTTACTGTTATGGACACTTGGTGTAAAATGCAAGCCATAAGCATAAAAATGCAAGCTAGGAATGCATAGCAGTCAACTTGAACATGAATGACTAAAATTGCAAGTATTGGACAAATTCAAAATTAATGACTGAAATTCTAAGTTGTTACGTAAAAAACAGTGTGTAAATATTCAAAACTGGCTTAGGAAAATGCACGCCATAGTCCGTACAATTGTCATAAGTTGAGAATAACACCATGGGGTTGAAGCTAGATATATTTACATTTATTAATAGAATTTTATACTGTTAGGTGTAATCTATATGGTCAATTCTACTATTTAATGCATATGAATTATGTATTTATTCAATTCAATTATGTCTGGTATATTATTGTTCTGTTATAATTGGTTTTTCTTTTTGAATAATTTTTTCATTATATATGAAATTTGTAAGTTTGAAATGATAATATACATTTTCTAGCATGTGGGTTATTGTGAAGATTATTTTATACTGTCTTCAAACTATCCGAAAAACCTCTTATTATAGCCATCTAGATATGGTTGGATTCACCATACAACACTCTAGAGATCCACACTCTCAGAATATTTTTATCATCATCCTATGAGCTATGACGGGCATTTCCCTAAGGCTAGTTATGCAGATTTTACCAATAATTCCATACTTGGACAATTTTTTATCTTCTCCTAGGCTCGGTCTAATTTCCCTAAACCACATTTTCCAGGCTACTTGCACCAATATTCCCAAACTTAGCCAATTTCCTGATTTTAACTAATTTGTCGTATTTCTCCATAATGATGCCATAATGCAACAATGATTTCAAATTCATTTCACATCATCATATATGCCATGCCATGCCATGTGGGCATCATCCTTAGCGCGGGCGTCAACCTTAATGCGGGCATCACTTATCCCCTTTAAAACACTTAGCCATTTTTTCTTTTTCTTTAGTACGCAAATTAACATTTTTCTTCTATTTTCAGAGGTTGATATTTTCCTTATCTGGCCACCATAAGAAAAACCAAGAGCATAGATAGATATCCATTTCAACAATGAACAGGACCATATCATCTGATGAATTTTATCATCAAAGTAACACCCCCTTTCAGTCATTTCGAAGTGGTCTCTCAAACTTTTTGTCTAACACTTGAGCAGTTCTCTTCAAACCCTAGGTCACCAAGGTAATTTCATTTTTCCTTCAAATTTGGCAAGTGATATTCCCAATGGATATATTTCAACAAGGGGAGTCCAGAAAAACCACTTTCATCTTCTGTAGCTTCTTTATCTCTCCTAGGCGGGCATTTTTCTAGAGCAGTGCAAATATGGCTGAGAGGCACTTTTGGCAGATTGATATCTTCTTCCTAAAAGACTTTTTGGTCGGGATAATTATATGGTTGGATGCACCATACAAGTTTCTAGAGATCTAAACTATCATAATATTTTTATCATCAACCCATGATATGTGGTGGGAATTTCACTAAGGCCTGTTAGGCATATTTTACCAATAATTCATACTTGGAAAATTTTTGATCTTCTCCTAGGCTTGGTCTAATTTCCCTAAACCATAGTTTTGGCAGGTCCATGAATTCTTCTTCAGTGTATCTTTGGACAAACTGAGACCATGGTTGAGTAGACAAAACAACATCCTACAATATACCCATGTGGTGCGGGTATTTTCTTCAACAAACCATTTGTGGTGGGCATCCTCTTAAGGCTACTTGGACCAATATTCCCACACTTGGCCAATTTCCTGGTTTTCACTAATTTTCCAAATTTCTCCAGAACGATGTCATAATGCAACAATGATTTCAAATTCATGCCACATAGTCATCTATTCCATGCCATGCCATGCGGGCATCATCCTTAGTGCGGGCATCAACCTTAATGTGGGCATCACTTAGCCCCTTTACAACACTTAGCCATTTTGTATGTCTTTAGTGTGCAAAATAATATTTTTCTTCTATTTTGCAAGGTTGATCTTTTCCTTATCTAGTCACCATAAGAAAAACCAAGAGCATGGCTAGATATCCATTTCAACAATGAACAAGATCATATCATCTAATTATTTTTATCATCAATGGAACACCCCCTTGCGAGCATTTCCAAGTGGTCTCTCAAACACTTTGTCTAACAGTTAACCAGTTCTCTTCAAACCCTAGGTTACCAAGGTGATTTCATGTTTCCTTCAAACTTGGCAAGTGAGATTCCGAATGGGTATAGTTCAACAAGGTGTGTCCAGAAAAAACACTTTCATCTTCTGGAGCTTCTTTCTCTTTCCTCGGTGAGCATTTTTCTGGAGCAGTGCAAATATGGTTGAGAGGCACTTTTGGCAGATTGATAACTTCTTCCTATAAGACTTTTTGGTCAGGATAATTATATGGTTGGATGCACCATACAAGTTTCTAGAGATCTACACTCTCATAATATTTTTATCATCAACCCATGAGTTATGGCGGGCATTTCCCTAAGGCCTGTTAGGCATATTTTACCAATAATTCATACTAGGGCAATTTTTTATCTTCTCCTAGGCTTGGTCTAATTTCCCTAAACCACAATTTTGGCAGGTCCATAAATTCTTCTTCAGTGTCTCTTTCGACAAACTAAGACCATGGTTGAGTAGACAAAATAACAACCTACAATATCCCCACGTGGTGTAGGTATTTTATTCAACAAACCATTTGTGGAGGGAATCCTCTTAAGACTACTTGGCCCAATATTCCCACACTTGACCAATTTCCTGATTTTCATTAATTTGTCGTATTTCTCCAGAACGATGTCATAATGCAACAATGATTTCAACTTCCTGCCACATAGTCATCTATTCCATGTCATGCCATGCGGGCATCATCTTTAGTGTGGGAATCAACCTTAATGCAGGCATCACTTAGTCCCTTTACAACACAACCATTTTTTCTGTCTTTAGTATGCAAAATAATATTTTTCTTCTATTTTGCGAGGTTGATATTTTCCTTATCTGGTCACCATAACAAAAACCAAGAGCATGGCTAGATATTCATTTCAACAATGAATAAGACCATATCATCTAATTATTTTTATCATCAATGGAACACCCCCTTGCGAGCATTTCCAAGTGGTCTCTCAAACTCTTTGTCTAACACTTAACCGGTTCTCTTCAAACGCTAGGTCACACAAGCTCATTTTATTTTTCCTTCACACTTGGAAAGTGAGATTCCCAATGGGTAGAGGCCAACAAGGTGAATCCATCATGACCACTTTCATCTTCTAGAACTTCTTTCTCTCTCCTAGGCGGGCATTTTTCTAGAGCAGTGCAAATATGGCTGAGAGGCACTTTTGGCATAATGATATCTTCTTCCTAAAAGACTGCTTGGTTAGGATAATTATATGGTTGGATGCACCATACAAGTTTCTAGAGATATACACTCTCATAATATTTTTATCATCAACCCATGAGCTATGGCGGGCATTTCCCTAAGGCCTGTTAGGCATATTTTACCAATAATTCATACTTAGACAATTTTTGATCTTCTCCTAGGCGTGGTCTAATTTCCCTAAACCACAGTTTTTTCAGGTCCATAAATTCTTCTTTAGTGTCTCTTTAGACAAACTGAGACCATAGTTGAGTAGACAAAACAACAGCCTACAATATCCCCATGTCGTGCGGGTATTTTCTTCAACAAACCATTTGTGGTGGGCATCCTCTTAAGGCTACTTGGACCAATATTCCCACACTTGGCCAATTTCCTGATTTTCACTAATTTGTCATATTTCTCCAGAACGATGTCATAATGCAACAATGATTTCAAATTCATGCCACATAGTCATCTATTCCATGCCATGCCATGCAGGCATCATCCTTAGTGCGGTCATCAACCTTAATGCGGGCATCACTTAACCCATTTACAACACTTAGCCATTTTTTCTGTCTTTAGTGTGCAAAATAAGATTTTTCTTCTATTTTGCGAGGTTGATATTTTCCTTATCTGTTCACCATAATAAAAACCAAGAGCATGTCCAGATATCCATTTCAACAATGAATTAGACCATATCATCTGATGATTTTATCATCAATGGAACACCCCCTTGCAAGCATTTCCAAGTGGTCTCTCAAACTCTTTGTCTAACACTTAAGCAGTTCTCTTCAAACCCTAGGTCACCAAGGTCATTTAATTTTTCCTTGACACTTGGAAAGTGAGATTCCCAATGGGTAGAGGCCAACAATGTGAATACATCATGACCACTTTCATCTTCTGGAGCTTCTTTCTCTCTCCTCGGCGGGCATTTTTCTGGAGCAGTGCAAATATGGCTAAGAGGCACTTTTGGGAGATTGATATCTTCGTACTGAAATAATTTTTGGTCAGGATATTTATATGGTTGGATGCACCATACAAGAATCTAGAGATATACACTCTCATAATATTTTTATCATCATCCTATGAGTTGTGGCGGGCATTTCCCTAAGGCCAGGTAGGCATATTTTACCAATAATTCCATACTTGGACAGTTTTTGATCTTCTCCTAGGCTTGGTCTAATTTCCCTAAACAGTAGTTTTTGCATGTTTTTGCGGGTCTAATTTCCCTAAACCATAGTTTTTTCATGTTGGGCGTACATTTGAGTAAAGCAATCCAAAATTGACTTGCTTCAGTAAACTCCACGCACATGCCTGATTTCATTTTCCCATACCTAAACTTGTCATACATGTGCTGAATGTATTGAGTGTAAAATATGTCATATAATCATCTAAACCTGTAAATGGCAGTTTTCGCTTTTCCTTACCTGTCATATTTTGAACTTTCTACCGGCTGTCAAATATGTCACTTAAAAAACAATCAAATTCTATGGTTCGATGGACCTGAATCGAGTCGGATTCTGACGACATTGAGAATGATTGCATCACCCATATGTGAACTCAGCATTTCATTATGATTAACCTTTTTTTCCCACCTTTCAATTATTCCAAGGGCCAACACAGTACACATATCCAGATTTATCCTGACCCCATGGATTCCTTCCTAGTAGCTGCAGTCAATTACCAATCATGTTGCTTCTTATGTAAGATTGATAAATAGGGGCCATTGTTATCAGTAGGCTATGCAGTATTCAATCTATTCTCTATGTTCGTTAATTTTTTTCCAGTATGGCCGCAGATGTGCGTAAATTTGAGTTCACTGATAGTATGAGTGAAATGGGTAGAATTGGAAAGAAATGGAGACAGTCTCATATTGGTTCGATGGATTTCATTGGAAGTTCCATTGCATCTTATTGTTTTTATGTTCATTTGGCATTCCTTTCCCATCACTCAGTGAAGTCTTTCTTCCCTGAGTTAGCACCTTGTCCCTCTTCAACAACCCAATCATTCCCTCTTAGTGGCATAGCAGGATTGATTTCTTCAATTCCAGCTTTTAATTTGTCCACATCAGATGGGTATTGCATGTTGTTTTGCGGAAATCCATATTTGTCGGTGGCATTTCCCTCTTTCTTACCATTTTCTTCTTTCATTGGTATTTCCATTTTCTCCTTAGATACCTCTCACGCGCTATGCATCTCTGTTATAATTCTTCTCTACTCGCATCTCCCATCCAGATAAATGGAATGCAACTTCCTCTTCTACTCCCTTTCTACCCCTGGTGTTGAAACATGTCCACTTCAACCTTGTTTCCCCCCTGTGTTGCACTGTCATGTTTTCCTTGTTCCACAGTAGTTGGTATCTTCATTTAAATCCATGAAAGTACAGCAGAGGATGGGTTGGCTCATTGGTGAATCCATATTTCAGTTTCACTCAAATGAAATCCACTTGTAACATGGTCAATCTAACCCTTGAGGTCTATAAATAGAATTTAATAGGTAGTAGGGACAATTATTATTGAAGGAGTTGTTTGATGTTACTGATTCAACTATAAACTATCCCTCTGCTCTATAATGAAAGCATAATATAATAAAAAATGGTCTTGGTCCCCTTTTAAAACTAGGCTTGAGTATCGATCTTGTTATATTTTTGCATTATCTCTGTTTTTTTCCTCGGAATGTATTATATATGTTATGTTCTCATTTATTAATTTGTGCAAGGAACGATGATGATTTATATTATAATAAAAAATAAACAGACCATACAAACTTGCAGAGCCATGAAATTGGTTTCCAAACTATGATGCTCATCAACAAGAAACCAACATTTACAGTTGTTATGTTCTCATTTCAAATGTTGCATGCATTCTTATTTCACAATAGAAGTTTAATTTATGTCTTAAATTAAAACTATACTTGTCTAATTAGGTTTTTGTATGCAAACTTCCAAATTTCATACCTACAATGTACTTCGATTGGAATTGGTGTGTATTTTTAGTTCTGGCCATGAAAAATTGGATAATACTATCAATTGTTGTTCTGGATGACTTGGATTTTAATGTAGATCTTACAATTTATAGAAATGAGTACAAGATTTTGTAGAAAAGGTTGGTATGTCTCTGTTATAGTGCAATTTATTCAATATAGCATGAAATGATGATTTGTCAATTCATTTTTAGAATATATTTCAAGAATATTTCATATGTCAATCCATTTGTAGAATATATTTCAAGAATATTTCATATGTCAATTCATTTGTAGAATATATTACAAAGAATATATTTCATCATTTGTACTTTCATACACACTTCTCGGTATGGGTTGCACATTAAAATCTCTTGGATCCTTCTATGCTCATCCTCACTTGGTGAAGGATTATCAAAAGAAGGCCTAGTAACCCCAAAGTAAGAAAGGGCTTGGCCCATAGAAGTTCTCCAAAAAGGAGCATTAGGGCCATATTCTGTTTCAACAGGACTATCAGTACGACCTTCCCTCGGGGATTGAAAGCCTAAGTGTCACCCATAGGAGGCTGTTGGACCAAGGGATTAACATAAGCAGTGAATTGTTCTCTGCCTTCCACAACTAAGATTCCTTCCACATGGGAGTCAGTTACATCTCCTTGATCTATGGATTTCATTGGGATATCCCCTGTAACAAGAGGAAAGTTAGGTGGTTTCTTTTGGACCGTCTCAATTGAAACTCAGCCAGATTGTATGGTCACTAAAACCTAACCTAGGGTTTCAAAACTAGAAAAAATCACACAAAAGTTCTCCTACACAAACTACGGGCCATAAGCAAAATTAAGTGACAAGAGGGGTTGATACAAGCTGATTCCTCACTAGGATTATCAAGTTTTTGCAATTTGCTATATACTGCAGGGTCCAACGGTAAAATGCAGTGAGGAGGATCAATCCTCCCTCACTTGAATACCCGACTACCTGGATGACACGTGCGTAGTCATGTCCCTGAGTGTTGTTCTCGGTGTATTGTTCCAACAAGATGACCAAAAGGGATTTTCTTAGATGGTTTCAGGAATCCTAGAAGGGCCTCCTGATATCTGCAAGGTACATGGGAGTTCAAATCCATAGTAGTGTTGTCTAATGCACAACCATGCACAAGGGTCCTTCCAATATACAATCGAGTACATGAAGTACCTTTCGATATACCTCAAGGGTATGTGAAAGGTCGTTCTATATACCGATGGTACATGGAAGAACCGTGCAGGTCCTGGGTTGCAGTGTAGGAAATAAACGACAACTCCTAC
The DNA here is from genome assembly GCA_001517045.1 of Pseudotsuga menziesii. Taxonomy (NCBI): domain Eukaryota; kingdom Viridiplantae; phylum Streptophyta; class Pinopsida; order Pinales; family Pinaceae; genus Pseudotsuga; species Pseudotsuga menziesii. The sequence goes on from LPNX010695557.1 coordinate 767,753, forward strand.
GTTTTACGACGCCAGAACACGTCTCTAATCTATCACTCAAGTTACTGATATTTTTAACCTATAGCTACCATTAATTTTAATTTTAATGGTTATGTGAATGCATAGAGTTATGACAGAAAAGTAAAACCATGCAATTATGATATGCAAATTTTTTCACTTTACCATTCAAAGCATGCCTACTTACGGGAAGGAGAGAGTGTTTTCTTTTTCAATTTTGTCTCAATACCAAAACTTTCCCAAACAATCTAACTAAACAAATCTTTCTGAGAATACAAACAAGAAAGACACTTCTAATCTTATTTTTGAAAGCAAGCAAATGGGGTGAGATCTCTTTTCCTAAAAAGAAAGACAAAAATACTAAAAGGCACACCAAGTACTTTTTCCAATTTTCTTCAAAAATGGAAAGATCTAACTTAAAACTATGATATTTTTTTATTTTTTAAGAGACAAGAGTGTAAAAAGAAAGAATAATATAGATATCTAAAATCTTATTAGGCTAGTCAAGAACCCAATATTTCATTCTTTAAGAAAAATTATAATCAAATATCAACAAAAAAAATTCTTTTAAAAGAAAAAAGAAGTCTTTCGTAAACTTAACGAAGAATGAAAGCAAAAAAAACCAAAAAATCAAGTCTTCCTTTTCAGATTTATCAAGCAGCAAAAATAGATCTAACTAAACTAAGCTTCCAAGCTCTCCTTTCGAAAATGAAAACCAAGCATATAAGCAATCAAACTGATGAGCGTAACCTAGGTTTTGAATTCAACAAAGCAAGAGTTTACCACATCCATAATTTGAATCTAACTACTCAGATCTCTGAAAAGAATCCCAAATACAAAGAACTGAAAGCAAAAATCAAACCAAATTTTGAAATGACAAACCTGTAGAAGGCCTACCTGGCATCGCTTGAGGATAGTGGGTGACATAGCAGTTCTGGTTCGACATTGCTTCCTGATTACTGAGCACAGGAGGTGGCACCTCTTCCTGGTAACTGCGCACAAGTGGTGGCACTACTTATTTCCCACTGTGCATGTGCGGTGTCCTGTAGAAGTCAAAAAACAAAACAATGGCAAAAAATGAAAATTCAGCTACTCTAATACTGGCATTACAATCATGAATTGACAGGAATATGAAGTACAGAAGGTAAGAGTGTCTTAGATCTGATAATACCAAACCAATATCTCATTAGACAAGCTAGTAGATTTGATCAATAAAAGATTGGAGCTTGGATTTCATACAAGAGTTTGAAGACCAAGGTAGATCAGATGTGCTGAAATCTCTTCCCCAGTGGAGTCTCCAGATTTGTTGCTAGGAAAAATGCACCTCTTGTGGACAAGAGTTGTTCCTCTAGTCTAAATGGTTCAGATCTAGAACAAATGAGTTACAACAAAGTTGGAAGACTTTCATTAGAAGTTTTGGAGATCTGGAATTAGTCCCTTTGATGGAGTAGTGCAGTTGTTTCCTATGGTGATGGCTATTCATGGACGTACCAGCATAATCACATGAAACAACATAACAAGATCAAAAGCACCAGAATATAATCCACAAATTTATGTCAATGACTAAGGAATCCAACAGTAAAATACATGATTATAACACAACATACTTTACGAGAAAGGAACCAACTTTGCATTAATGATGAAGAAGAAAGCTTACAACCTTTTCCTTAGTGTTGTGATGCTCCTTCACATGCCAATGCCTTGTCCCCAAAAGCTCCAACTTTCTCCTCCTATGCCCACCCTACTGATTTAGGCCAGAATCTCAATGCAACAACATAACTTTTCTCTCTCTCAACCATGGGGTATGAGACTGGTTTTATAGGCCTTGGGAGGATAGGGATGGTTGAGTAAATGGTGGGTGAGGTGGAAGGGATATCCCAAAAGGATGGATCTCGAGTCGAAGTGGTCCTCAGGAGTAGGGATGAGGTTGCCATGAAATATTCCTTCTAGAAGCTTCATGGAAACTTCTCTTTTTCACTTTTTACCTCGGGCACCGCTTCTCCTCCATTATGACAGAGCGATGACAGGGTAGAACCGCACATTGAACAAGGGGAAAAAGTAGTGGCACCGCTTACCGTCAAGAGACAGTGAGCATTACTGAAGAAGGTAATGCTCCTTGTAATAAGGACAAGAATAGTGTTGGATTTTTGTATGCAAGACTGAAGTCGGGGCCAGTATTTTTACTTCACAACTTGGGATTCAGGGAAATAACTGATGTTTGGGACCTCATCACATGATGATGATGAGATTTATGTGTAACAACATGCTAACCCCATGGAAAAATCCATCGTGGATAACTGGTTCACTCACTCTCCTCACACCCTCATTACTCCAAAACCTCATTCTCTCCACCCCTCCACTCCACCCACCTAGAAAACCCCGCCCCAAGGATTCTTCAAACTCAAATTCGATTGGCCTTCTGAAGGAAAGCCCAGAAAATCGGGGTAGGGAGGAGTTTTCAGATCTGCAATTGGTCAGATTCTTTGAATCTTCTATGGAAAATTAAGGATTGAGAGCAATAATGCAGTCGATTTGACGGGTCTACTAAACAGTATCTGCATTTCCTTCACTCATGCTCTTTTCCCACTCGTAGCATAGGGTGATTCAGAGATCATACTGAACATGGCCATCAAGCTTCAACATGGTTCCAACAGTGCCAAGATTTCTTCCTGCTGGAGATTGGAACATGACCTCTAACAATTAGTAAGCCTCCTCTCTCAACCTACATACATCACCTCTCAGCATGCTCGAAGAGAAGCCAATCCTCTTGCAGAATTGTTTTTTCCAATTCGAGAGTTCTTTCAACCTCCTTTCTTTAGCAGAGCACTCTTAAAGAGATCTCAAACTCGAAATTCAGGAGTGAATGCACTCAAATTTTTGCAAAATATTTAACCCCGAATGCGGGTGACACCACAATACCCATTACTCAGGGCTCAGCTGACGAGGCACATAACTGTGCCCTGTTGTCACCTCCTGACACCGTTCTTCCATCCTCAATGCACTGGTCACCTTCCTCATCGATGGTTGCACTCCTTAACTTCTCCAATGCACATGATCCCTGCAGCTATAGGGTGGTACGACTACGTCAGATCGTTGATGGCTTGTATTAATGGGAATTTGGATTTCTGCTACCCCATTAAGCTCATTGACAACCTGCCATTATTCTTCATGTTCATGCTTGTTTCTCTCCATCCCTCTGCAGCTTCCCTGGTGTTGTTTCCTGCAATCACCCTGCCTCATGTTTCTCTGCCCACAATTGGTACCATGTCGTGCAGGAAAAGGGGAACGCCCAGATGAGGACTTGCTAGCAGGGGTGCCTCCATCCAGTGAGCCATCACCTTCAATGCTCAAGCCATATTGGAAGGCTACGACATGGAAATACCTGACCCTCTTCATCTTCTATTTGACGATTGGGAAGACAAGCTAACTGGCTCTCTTTCGAATGCCAACTGAACTACTGAGAGTAGAAGGAATGACTGGGTAGTGAATAATTTGTTGGTTCGCCTCCTCCTTCGATCCACCACCCTTCAGCTTTCAGCCCATGTCCCTGACGCTATTCCCGTTGCCTATGTCTTCCCAACTACTTATGTTCCTCCTGTTCCCTCCATCACCCCAGATCCCTTGGCCTTCCCAGCTTCCATCCCTCATGCTGACCATCCCACTACACCCATGGACATTAAACTCCCACCACCTCCACCGCATCGAATATTGGTCAGCTCCACAGCTAGAAAAAATAATACCATCGTGGCATCCTTCAGGAATTCTGAACTTCTTCCGGTCAAGTGATCCCCCTTCAATAACGAGGATGCTCCGAGCAACAGTGAGGACTCCAGTGGCGAAGATGATTTAGGAAGCAAGGAGGATGACCAGAGCAACAAGGGTGACCCTCTAGGAAAGCAACTGAGCTCTGGTTTTGGGACTCCCATCATTGAGGATCCCTATACAAAATTATGGCACAGGTTTTTATGTTTCAGGCTCTCTTCTTTATGCCAAATACTTTGGGAATTTGGTTACCGAAGTTTATGATTATTATGCTCTTCCTGAAGTATTTTTGTAAACATCATAAGCTACATCTTTCTAGGATCTGTTTTCCCTCTCAGAGGGAGGATCTTTCTGACTGTTATGGTCTGATTTCCCTACTTGGGCATACTGGTTTTTTCTTTTTGTTTCTTCCTATCTATAGGACAGATTCACAATTTTGTACTATCTCATGTATCACTATTTTACTTCAATATATTAGCTTCTGAATTCACAAAAAAACATGATGGTCGTGATAAATAATGTTCTTTAACTATTTGCTTGTACTAATTTTAGGAAGCTCCAAATAATATACAATAGTAAGAAATTGGTGCAATCATGCTAGATTTGCATGTCTCTAGACGCATATAAATTAAGCCATCTTCATGGCTCTTGTAATGTTTGTGCTTGAGATTTTGAAGGAAATAGATTTGCATGATTAAATAGAACCAATTTTCTTTTATATCAAGGGTGCTTACAAACATGTTTGGTTCTTACATTGGTTATAAAGTACAATTTAAATGGGTCTAATGGTTAAGAATGCGTTTATGCTCCTAAAAAATGAGGGTATGATATATATAAAGAGATTCCATGTACAACTAAGAGGTGACCTTAAAATTAAAGTATTATTATTATTATTATTATTTAATTTCTTCGAAAATTAAATTTAAAATTTAAAATATTTGGTTATTATGATGGTTATTAATATTATTATATTTTTAAATTTTAGTTTATTTATTAATATTGTAAAATTTTAAAAATAATTATTTTAAATTTTTTTATTAAAATAAATCTATACTCTTTGACTTGAAATTAAAAGGATATGAATATGTTTAAAAATATATTTACGTCGTTAGTCGTTTCTCTATATGAAGTTTGGTTTGTAGCAACTGTTCACCTTCTTCGTCCTTGCAGCCAATCAACTTTCACCATGTGTCATTTTTCTTTGCCAGTCAAATTCTGCCATGAATGAAGAAGTTTTATATGGCTACGGTTGCATGTTCAGAATGTTCACGTGTTTAAGAGGTTCCATATTCGATGAGTGTGATGCAACCGTGTTGTTCATATTTATATTCTTTCCTGAGCTACAACTAACGTCCAACGCCCCATAAGTTGTGGTAGTTGTTTAATACTACCCCCAAACCTCACACAATGACAGGATCTTCTACCTCACTCAGCTTAATGCCGAAACTTTGAACACACACCCATGAAAGTTACACAAGAAATCCAACACTTCTTTCGGGCATAAACTAAATACTTTTGATGCAGTAAGGTTTCCATGAATAAGATGATATATTGCAAGAACAACTGATGACCATGGAGTAATCCCAATGAAAATTTTGTTCGGGATCTCTACAATAAGGGAAACACCACAACACTGAGGGAATTAGATTACCTTCAGCAAATTGAACAACATGGTTTCAGCTATAAAACATATAAAGGTGGTACTATGGTTTCATAGAATTTAAAGATCAAGATACCCTCATTCAAGTTCAATGGAGAGAACGAACCGCATGATCTTCCTCTAAAAACTGTGCGCAGAACATGTTCCTTATATTTTTGTATTAATGGTTCAAATCTGCATTTTATATCGTACATAGGCATAGTTATTTGAATTCCATTCAAAGAACATTTAATTTATTAAAAAAAATGGTCTATACAAGGTACATAAAATATAAACCATTCAGAAAAACAAAAAAAATCAATAGAAAACATGTTGATAACTTATCATGAAGAAAGTTACTCAATGATGACATTGAAGTTCGCCTCACAAATCAGACTTGATTTTCAAATTTGTCAATTCTATTCTCAGTTGAAATTTTGGACACACTAGACGGGAGCAAGTTGAACATGAATGAAGTCTCTTGGCATTTCTGAGTAAATCTAATGGTTCGTATAGTTTGGAAAAATCTCTTTACGCAGACCTTGATCAAATAGTCACTCTACAAAGATATAAGATATCATCTACGCATGTACATCATGCAAAGAACAGACAGAACTTTCTATTGCATCCCATCAAAAATACAAACTCTGTTTTACAACTGTTTTTTATATAATGAATTAAAGGACAAAGAAAAACACTTTCCTCACAACTCCCTTGGAACAATAAAGCTTCACACCAAAAATTTCAATGAGTTGAGCATTAACCAAATGTTAGCAGATCATTAACCAAATGAGTTGAGCATTAACCAAATATTAGCAAATCATATTCCTCCAATAAATATTGAAAAACAATGGAACAAGGATACACATAAGACAGAAAACCAGCAGATGCTTTTTGCTATATTTCTAATGGGTACTTTATAACAGGCCAAATTTTCACCATCATGCACAGCTGCAGCATTATTCTAACAAGTATAGCTGGTTGAGAAATTATGGAATTTAAGCACTGAAACATGTCCAAGGGTAAACGTCATATTTCTCAAAAGCCACTACTGCAGGAAACTTCTCCTAGGAACCTTAGTTGAAAAACTTGGAGGACAGGACAACACCAGCCAATCCAAGCTCTTACCAATATAATTAGGAACTCACATTCCTGCCCTCATTGACATCATTTGACAAATTAGTGGGACTAGAGAAATGTTTTGATGCATATTCAAGTAAATACATTCGTCTTTGTAGAAGAATAAATTACACTTTTGTTTCAATTGATGTTTACCTAAGACTAGCATAGATCTATCTTAATTGAATCCATTAAATACCAAGAGATATCAAAAACCTTGAGGTGCAAACTTCAATCTCTTTGCACCCTCTGATACTATTTAACAATATTGAAGTTTACATATCCCCCTTGTCTCATCCCCTTGACACATAATAGATCCAATACTACAATGGATCTCTACTATTTTTTGCCTGTTTAAATATATTAACTTTCAAGTAAGAGAAAGTCTGTTTTTTTTTAAATTAAGATAATTAAAAAAAATAGCCTATTTTTCATTTTATTTTATTAGCATTACACACATGCACACACCCATCAATCTCACCATCCCAAGCTGTAGAGAATATTGCTTCTATTGGTGCAATTATGGTGATTTAACATGTGCATAATGTTAATTACCTTAGTTGTTTTCGAGTCACTCTCTATTAATCTCCCTATTGTAATATGAAGCATGCTACTAGCTTCGATCCTACTAAGGGTTCTCTTTTAATTATTGGAGTTTGTGACCCAATTTCATAAAAATATCACAAATCAAATTTCTTAGTTGTTTGAAGGGGCCAAATGATGTCAACTATAATCCTGTTCAAACTACATGCAACTTCCAAAATGAGTTATGGCATAATCATGTTCGTTTAAGTAAAGGAAATTCCAAAGTCCTTGAGGTTTTGAATTCTTAGTATACACAAGTAAGTTGTACCAAGTCATCTCCCACCCAATTAATAATCAATAAAAAATCATATTTCCTTGTGGGTTAGTGACAACCACCATTCATGTCATTTCTATCTCTCCCTTGTATAGAAGACCAGCCAACTCTTATTTATTTGTCTCCCCTGTCCAGAAGACCAGTCAAATCTTTTTTATTTGTCTCCTTTGTTGATCAATAAACTTCTAATCTTATGGGTCAGTTATCTATACCATTTCTTGCATGTTTCAGGAATACTAGCATCTATGTAGACATGAATTCTACATAAATGATGATGTTTTTGAAGCATGCTCACTATTGAGGATGGACTTGAAGGCAGGAAGGTTCTTTCTTACAACATCAACAACTAATAAATCATTAATAAATGCAAAACAATTAGTATTCTTTTTTAGTTGAGATGCTTAATGTTTGGAAGGTAATGTTACATTTGAAACACCATCAAGAATGCATTTGTACATTTAACTGTTTGACACTGTTGATACAACACGGGTTGGTATCAGTCGTTAGAATGATGTTGCAGCCACTCTGATTGGAAGAAAGAATCATCCAAAACACCTATGGTTTGACAAGAAGCACCATCTATATCAGTTGATCCTATCATCTATGGGCCTTGAGAGACCTATGGAATTTGAGCTTATTAAACCCTAAATGCAAAGATGTTGTTTTCTTAAGTGTACCCTGATGTAGCATTAGAGGGAAAGAAGTTAATGTTAATGCTTCCTCACTTATCTTCTGCATTATACTATCCTACATTGCAATTTAATTATGGTTCGTTTTTAGCAATAGCAATAACAATTGCATACAATATTGTCAGAACAATAGAAACTGCCCACCTTTAAAACAATGCATTACACTCCATCTACCTGTGTCGGAAGGTGATTCAGTGAGATGTGTAGCATGCATATTAACATGAAAATATATACTCTATGAATATCTCTGATGATGGATGTTAATTTAATCTTACGTGCATGCATGCATGAGTAATCATGCATGTTTCTACCAACCTGTAACAAATAGTCGCGTACCTGAAGTAGCAAGAAAATGATTCATCTTAGGAACATTAGAGGAATTTTGAGGTCTAAAATGGCCCTCCTAAGGAAAATAATAAAATAATAGTTAAAATAATAAAATAATATTTATTAATTTTGGAGGAAAAAAGAAAAAAACTACTTTTTGTGTTTGTATTTTTGACATATATCCCTGTGTTTTTCGAAATTTGAGTAAAAACATAGGGAGATATGTCGAAAATACGAACAAAAAAAGTAGTTTTTTTATGACAAATATGCCAATTCAACCATTATGGTTGACTCATTTTATTGGAATTCTATTGGTTCTTGAATTGCAACTCACAAGAACTTATTGTTGGCACGTTTTCTTTTAAGGCCCATTCTAGACCCCAACTTTCCTCTAATGCTTGTATTTAGTTTGGTGGTCAAGAATCAACAATGCTTCATTACCGAAATAGTTACGCCTTTGGAATGGCTACGAAGGCTTAAAGCAAGTAAATTCAACCATGACAAAGTGACTAGTACTAAATTTTCAAATAAAAACAAAATAGCATTGTAATAATAGAGATGATCAATGAGAAGCAGTATATGGGAATGACAAAGATTATCTCCAACTCTAGTGCAGAACATGACATTTAGAACTTAATCAATCCTGTAGGGTTTATATCATAATTCTAACTGCAATTTAGCTCAATGTTATCGGAACCGAATGAACCCGACTAGAACCAGCTGGTTTGGACCAGTGTGGGGGTTTTACGGTTGCAACTATTTGTTCAAACCGATTGACTGGATTTGTCTCAAACATCCGGTTATGTAGGGAACTGGTTATAGTCTATTTTGACCAGTTCGGATAGGTTCCATACCAGCATAGCTCCACCCACAAAAAAATAACAATAACAATAAGTTAATAATGAACCCTAAACCTAACCTAAAATGACTTATAATGGAAATTTTATACAAGCCCAATGAAATCGAAAATTATATTTGATAACAGGAATGTTTAAATTGAAAAGTAAATTGTTGTATACCTTCATCTTCCAGACTAAGTCAAGTTAAAATGAATATGGGATGCTAAGAAGACGTTTCATTAATAATTTGTGCAAAATTTTGGAAGTGACCCATCAATCTCTTCCTATAAACAGTTTAATGGAAAACATCTTACATTTATAACTGTAGCTGGTCCCTTCCCCTGGGTTCTTATTTACTGTACTAAATTATTTGATGTTTTTAATGCATAACTAATATTTGTTTAGTTTGTAGCAAATGCAACAAGAAAGAGAAGCATGGTTCTTACATTGTTTTGTGTTATCGAGAATATTGCACCTTCTGCGGATAGAAGCTGTTCCTCTGGTCTGAATGGTTCAGATCCAGAACAAATGAGTGAACGACAAAGGATGAAAACATTCCCTGAATACTGTAGACAACTAGAATACTGCTTCGATTGTGAACCTATGTACCTACAAACATATCAAACATAGAAGCACGTCAAAGCTACCAGAAATCATCTACTTATCCATGTTAGTGACTAAGGAATATAACAACATGTACAGGTGAAATCAAAACAACAGTAATGTGGGACGGAAATCAGCTTTTCATTAATAATGTATGGAGAAGCTTACAACCATTTCCTTAGTGTCGAGAAGCCCCTCCATGAGACAAACACTTCATCCCCATAAGCTCCAACTTTGCTCTCCAATGATTTGGACTAGGTAGTCAATCCAACATCATAGCAATACCTCTATAGTTCTCCCCCTCAACTACGGATATGAGCTTGTATTTATAACTCTCAATGGATAGGGATAGTTGAGAGAATTATGGGTGAGGTGGCTCCAAGATCCTACCATGGGGTATCTCGAACTCAAACTGACCCATAATTATAGGGATAAGGGAGGACACGAGGCTCATGATCTAGAAGCCTCGAGAAACTTCTCTTTTTCCCATTTTACCCAGGGTACCGCTTTTCTTCCCTTAGGACAGAGCGATTTAGATGAGAACCACTTTTAGACCAAAGACCATAGGCAGTGGCACCGCTTCTCTAAAACATGATACAGGTGGTGATGATCAAGGTACCGCTCATCAGCCATAGGGAAAGCGTGGTGATAGTTTTTTTCAAGTAGAATTGACAAACAGAGCAAGTTTCCACTCTGAGTGTTGGGACTAAGGGAAAACATGGAAGTTAAGTGTCTTATCACATGATGGTGACAGGATTTAGGTATAACAGAATGCCCCCTAAAGCATGAGACTTAGAGGGATATGATAAGCGAGAGATTTGAGAGAACAAGTTGTCACTTTGAGGTGAGAATGTCAGCTCGATCGGAGAATGTCATCCAATAGGCATCTATAGTACATCAATACTTTTGACTCATAGACAAACGTAACCAACTAATGGTTACGGACCAATACAAGGCAGATCCATGAGAGGAATAAACAAGCACGGCTACTAGAATACAGTGTAGATCCATGTGATAGAGGACTCAAACTTGGACATAGCTACCGGACACACAATGTAGATCTATGTCATACAGACACAAATTTGAGCATAGCCACGACCATACAAATGTGGATCCATGCTAGATATAAAAAACTCCATCACAACCTGGGGAAAGCAATGAGCTCTAAACAAATACCCAGGGTCTTCGTCTTGTCTTCCACAAAGTACGATTCTATCCATGTGATTACAGTGATCTAAAGTCCAACATGGTAGAAACCACTTGATTACCTGCCAATGATGTGAACCATTAACAAGTGCGAGGGAGATCACCATTGATGTCAATGATTCCCAAGGTACCCTAGTACAATCTACTGAGCATGAATAGATATCTTGATGTCGAACACCCAATTGATTCTATCGATCAAAGGTCAATGATGTGAACCTATGTCGAGAGTGAGAAAATCTGTCATTGAGGTGTACAGATCTCAAGTTACTAAATTTTGTTTCTAAGACTATTTCCCGGATGATGAGCTGATGTCGACGAAAACAGTCTCATCGAAGGAGGGTCATGATGAATCCCACATCGACGACACGAAACTTGGAACATAGTTATGGAATGATGTGAATGTAGTAACCATAAGACTGACTCAAAAGTACTGACACAGAGATTTTTTTGGCTGCAGAGGTAAAACTTCTTCAACTCCCTTTGAACATTGGGCAGCACGACAAGATCCTTGGAAGCATGACTAGACCAAACAAACACACAGTGCAACGGTGGACAATGCATTCTTTTGAAAGACTCAAAGGAGTGATATGAATCATGAAAGTGGATCGTCACAGAGATCAATTGAATACCCAATTGACTGAAATGATATGCAGACAAGTGCCATGTTCAAAGGTAATGACAAATTACTGCCATTTATTTGCAAAATGATTCCCTTCACATTTTCCCCATCATGATTGATGAGTGCCTCTTTTTGGTTTTATGAGTTCAAAAAGGGTAACAAACACTCGTTATAGCTCGTCCGAAGACAAGTCCAAACTCATATGTTTTACGAACCTGAGAGAGGAGGGGTTTGTTCCCAAACGAGGGTCTCTCAATGTTTAATTTAACGAGTCCAATGAAAGAAAACTTGGTATTGTTCATGTTTAGAGAGTCTGAACGACCACGGAAGAAGACTCCATAGGGTCCTTTTTCGTAAAATAGTTCACCTAAACCGAAAAAGTGATAAACTATCGTCAGATGAATGACTCTTCAAATGCTTTAATGAGCATGAATAAGACAAGATCACTCGACAATCTTTTCATATTTAAGGAGCCCGAAAAGAGTTTAAAGAAGACTCCACTAGGTCTCTTTTCATGATGAGAGATTTTACGAGCCTGAAAAGAATCAGAAACGGACTTGGACCTTTGATGCTAAGTTTCGAGAGCGTGACTAAAGTGTCACAATAAACGCTCAAAAGACTTTTTTCGTTTTATGGCAGTACGAAAAAGTCAAAAACGAACTCCCAAAACTTTACTGCTACTGCTCTTCTATCTTGCAACGACTCAAAAACAAGTGTTAAATGCCCCAATAACTGACATTAAAGGATTATGACTGATAGATTTTGAGTAATAAATGATTTCAAAACAAAACTATAGCATGTCAAATCCTAAAATGTATATAAAAGTCATGTAAATAGTAAAAAATCAAAACATTTTACTATTTACCCATAGTGGAGAACCTTTGGAGCATTTTCTTGGCCAGATTTTTAGTTGTTGATATCGGGAGCATCCACCGTTGGATTTGCACACCATCAATTCCAGGTAATATCCTAGACCCTACTCTTTCATTTTATGCCTTCAATTTTGTTTTTTAATGGTGTTTTGAGCTTATATGGCAAGCCCTAAAATCATGGAAGCGGGCACTTCTCTTATCCCTTGCAGGATAAGCAGTACCCCGCTAGAACCGCGACAAAAACATAGCGCATAGGAGGTGCCAGTTCCTGTCCTCAATTGGACATAGGTGGTGCCGGTCGTGGAGAAATAAAAGTGGTTGCACAAGAAAAACTAGCTCATTTTTATTGATTTGGATGGTTAAGAATGCTTCTAACAAGTCTTGTGATGGCTTTTGACAGGTTCTTGTTGATAAAAATGGTCATATGGAAAGAGAGGAAACATGATAACGAAGACACCTTCGCTAAACGAAATGCGGGTTGCATAGCCGCATTGAGAGACTTCGGACTCTTAAAGTTCTTCCGCACACCCAGTATGGTATCGCATGAGCGACTACTAGAGTATATACTCCGCATGTGGAATCCGGAGCAACAATGTTTTGAGGTTGGTGTTCACATATTGACAGTTGAGGTAGAGGACATCTACTTCCTGACTGGCCTTTCGATCTGGGGTGCTCCCATCTTGCTGACCTGTCCACGGGGGGGACATTACTTCTCAGGAATTGATAGACCGTCACTACATTCCTAGGACTAGGGCATCAGGGAAGAAAATTCCCATAAAAGCAGTGGTGGATGGCCCTCTACGGACCGTGTTATTTACCATGTAGAGAGTGGCGGGAATTCAAGGAGTACACCAGGCATCTAGAGTGCATATGCTCTACGCCATAGAGGCCATGGTGCCTACAGTCTTTAACTGGGCAGAAGCTCTACTTCCGATCTTCAAGGATCAGCTGACCAAGTGTCGGAAGGGGGAGCTGAAGAAATTTGGTTTCGGTTCCATTCTAGCTTGCTTATTCTTTGAGTGGGTTCCATAGATGAGACCCCAGGTGGTCTTTACAGAGCTGAGGGCACGGGACCCTTGCATGCAGAGGTGGGTCCAGATTATGGCCCGTACTTGAGTGGGTAGGGGGAAGGTAAAGTCCGGTGACCCGTTCTTTCGATGGTTGAGAGATCAGCTCCGCATGTGGAGGATTATGCATATGTGGGCACTGACTTCAGTGGTGACCCTGACCTACCGCTCCCACCTGGTGGACAGTGGGGTAACATCGGTAAGAAACAAAAGACCCTAAAATGGAAATAGTGTTTTTATGTTTTATATTTTTTATGTTTAGTAACGAGACTTGAATGTTTTCATGCAGACGTCGGAGTAGCACGACTTGGGGGAGCCTCCCCATTGGATAGGTGAGCCAAAGCCCGTTTTGTACTGTAGGGTGATGATGTGATAGGGGAGTTAGAGGAGAACCTGGAGAGGTTGACTCTAGACATCCCTGATGCTTCTATTGATGACCTCCCACTGAGGTATCAAAGGCCTACAATGGGAGTACCAGGTCACTTTAGCAGACTGCTACATAGAGTAGCTCGGGTAGTGATGTGTTACCACAAGCATCATTAGACGATGAGTGCATGATGTAACCACTCAAAGCTGATAGCTTCAGGATTTTTGTATGGTTATTTTTACCTGAAAGCCTATGTGCTTCAGATGAGTTCTCGTGACCTATTTTTGTAAAACATGGTCATATATATATATACATACAAAATTTTACTTGGTGTTTATACATCTCAAATGGTGAATGCATTTTACATGATTTTTATGTGTCTTTTATAGTTTATTGACAATGAACCAAGTTTTATTTTCATGTCATGAATGGGAAATATGCTAATCTAGGATGTAATTAGCCAATGAGTCAGCAACTACATTATGTTCCCTAGGGATATGCCTATAGGTGATAGTTTTAGATGACCTTTCTAATAAGCATACCCTCTGGAAGAGACGGAGAAGCACAGGATTCCTAATGGTATAAACATGGTTTAGATGACAAACCACCGGTTGTGAGTCCATCAAGACTACCAAGTTGTGAACATCTTGGGAGGCAGCTTTAGTCAGAAGACCTATGATTGCTTGATACTCAATGATATTGTTGGTAGCGGGACCAATACAAACCACTCATGAACTGACCAAATCGTAAACTGGGGAATAGAGAACCCAAGCAGCTGAGGCAAGATTCAAGGTGTGGTGGCAAGCACCATCAACAAAGCCATAGAAAGCCATCTGCTCTGCACGACCAAAACATGGTATAAACAGATACAGACACTAAACTCAAATCCATATTGAAAATACTTAAGTAGAAAGTCAAGTAATATACATATATATAAGATACTATCCAAGAGAGATCTAGGCATAGTACCTCTTCAGGTACAACCCATTGCGAGGTTGTCCTAAAGAGATTCCATCGTAGTCTACAAGCTCGTAGGCCCCTTTCTCTAAAAATTTAGAAATAGCGAAAGGACCGTACCACATGGATTCAAACTTTCCTTTCTCTAGTTTTTCATATCTCTGATCGTAATTCAAAACTAGGTCACCCTCGTTAAAGGCATGAGGTTGGACAGACTTGTCATACCGCGCCTTGAAACATTTCTTGTGTGCCTCATTAGCCAAGGAAACATCTCTCCTAGTTTCGTCAAGGTTGTTCAAGTATAAAAATCTCTCTTCCTCTGCAGAAATGTCTGGGAGAAGTTCGACGGCAAGTTTCAAGGATGGAATCTGACATTGAATCGATAAGACAGCTTTGAGTCCATAGACAAGCTAGAAAGGTGTGAAACCAGTAGTTGTTTTCACTGAAGTCCTGTAAGCCCAAAGAGAGGAAAAAACGATATGGTGCTAGTTGGATTTATGGTCTCCAACCATCCGATGAAGCATCATTTTCAAAACTTTGTTAATGGCCTCTACTTGACCATTAGCTTGCGGATAATAGGTCATAGAGTTTTCATGACGAAAACCTAGCTTGACACTTAGTTCCTCCATCATTTGATTACGGAAATGTGATCTGTGATTAGTAACTATGGACTGCAAGATTCTGAATCTAGCTATCACATGATTAGATAGGAAGAGAGCGACAGTCTTACCGTCTTCCACATATGTAGGAATGGCCTCATCCCACTTTGTAAAATAGTCAACGGCCATGATGATGTAACCACACCCCTTGGCTGAAGTAGGCTTACAATGCATATAATCAATTCCCCATTTGGAAAATGGGCCAATGGCAATGACGGGGTGTAGTAGAGCAGGATGAGTGCGCTTTTTTGGATAAAAATGTTGACATGGTGGGCATTTCTTGATAGCCTCATAACAATATTTAAAGACTGAAGGATAGAAATAGCCAGTGCGAAGGATTTTCTGGGTTGTAGCCATCCCAGATAAATGACCGCCACATGCTCCAAAGTGGCAATCATTCAACACTTTTTCAGCTTCCTCATGGGTGAGGCATCGTCAGAGAAAGGAATTGATACCACGTCTATATAAAGTGTCATTCACGATGAGGTAGTATTTTTCATGGTGACAGATACGGCAGCGATCGTCACGGGATAGATTTGGCTGAAATCTTTGTGTTTGGAGATAAATGAGCGAATCTCCATACCATGGGTCAGTAGTGCTTATCAGGAACAGGAATTCATTCGGAAATGAATCACTGGGCTCATATTCCATTGAAGCACAGGGAATATCACACATGATCTCGGAAATACCAACGATTTCTTTGATGTGGCTTTGGCAAATTCTAGATCAAACTCTTGTAGTATGACTATCCATCGAGTTTACTTTCCCCCGAGCACCTGACGAGTCAGGATGTAATACATAGGGTTCTGATATGCCAATACAGTGGTTGTGCGGAGCAAAATGTAGTGACGAAATTTTTGAACAGCAATGATCATGGCCAATGCTAATTTCTCCACATGTGAATATCGGGTTTCGAAATCCATAAGATTCTTACTAGCATAATAGATCACGTCCTCCTGACCGTCGGGATTTTCCTGCACCAAAACCATAGCGATGGTAGTAGTGGAGGCAACAATATATAAGAGAAAATCCTTTGAATAATCTAGGGGGTTTATCACGGGTGAATGAGTCAGAGCGTGTTTGAGATTATCAAAGGCTCGTTGGGCTTTGTCATCCCAATAGAACAGAGTATCCTTCTTAAGGAGACACATATAACCATGTGTTTTCTCAGCAAAATTGCACATGAAACGATGGAGAAAGTTTTCCTTCCCTTGCAAACTTTGGAAATCTAGAAGGTTGGTTGGGGTTGGTAGAGCTAAAATAGCGGCAATTTTCAATGGGTCTATCTGGATGCCATCCTTAGAAACCACAAAACCTAACAGGCGTCCTGTCTCAACGCAAAAAACACATTTATGAGGATTGAGGTGTATATATTAATCTTGTCTATTGATCTAGGAACAAGGCATCAATCTCATCAAAGAATAATCAACAAATAACTCATGAAATGGTGTAATCGGTCTACAGGAATAGTAGCTGCTCAATAATCACATAAAGAATGAATGATTACAATTACAATGACATGCTACAAGCATGAATGAAGAGACAATTCGAATTCCTTAGGAGGTCATTCGAATTGAATGAGTGAGTCTAGCTTAAATGACTGTAAGCCATGGTTCACACTCAGTTAACCACTAACCAAAACCCTAATTGAATCAACTAACCCTAACTGAAGTCAGAGTGCAATAAATGATTGAGTCTCAACTGAAAGAGATCAGACACATGTCACAGCTCACCAACCATCAAGAGGTAGCACTACACTGACTCCAATGAACCCTGATGAGGTTAACTGAAGTTTAATTACACATCAAAAGTTGGTGGAGGTGCCCCTGTTGACTCCAGTTCATTAAATAATAATTAAATAATATATTTAATGAGAGGAGGTGCCTTAACTGACTGGTTTAACTGATTGTAACCACCAATTAGCAATTAGGTGCATTAATATTACTTAGATCACCCCCGGAGTGCTCCAATTAGCCTCCCTGAATGTAGGAGAAGGCTAATTTATCCTCCTTGACTGAAGGTAGGCATGGGTGAGACTGGATGATGACATTTAATGCTCCACTAATGTCAATTAATGTCAATAATACTTAGGATAGTGGTTTAACTAGGCCAATTTGACCAAAAAGAGTGTGTATGGTGGTAAATGTCTCCAACACCCCCCCTTAAACTATACTCAGGAGGAGTTAGAAAACACAAATGCATAAAAATTCTAGGGCCTCGGTAGAAAAGGCCATAGGTCACCCTGTACAATAAATTAACTGCTTAATCTAACCAAGGAAACGGGGAAAACCTCATGGGAAAAATACCCCCCCTCAAACTAAGCAGTAAATCAAGAATTGGTTCTTCTATGCAGTAGTATGCTGAGACTATTCATGTGAACCTATGAATCCAAACTAAATGAATATGTCTGGAGTAATCTTCCACTTTGGAAGAAGAACAATGCACTCAACTGAATCAGAAATATAAACAACTGCACGGTGAAAACTGGACCCATGTAGAGTAGTTGAAATCATCTGAAGAGAGAGCAAAGGTTCTTGAGGATTGGAACCATGTGTGGAACAATCAAGAAACTGATATTTTGCAGCATTGAACAGAAAACCATGAGTGGTAAAATCAGCCCCAATTTTTAGGAGCAAGTGTCCAAGCAGATGCAGAATGTCTTCCTCTTTACTAGTTCTGTGAGGGGATGAGCATGTGACCAAAGGTAGAGAAGCCCTGGGACTGTGGAGAGCGAATGATTGAGATCCATAATCTGATATAGCTTCTGAAATAGCTAATGAATCACATAATAAAATATCAGCAACCTCATATGAGGAAACTAACACCAAATCCCCATCAGCAGTTTTGAAGAGAGTGCGGTACTTGATTTTTCACACTGAAATTGGTTAGAGCAGCTACAAGCATAACTGAAAGATATTGTATTTTAAAATATGAACCAAATAATATCTGATAAGAAATTAAATCAGATCTAAATAAGTTCAGAACAGATCCAAAACTGTGAAATGAAATCAAATCCCCAGCAACAGTTTTGTAAGAGACTTGCGGTACTTGTTTCTTCACACCGTTGATGAGAACAGCTACAAGTAGTACTGAAGGTTTATGAACCTGGAATTTTGAACCAAGAAATATCAGATCATATCCAAATAAGATCATATCAGATCCAATAAGGTTCATATCAAATCCAAAATTATGGTCAACCGAGACGGTAGATGCACAGTTGTCTTTTTCTTCAAAATTCTGAATTTTTGTGCATGCAATCCTGCAGGATTTTGCTGGAAGATCTAGATCATGGGGAGAGAATGTGTCACTCTTATAATATGATATTTATTCCAAAATATCCAAGATTTTACATATTTGCACACCAGCAGCAACATTAGAGGGAAAAAAATCAAATTTCTCTTCACTTTCAGAAGCAATTACTGGTAAATTTTGCACATAATTCAATGGAAAATCACCAGTGAATGTTTGCATGGAAGTGCAGCAGTATTTTTCTTCAATATCAAAGATTCAAATGTCTTCTTATATTTAATCAATATGAGGATATGAGATATCAGAGATCTCATGAACTTCTGGAGCATCAGGAGAAGGAGTCACTGCATGGAGACTTTCTTCAATTTGAATTGAATGTGTAGAAGATTTTGCTTCATCTTCATCTTGAACAACTTCATCAGAGAGAATAGAGGCTGAGAATTTTGAGTAAAGAACTCTTGTGGTGCTGGATGTGATCTCCAAATTGCTATTATGATCCTCATTGTGCTTGCCAAAGGTTCTGTCCAATTTTGTCCAGAGATCCTTTGGGTATTCAGCAGAACCAATAAGGTAGTGCAAGCTAGGAGAAAGGGCCAGACATATTGCTCCAAAATCTCTATCATCATCATTTAGCTAGTCATTATCATTCTCATAAGACTCTTTTCCAAGTCCAATAGACACCTCATAGAGACCTCGTCTCTTCAGAGATGCAATCATCTTCAACTTCCATTCCGAATAGCTTGTGAATGGGGTGAGAAGAGGGATTGATAGGTCCATTCGAAGTTGTACCTGTTAAAACCTGCAAATCAAAACAAAAGGGGCACCGTAAGGTCAGACAATCTGTACATTTTAGGTTTTCATCACACCTAGTATAGTCAATCAAGCAAGCTTGATCAATAAGTTCTTTACTTGGGTTATTAAGTGGTAAGCCTTGGCTTCTGGTGCAGTGCTGGATTTTTGAGCTATTGCTCAATTTTCATGCAGAAATCTGTCAAAAAGCTTGTTTTTGAGAGATAGATATTCGTCCCACCGTAAGCTCTGATACCATATAAGGTTTGCCATTACACCAAAACCTGTAGATGTTGATGAACATTTGAAACCCATCACAAGGCCCTATCACCAGGAGTGGCCATTAATCCACTTGTTTTATATTCCCAGAGGTGCGGTGGTTATACCATGTGGAGGCACCCGATACTCCAACACCCCGCCTCTGGCGTAGCTTGGGGGGAATTGAACCTGAGACCTATGCTCTGATACCATATTAATCTTGTCTATTGGTCTAGGAACAAAGCATCAATGTCATCAAAGAATAATCAACAAATAACTCATGAAATGGTGTAATCGGTCTACAGGAATAGTAGCCGCTCAATAATCACATAAAGAATGAATGCTTACAATTACAATGACATGCTACAAGCATGAATGAAGAGACAATTTGAATTCCTTAGGAGGTCATTCGAATTGAATGAGTGAGTCTAGATTAACTGACTATAAGCCATGGTTCACACTCAGTTAACCACTGACCAAAACCCTAATTGACTCAACTAACCCTAAATAAAGTCAGAGTGCAATAAATGACTGAGTCTTAACTGAAAGAGATCAGACACATGTCACAACTCACCAACCATCAAGAGGTAGTGCTACACTGACTCCAATGAACCCTGATAAGGTTAATTGAAGTTGAACTGCACATCAGAAGTTGGTGGAGGCGCCCCTGTTGACTCAATTTCATTAAATAATCATTAAATAAAATATCTAATGAGAGGAGGCACCTTAACTGACTAGTTTAACTGATTGTAACCACCAGTTAGCAATTAGGTGCATTAATATCACTCAGATCACCCCTGGAGTGCTCCAGTTAGCCTCCCCGAATGTAGGAGAAGGCTAAGTTAGCCTCCTTGACTGAAGCTAGGCATGGGTAGGATTGGATGATGACATTTAATGCTCCACTGATGTCAATTAATGTCAATAATACTTAGGATAGTGGTTTAACTAGGCCAATTTGACCAAAAAGAGTGTGTATGGTGGTAAATGTCTCCAACAGTATATTATAATGACGACATCTCAGGAAAATGTCTCTAATATGACAATGGTGGTCCTCCCATCGCTGTGAATGAGCAGGGAGGTCGTCAAGGTATGGTTCAACAATATGTTTTATATCGTGAAACGCATAGGACATAGCATGTTGGAAAGTGGCTCCAACATTTTTTAAGCCAAATGGTAACTTCCTATATGCAAAGGTTACCCATGGGAAAATGAATGTCGTCTTGTGCTGATCAGTGGGTAAAATCTCAATCTGATTATAACCTGAAAATCCATCCATAAATGAGAAGATGACACTTCTGGCACAGTTGTCGATAATCTGGTTAATATGCGGAGTAGGAAAGTTGTCTTTGGGACAAGCTTTGTTTAAATCTCTAAAATCAATACAGACTCTAATGGTGCCCAGCTTTTTATTGATAGGGATGACGTTCGATACCCATTCCATCAGGGGTACGGGATAAATAAACCCAACTTTGAGAAGTTTCTCTATTTCAGATTTAATAGCTGCGGCCTTCCGTGGATGGACTTGCCTTAGTTTTTTCATGACAGGTTTAGTAGTGGGATAGGTTTTTATTTCATGGACCACAATGGATGGGTTTGTCCCAAACATTTCTTCATAATACCAGGCAAAAATATCACGGAATTCTTTGAAAAGTGCCCTGTATGATTCAGATTCTTCTGCCGAGCAATTCTGCCAAACATGAACATGCTCAATGGTACAAGGCTTGGATGATATGTCAATTGGATTTGTTTGAGTAATGTTGCATAAGTTTCCTTCAGAATATGTGTCTTGCAACAATATAGGATTTTGAGGTGTGTTGACAATATCAGTGGAAAATAGGGATGCAAAGTTATGGTCTACCGAACTGGTGTTGGGGAGGAACAAGGATCTATGATGGTGATCCTCCCAGATAGGCTCATTCGTACTCATGATCTCCTTAATGGACTTGTCAAAAGGAAAAGTATCAGAGAGATAATACAGAATAGGAAGAGAGGGTTCTAACCAGTAGGGCAAGTGGTAAGGGTCCAAAGCCACCAGATGAAGTTCATCAGTGTGGTCATCGGAAAGGGTTTGAATGATGTTGTAGATTTATTCATGTGGACTCAACAATTTTTTTCCCTTTGGATCATAATCAAATGATGCAATCATATTTACTGTCAATGTGTCTGTGTTAGGAGGAGTGGACGAAAAAATCCCCATAAGGGACGAATCCTTCAACATGCCTACCCCAATCGACTGGTAAGGAGGAGGGGACTGGCCTAACATAGGGATGTTATTAGTCGTAGAGGTAGTAACATCCGATGTACATAAATTTAGCTGGTCAATGGTGACAATTCTCCCTAGATGTGGAAATTGGACAGTTTGAAATACCGTTGAAGCGATAACAGTCATGGCGTAAAACCAATTTCTTCCTAGAAGTAGGTTGTAATCTAAAGGGGCATCTACTACTTCTACTTGAATAGAAATAGTTTTTCCCCCAAGCTCGATTGAAAGGGCTGGTATGAGACCATGGGGCTGGAAACCTCGTCCATCAAAGGCTTTCAGAGTCATAGGTGATGTTACAAGCTTGGGAGAGCCAATAGCTTTCCAACAAGACAAGGACAAAACCAAAGTTGAAGCTCCTTCGTCTAAGACAGTTCTAAACACCTTCTTTCCGACTACTTTCGTGATGATTTGGAAATCGAGTTTGTGAGGTAGTCTAGAATTATAGTTCTTGACATTGAAATGAATCAAATCATTATTGTCCGGGTCTAAAGCTCCTAACGCAGTTAACAAGTTTTTGCATTGTGTAGGACAACTTTGGAGTACTTCCAAGGTAGACATTGCACATGGTGCCTGAGCGATATATTCAACTACATTATAAAATTGAGTAGCTTAGGCATTAGAGTTAAAAAAAACCTTCCAAAGAGTACTCTTGGGTGGACACAAAACCATGTCGAGAGTGGGCTTCTTGATGGTTAGGGGGACAATAGACAAGGATTCGGGAGAACCAGTAGAGGGAGCTTTTCCTGAAGAAGAATTGTCTTCTTTCTTGTCTGTGGGTTTGTCGTAACTCTGACTTCAAGTTTGCAAACTAATAGTATCCAAGGAAATCATGCGAATTTCCTCTGAAGAACTAGAGTTTCCCTAATTAGACATGTGGTCTATCAGTTGTTGTTGAGAGGGAAAAGGATCCGTGAGAACTGCGGGTGGAGGATTAGTTTTCAAAAATTGGGTGATTTTGTCCCGATGAGGACACTCTTTTGTGAAATGGTCGCCTCCACATAGTAGACATGGATATTTTTCTTTTCTTTTCCCTTTATCATTATTGTTGGTGGTTGGTTTTGGTTCTCCTGTTGGTTTCCAGGTTTTTTGTTTTTAGCTTTACCTTTCTTTTTATTGTTGCCGGGCGTTTGAATAATATGAATAGAATTGACCTCAGTGGAAAACTTGGGAGTCGAAGGAGTAGGGGTGGCAATCTGGGGTTGCTTGGTAGGTTTTACAGCCGACAGGGATTGGATTGAACCAACAATCCCATAAACAGGGACTTCTGTTGGTGGCTTTGTAGGATCGATGCTTGGGCGAGGAGCTTGAGGGATCAAGTCATACAAAGTTTCAGACTGGGAATAGACCAAGTCCAGATATGGGGCTCGACTAATGGCTTGCTATTCAGTAATGGCACCACCCATAGCCACATCTCAGGCAATCAGAGGCAACAAAGATTTAGTAAACCAATCAGCTAATAACTGATCCAGGATAGGAGCCTTAGTAAGTCTTCTTCGCCTTCTCCACTCATGGATATGATCGGATATGTGGATGGAGGTGTTCTGTCACAGAGAAGTTAAGAGATCAGTGCCTATTTCATAATGGATAAGAAGCTAAAAGTGCATAAGAAATACAGTTTCCAATGATCCAAAATCCACAAATGAATGTTGTGGAAGTTCAATGTACCATTTTGTGGTTGTACCGGTCAAAGTTCGTTGAAAGAGTCTTAAATGAACTGAATCATCCATCAGGGAGTTTGAAGAACACCACAAATGGAATTTCATGACATGGTTTTTTGGATCTTCTCCCTACTTCCCATCGAACTTTGGAATGTCCGATGGTAAATTTACCAGAATGGGAGGCCACGAGGGGTTATGTCGAATGGGGTCATTAATCAACTTGGACAAATCAGGAAAGTCCAAGGTTTCTAGGAAAGGTAACCGATGATTAGTTTGCACATATTGGTAATTTTGATATGGAATATAAGTACCAGTAGGACCATAAGTAGACTGATAGACAGGTTGTTGTGATGAAGAACTACCGAAAGATCCACCCACAGGGGGTTGATTTCTGTGATCAGGACCGTTAGGACTGTCGGGGCCTTCGGGAGGAGGACCACCAGGGCCTTTGGGACCACCAGAACCATTGGGACCACTAGGACCACCTGGACCACTAGGAGGAGGACCACCAGACCCTCTGAGACCCCTAAGAGGTAAACCTCTGAAGCCTCCGGAACCACTAGGAGGAGGGCCACCAGACCCTCCAGGACCATTAGGAGGGAAGCTACCAGGCCCCCCAAGACCACCAGGACCATTAGGACCATAAGGAGGAAAGTCACCAGGCCCTCTAGGACCATTAGCCCCCCCAGGGGGAGGACCTCCATAAGGTGGTCCTCCGGCACCCCCCGTGGTATGTATAGGTATCCCCCCCATAGCTGGCATGTAGGACCAGTTAGGTTTCCCCCATGGCGTGAAAGTATTACTAGGATATGGAATTTCAGCATAAGGCATTCCTATAGGGTTGGGTGGATAATTAATATTTCCTATAGGTACTTGATTTGCTGTGTAACCATACCCCCAATAGGTTTGATTGGTTACAGGTTGTGCCCCCACGGGCTGACTTGAACTGGATGGGGGGTTAACCACATTTGTGTGGGTAGGAGGGACATAAACTATAGATTTCTCTATACTGGAGGTCTGTCCATGGCTAGGTACAATTCTGGTGACAGATAACGTAGGTCGTGCCGGGGGTTGCCCCTCGGCACTAGAAGGTAATGATGAAACAAGAATTGAATGTTGAGCCCCGGGTGCAGAATACTCAGGAGGATTGGGAATAGACATAATATGGGAGATCGTTGGGTTGGAATTTTGACCTAGATTATGTGGAGTCACTGTGCGATCTAGGATCGGTTCAATGGGTCTCATAGAATCGGCAAGTGAACGATATCCCATAGGAACAACTGCGGAACACAATGGTGGTGTGCCCAATATGTCATCTATTTTTTTTTCAATTTCTTGTGCACGAAGAATAGTTGCTTGGTATTGTCTATGTTCTTCTTCATTTGGTGAAAATTCTTTAGAAAAGTTTAAAAGGGTGTCAAATGAGGCAATGGCTTGTCCTATAGAGGTGTCCCAAAATGGAGCATTGGGACCATAATTTGGATGGGTAGTATCATCAACATGACCTTCTGTGGGAGAATGAAACGAAGTATTACCCTGAGAAGGTTGTTGGACCAAGGGAGGAAAGTGTGAAGGATATGGACCTTCACTTTCTGCAACCATATTCTCTCCCACTTTGGAGTTGGTAGCAGCTCCTTGGTCGATAGCTTCCATAAGATTTTCTCCTGAAATAGGAATGAATTCAGGTGGCAAGCCCTGTACTCTTCTGGACTGCCTTAGCTCAGCCAATTTGTACAGCTCCTATCTAACCTAGGGTCTCAAAACTAGAAAACACACCGAAAATTTCCCTACTCAAGATATAGGCCAAACAAGAAAACTTAAATGACAGGAGGAGTTCAGATAGTCAGGTCTCTCACCAAGATTGTCAAGAAGGTGCCACTCGTGATATACCTCAAGGGTACGTGTGTAGTAATCTCCTTGAATGTTGTTTTTGGTGTATGGCTCCAAGCAAGACGGCCAAAGGGCTTTTCTCAAATAGATAAGGTATCCTAGTGGGGTCTCCCAATATACTCAAGGTACATGGGAGCTCAAATCGATAGTAGTGTTGTCTAATGCATAACCGTTCACATGGGGCCTTCCTATATATAATCGAGTACATGAAGTACCTTTCTATATACCTCAAGGGTACGAGAAAGGCCGTTCAATATATTGACGTTATGTGGAAGAACCACGCGAGTCCCGGGATGTAATGCGGATGAGTAACGACAGCTCCTACGCTTAACGACACCTAGACATGTCTCTAGCCTATCACTCAAATTGCTATGTAAATTTTAACCTATAACTACCGTTAATTTTAAAGTGGACGGTTAGGTGAATGCATGGAATTTTGACAGAAAAAGTAAAACCATGCAGAATGTAGATGCAAATATTTCACTTTACCGTTCATGGTATGCCTACCTACGGGAGGCAAAGAGAGTATATTATTTTCGTTTTAGAAACAAACATTCCCAAACAACTATTTTGAACAAATAAAAATCAAAGACAAGCAACACATTCCAAACTCATTTTCCTTTTCTGAAAGCAATCAAAAGAGGAAGAGTCTCTTTTCCTAAAAGAAAAACAAGAAGCACTCTACATGCATATGCACTCTATTTTTCGATTTTTCTTAAAACATAGATAGATCTAACTTAAAACTACACTATTTTTTCTTTTGTGAGATAGTACTGATGCAAGAGAGACAAAAGAACACAGAGAACCTAAAATCTTGTGAGGCTAATCAGAGATCCAATGCCTTATGCTCAATAATGACAATGACCTAATCTCAGTCAAAAAAAATTCTTTTTTACAAGCAAAAAGAAGTCTTCTATGGAAATAAAAAAATGAAATCAAGATGCTAATCAAATGGTTTTTCTTTCAGTCTTTATAAAAGAAATGAAAAGAGAACTCACTGAAACCTAAGCTTTAAAAAAACTCCTTTCACAATCACAACCAACAAGCATGAAAGGAAATGAATAATCAACAAGCTTAGTATAGCTTTTGAATTCTTCAATCAAACCAATATTTTACCATAGAATTTCCAACCATGAATATTCAGATTCTAACACACAAGCTTGACAGTGCAAGGCTAAAAGCAAACAAACTCATTTTTTTGCAAAAAATGATGAAAAACTAGTTCTGGAACAAGGCCTACCTGGCACCGCGCTGGAGGGGTCTTGACAAAGTGGTTCTGGACAAGCACTACTTTTGGATAACGGGACTCAGGCGGTGGCACTGCTTGTTGCCAAAAGCACATGCGCAGTTCCCTAAATAGATCCAAAACACAAGGAGAACGAAAAATCAAGTTAGAAATTGATCATATCAAGGCAAAAATTGATGGATTGACAATAAAAAAGAGCATATAAAGTCGAAATAGTTCAGATCTAAATAGATCTGAAAGTTTCAAACCACGATTCACTAAGTTAGATGGCAGATGTGACTGAAGAGAGTTGGAGATGGAGCCTAGATTCAGACAAGAGTTCAAGAACTGAGGAAGATCAGATCAACTGAGATTTGCACTGTTCCCTAGTGGAGTCACTAGATTTGTTATCAAGAATATTGCACCTTCTGCGGATAGAAGCTATTCCTCTGGTCTAAATGGTTCAGATCCAGAACAAATGAGTGAATGACAAAGGATGAAAACCTTCCCTAAATATTGTAGACACCTGGAATACTGCTTCGATTGTGAACATGTGTACTTGTAAACATATCAAACATACAAGCACATCAAAGCTACCAGAAAATCATCTACTTATCCATGTTAGTGACTAAGGAATCTAACAACATGTACATGTGAAATCAAAACAACAGTAATGTGGGATGAAAATCAGCTTTGCATTAAGAATGTATGGAGAAGCTTACAACCATTGCCTTAGTGTCGATAAGCCCCTCCATGAGACAAACACTTCATCCTCATAAGCTCCAACTTTGCTCTCCAATGATTTGGACTAGGTAGTCAATCCAACATCATAACAATACCTCTATAGTTCTCCCCCTCAACTATGGATATGAGCTTGTATTTATAACTCTCAATGGATAGGGATAGTTGAGAGAATTATGGGTGAGGTCGCTCCAAGATCCTACCATGGGGGATATTGAACTCAAACTAACCCATAATGATAGGGATAAGGGAGGACATGAGGCTCATGATCTAGAAGCCTTGAGAAACTTCCATTTTTCCCATTTTACCCAGGGTACCACTTTTCTTCCCTTATGACAGAGTGGTTTAGATGAGAACCGCTTTTAGACCAAAGACCATAGGCGGTGGCACCGCTTCTCTAAAATAGGATACAAGCGATGCTGAGCAAGGTACCGCTCATCATCCACAGGGCAAGAACGGTGTGAGGTTTTTTCAAGTAGAATTGACAAACATAGCAAGTTTCCACTCTAAGTGTTGGGATTAAGGGAAAACATGGAAGTTAAGGGTCTTATCACATGATGGTGACAGGATTTAGGTATAACATTTTGATCTACTTCACGAATGATCTCATCAATACGAAAATCAGTTAGAGTATGCTCTAAACATTCTTGTTGGAGTTAATCAACTATAATATAACCACTTCCATCTTTGTCAAAGTACGAAAATGCAACAAATAAATGCTCTTCACACTCTAGTTTGTTCAAATGAAAAGTTGCCGCAATGAATTCTCCATAATCAATTGTACCATTTTTGTCTACATCAGCTTGTGATGGAAATCCAATGAGTTAGAAGCTCATAATTATAAATAGAGTAAAATATCATAGCCGTAATTGTTTGTTAATATGCAAAAGAGGTTCCAAATCACAGGCAATCATTACAAAAGCATCGCAAATTTGTAAGATAATATGCCTTAAAGGCTTTTGCATTTCATAGGAAGCATCTGTCTCCCCTTTGATATACCAAATTGCTTGGAGCCTCATGTAAAAATAAATCAGCAAGAACAAAGGAACAAATAAGAAATCACAAATAATTAGGGCAAGTGGAACCCGTGCCAAAGTAATAACAGAGATTGTACAGGACCATTTTTTGTGATTTTACAAATTCTTAGGGTACCTTTCACACGGTACCATGTCATAAGTTAGGAAAAGGAAAAAGGAAAAATAAAAAGCATGTAGTAAACCCAGAAGGGGAATTTGGGAATAATGGTGGGAAAAGTGGAAATGAAGTTACGAACTATTTGGACTCTGTCGCACTGCTTTGATGGTTAACAAAACTACTGCCGCATTCCCATCTATCTTTCAAGTCTTCATTCATATATTATGGTGCATAGTATATCCTTGAAGGATAGGCTTTGGTTGCTTCCACACAAAAGGAATGGGTGAAGGTTTAATTCTTCTAAGCTCCAGGATTTACTTCATAGTATAAATTTTAAAGTTATAAATTATTTTTAGGAAATAATCTTAATCTTTCTGGTAAACTTGTCCCTTCACAATTTTAATTGGAATACTAATGACAGTATCGATTACATTGGGAATAATCACGAGCTACAAATTTTTTTAAATGCTTAATGGTTGAAAATGATCTTATGTTCTAGCTACCTATTAAAGCAGTAAAATGAGAAAAAGAACATTTATAACCTTGATAAAGTTGATTGTATGAATGTAGAATGGAAATGAAAATTGGAGAGGTAAAAGGATAAAGAGAACATTTATAACCATGATAAACTAAATTGCATGAATGTAGATGGAAATGGAAATTGGAGAGGTAAAAGGATAAAGAGAACATTTATAACCTTGATAAACTAAATTGCATAAATGTAGAAGAAAATTGCATATATAGTTAAAATATCAATTTGCAAATATGTACATGCATCCTTAGTTCTACCATAGATTAAAAATATTAAATAAACAATAGTGATAGAGTTGATTTGATACACATCATTTAAGACTTGATTTTTTATATTGAAAAATACAATAAGAGAAATGACTTCATGCTCTTTTGAGGCTAACTCATAAAATCCAGCCAACATAAAATGTGTTATTAAGTAACAAGTCATTACCTTGTGTGATGACACTTTTGAGGGGAAAATGTATACAAATTTCAAGGCTCTAAGAAACCTCAAACATATATTCACTCTAAAGAATCATTAAAAAGGAATTTTCCTATGTTCATGATGAAGATCTCTTTTCAATGCATCATCTTTTAACAATCGAAATCATAGAAATAATTATGTAACAAGAAAGTACTGAAATTTGTTAACTTTAGTTGTCAAAATTGCATAGGCCATGATGACATGGTAATGAACCAGAATGATCCAACCACACTAATGAAATTATGGATAAACTTAATGTTGGAAAATTTCTAAACTATTGCTTAATAAAGTACAAACTTCATAAGTTTATATGTGGGTTTCATTTTCATGCTACGAGAGTATATGTATGCAAATAGGAATGGTAACTCACAAATTTGAATTTGGTTGAAATATATCAAGTCAACTTAATCTACAAAATGTAAGATCATTTTCCAACTAGGATTTTATTTTTCCCTTTTTTGATCCTTTCGCACTAGTGATTTAGGGTTGATTTTACTTTTCTTTAAAGACTACTCACATTTCTTCTAGATTTTCATTTAAAAATTCTCCCAAAGTTCATAAAATCATGAAGTTTCTCGTGATTGTTTTTCCTTACATCAAGCTTCAAAGTTAGTGCTTTTGTAGATTCAACAATTGAAGAAATTATAATCAACACCCATACACCAATGTCAACAAGAGCCTCCCTCCACAATGTTGAAAGTTGGACATTCACCATTTGCATGAAGAAAAATTTTCATGAGAAAAATGCATTGAACAATTCAAGGGGCATACAAGGAGTATGAGAAAATGCAAGTTCATGGATCTAGAAATGTACATAAGATATGGCAAATATGACCAACAAAAAGTGGGCGATCAACCATATTAGAATAATAGGATGCAATGTAGTTTTATCTTTATAAATTTCTTTAATTTTCATCTTTTATTTTAGTGATAATATTATTTAATTAATAATAAACCATACTTAGTTATTTATCATTTAAAAAAACATTATATCAACTTTCTATTTTTTACTTTTACTTCAATTTAATAATCTTATATTATATGATTTAAATTTTATTTAACATAATTCAATCCTTATCCATTAAATATTTGACTTAACTGCCATTCTCTTAATTACTTTTTATTATAATTGATTTCCATTTTATTCAACACAATTCAATCTGTATCCATTAAATCTTTTACTTAACTCTCAGGCTCATAATTTATATTAGTTTAATTAGTATATTTTTTAAACTACGACTTTAATTTAATTATCTTATATTATAGTTGATCTTATTACACATAATTCAATCTTTATCAATTAAATCTTTGACTTAATTTCAATGTCCTTATATTTTTTCATCAATTTTCTTTGAATTTCTTACCACGTGTTCACTAAAAAAATGCAAATATCACGAGTTAATAGTGTACTAAATCAATCTACATAATTTATCTAGCATTAAAATGGGTATAAACATAAATGTCATAGATAAACTATCTCTCCTAATATATATTAAAAAATTATAAAATAACATTTTGATTAAATATAATTTAAAATATATATTGTTTACATCATTAATAGTTTAAATTTATAAATTATTTTGATTTTTTATTTGTACTAAATAAACAATTTTGGTAGAAATATTCACAATTTTTTTTTGTTAGGATTATGTTTAGATTACTTATAACACAATCCAGAAGGTATACAAGTAAAAGGGTAAAAGGTAGTAACAACTCTTTATATATATATATATTTGAAAACAATGACCAAGCCCCCTTTAATTTTTAGTACCTTTTAATTAAGATTCCATTAAGGAAAATCCAAAATATTAAAAGTTGATATTATGTCCATCACCCTATGTTTTTGCTATATTGAAGGTTAGGTGATGTTTATGTAATATTAACAAAATATAGTGAGTTAACAACACTAAAAGTTGAGATTAATTTCCATCACCATCTGTTTTTCCTATATTGGAAGGTTAAGTGATGCTTATTAATAAAAGATAGTGGATCCCTTTAAAATTCAACAAACAATGTAACTTTATGTAATTGACAAATTATTATTATTATGTTCCACAAATTATTAGTTGTGTCATGCTTGATGCCAATTTGTTCATTTAACTCAACATGCGGGTGTCCCTCAAACCATTAAAACTATGCCAAAGGAGCAAGAAAATTAGCTATAATGAATCATCTACTCAAAGTGCATGTCATGCAACCACAATGTTATAAGATAGTTTACATTTCCAACTAGTAAATCTACACATAAGACACGCTTTATATAAAATCATACCAAGAATAATTTCAATCCTAATAAACCTTTATATCTATAAATTTTCCCATAAAAATTAACATGCTTTAAATAATAGTCATACCAAGGAGAATCTCAATCCTAATAAACCTTTATATGAAGATGATCGAGTAAGAAAATGAACAACATTGAAGGCAACATTGACTTTCTTTTTCCAGCCAAGGAACGTCTCCATTGTAAATTTTATTTATGGGATGTATGCATGAAGGCATTGATAAATTTGGGTATTCCATCTATTCATATATGTGCATAGGAAATACTCTTTCCATGCCCATCGAGTGCAATAAGTAACCAAAAAATACACTTTCTCCAAACCTAATTGCTGGTAATTAGAAACTTATGTCCAGATATCGAGCATATGCTTTTGATTTTGAAACTTTGTCCGTCCCTATGATTAGTGGCCATGAGAATACCTTATATTTTGATCATCTTTATTTCACATATTGTATAGAGGGTGGAAGAGACAGAAATAGAAACACATAAGAATAATAAAATACAAAGAAACATCTCTTGATATTTAGGAAATTTACGCCAATGTTCCTTTAATTTGATAAAAACTCATATTGAATGATTAGTCTCTTAGCTTGTATTGATTCAGTTACGAAACTTAGTGCCACAAGTTGCATCAGAAAGACGATAGCCGAGGACCTCTTCAACGAGAATGACAGGAAATTAGAGAGGGTCGAGGCCTGCGCGTCAGCCTTGCAGGTAGCTCCTGCAGCTTGGATCACCTCCTTTTTTACTTCATGGCAAATCGTCCACTAGATTCACTGCCAGATGATCCACGTTCTAAGATGGATCAATCTTTCCAGGCATTGGTTGCTTCCATTTCAAGCCCCCTCGTAGCACATCCTCCAAATTTTAACTTTTTGAAGCGAGTAGCAGTACCAAAATTCCAAATCATGTCGGTGGCTTCATGAATGAAAGCATTGGCTTTGAGAGAGAGAGGGCTAATATGGAATTTCTTAGGGATATGGCCATTGCCGAAATCCATGGAGATCTAGATCTCCAAAAAATGGATGCCTCTCATCACCGGGGGTTTGCAACATTGTTTCTATGGCAAAGGATTTTACACCTTTCTATTCAAAAACAAGGAAGACAAAGATCTTATTTTCTGAAGTGGACTGTACTTCATGGGCCCCCGAGGCCTATATCTCAACCGTTGGACCCTATCCTTTGATCCAGAAAAGGATGTCCCCTAAGCAGTGTCAGTCTGGGTCCGATTACCTCATCTTCCTCTCCATTTCTAGAATGATAAAGCACTACAATCGATCAGGAACTATTTAGGCAGATACATAGATAAAGCCGAACCAAAAGGACCTCTATTCGCTTGTGCCAGGATCTGTGTAGAGGTAGATCTAGAGAAAGGACTGCCAGAAGGAGTTGATATACTCATGGACGGATGGGAATTCTACCAGAAGGTAGATTATGAACAACTTCCATTCAAATGCAGGAAATGTCATGAATACAGACACTTCGTAAAGAATTGCCCTAAGTCTCCTCAGGAAGAAGGGGAAAAAAAATCTGGAAGATGATTGGCATCAAGAAAAAAGAGAAAACAAAAACCATACCTCTGCTAGCAACTCTGGAAAAGGACAGGAAAATATCCAGCAGCAATCTACTAAAAGCGTAGGAGTCATCATCAGCAATCAATTTGATTCCCTCCAATCTGAAGAAGGGGAAATTCCCAATCTAGAAAACAATAACAAGGAAGACAAAATAGAAAGCAGTAGGAACCAAACCCCAACAACAATCTCCCCAATAGCGATAGAATAGGTCTCTGAAAAGGAGCCTAACAGATCAGTCTCCCCAGGAGGAACTTGGGCAGATATGGTGGCAAAAGATGAAGAGTATACTGGGAAAACAGAAGAGGATGATATATCTGGGAAAGTAGATGAAATATTTCCCTCCCATCGAGGAACATGGGAATAAATGGTCAAGCAAAACAGGATCAACCCAAAGCATGCATCCCCAGGACAATCATCATCTCAAGAATCATAGGAAACTACAGGGAAAGGGCCATCCCAAGCCACAAGAGGGAGAAAATCTCAGAGGCATTAGCATGAGCAAGAGGTAGAAAGAGAATTAGAGTTAGGAAGACAACTAAGTATAGAAGAAACCATACTCATACAGAATGCTAAAATATCTGGAGCTAAAGACCTCAGATCCCGAGCAGGATCTCATTCAATCAAGAAACAATGAATCTAGTCTCTTGGAATCGCAGAGGTTTGGGGGATCAATCAAGGTAGAAGCTCTGAAAAATATTATAAACAAAGAGAAACTAGATATTTTGATCATCCAAGAGACTAAGATGCCAGCATATGAGGGTTTGAGCAGATCATCCCTCTTCTGGAAATTCGGCATTGGGAAAGCCATAAGTTCTAGAGGTGCTTCAGGCAGAATAGAAACCTTCTGCAGAGCAGACAAATTCAACATTGTATAAGAAAAAGAAAACACAAACTGGTTGCTAGTAGAAGTGCAAAACAAAAGCAATCAGGAAATGATCTATATTTGCAATGTATATGGGCCCACCCATTATAGAGAAAAAATGGATTTTTTGGATTCTTTACTATCCTTAAAAGCGGATTTGTAGGGGAAAGATTTTATCATTGTTGGAGACTTCAATACAACAAAATCAAGCTCGAAAAAAAGAGGAGGTTCGAATATCAGAGGCTCCTTTGGTGGGCGAAAATATTGAAGATTTGATGGTAGATCTTGATCTGTTGGATACCATGCCAAAAAATGGGAGATTCACCTAAAGCAACAAGCGAACCAGACCAGGGCACATTGCATCAAGACTAGACCATTTTCTGGTAAGTA
The DNA here is from genome assembly GCA_001517045.1 of Pseudotsuga menziesii. Classification (NCBI taxonomy): domain Eukaryota; kingdom Viridiplantae; phylum Streptophyta; class Pinopsida; order Pinales; family Pinaceae; genus Pseudotsuga; species Pseudotsuga menziesii. The sequence goes on from LPNX010695557.1 coordinate 802,648, forward strand.
CCACCTTCCTGCAAAAGTATTTTATTCCTATTTCTCGCATTATCTCTTCAGCCACCTCTGACCATAAACCCATCTCCCTCTCCTTAACCATTCCTACAAAACTGGGGCCTATTCCCTTTAGGTTCAACCCCCTATGGTTGAACAATGTCAGGAATTTAGATCTTATTCTCACGGCCTGGAACTACTCTTTTACCAGATCCCCCAGCTACATATGGGAGTCAAAGCTTAGGGTCGTCCGCTCTTCCTTGAAAAAATTGGTAGCCAACTCCTACTCAAAACCTGCCAAATTAAAAAAAAAATCCTACAATCAAATCTAATTACCCTTCATTCTAAAATGGACAAAGAGGAGATCACTCATGAAATCTTAGCTCATGAGAATACCCTAAATAGTGAAATCCTTAAAGTTTCCAGACACAAAGAAGATTCTCTAAGAATTAAATCTCGTCAACTTTGGATAAAGTGAGGAGATAAAAATACCACCTACTTTCATAAATAAACCAAGATCAGAATGAACTACAACTTCATCAACGAGCTAAAAAACAACAATAATAAAACCATCTCCAGGAAAGATAATATCAAGAATATGGCATTGCAACATTTCAAACAGCTATATTCTGACAGTGGTGAGATGGATCCTTTCTCCTAAGTGAACCTACTTTCAGGAATTCATTCCATTGTTTCTGAGAAGAGAACAAGGATTTGGGAAAGCCCATATCTGAAAATGAGATTATTGAAGCAATATGGAACCTACACCCCAATAAATCCCCAGGTCCTGATGGATTCACCATCAATTTTTATCAAGCTGCTTGGGACATCATCAAAGAAGATCTAAAGAAAATGCTAAACTGGACCAGAAAAAAAAAAGATAAAATTGGAGGAGCCACCAATTCCACCTTCCTGGATTTGATCCCAAAAGAAAAAAAATCCTCTCTCAATTGAAAGGTTCCGTCCAATATCTCTTTTTAACACCTCTTACAAAATGCTAGCCAAAATCCTTTCCACTAGAATGAAAAATATAATGACTAAGATTATTTCAGAAACACAGGGAGGCTTCATTGCTGGAAGGCAGATCATGGACAACATAATCATAGTCGAAGAGGCCATCCATTCAAGCATGGAGCGTAAGCAACAAGGAATGGCCATCAAGATGGACATGGAAAACGCTTTCGACAACGTCAATCACCTTTTATTGTTTCAGATCATGTCCAAAATGGGATTTTCAACAAAAAAAAATTGCAGATGGATCAAAGCCTACGTAGGCAGTCCATGGATTGCTCCTCTTGTCAATGGAAGACCAGGCAGGATTCTTTCAAGCCTCCCGAGGACTCCATCAAGGTTTCCCTTTATCCCCTTTCTTATACCTCATTGTAGCCGAGTCTATGAGTAAGAAGTTACAAACCCTGCAAAACAATGGTGAAATGAGAGGTCTAGAAATTGCCAAAGGGGTAAAAAATGCCAATCACTCTCAATTTGCAGATGACACTATTCTCCTAGGAGGAGCCTCTGCCATAATTGCTGAAAGATTTAAAGAGGTCATCTCCATCTTTCTCAAAGATTCAGATGGGAAAGTCAATGCTGGAAAAATTAAAATATATGGATGGAATTGCCCTACCAGAACTATGACCACGATAGCTAGAACTCTAGGTTATGAAGCCACCACAAAATGGAACTCTTTCAGATACCTTGGAAATACGATTCACAAAGGGATTAAAAAAACACAGATTGGAAAGATCTAGTTCAGAAAATAAAGAATAAAATTCATTCAATGGGATCCATGTGGCTCAATCCGGTAGGAAAACTGATATTAATCAATGTTGTTATGGATGCGTTCCTAGTATTCACATGTTCCATCTCTCTAGCCCCCAAATCTATTATCCAAGAGATTGAGAAAGAGTTCAGACATTTTTTATGGTAGGGACGAAAGCAAGACGGATCCAAGAAACTGCATCTCATTAACTAGGACACGATCTGTAAAAAAAATAAAGCGGAGGAGCAGGTGTTAAAGATCTGGAGGTCATGAACATAGCATTAGGTGCTAAAGTCATATGGAAAATGATTTCAGGGGATAGATATTGGTGGAAGGATGCTTTAAAAAAAATATCTCAACCAGAACAGAGTCAGATGCTTGGCACTCATACCAGATAATCCAAACGTGTCTCCCATCTGGAAACTGTGTCAAAAATCATCTTTCGTCAATAGGAGGAACTATGATGGGAAATAGGAAACAGAAGGAAAATCCAGATTTGGGAGGACATTAAGAGGATTGCTCAGCAGCGTGGCAGATTTGTGGAACGGTGATGGATTACCTAAAATATTTTTTTTTGTTGGCTATTAGTTCACCAGAAAATCCTAACAACAGAGAATTTAAAAAATAGGGGAATTGAAGGACCATCTCGCTGCATAATGTGCAAAAATGGAGAAGAAATGCAGAAGCATCTCTTTCTGGAATGATCCTTTTCTAACGAGGTCTGGTGCTTAGCTATGAAAGAGCTACAATTTAATATCATCCTCCCTACTAACTGGAAATATTTCTTCAATTGCTGGAAAGACTATTACCAACGCTCTTTGTTTAAAAAACCATATTTTACAAGAGCATGGCTTGCACTCCCAAAATATGTATGCTAGAAGATTTGGATAGCTAGAAATAGAGGCTTATTTGAAAATCCTAATCCTTCTCTGGATAAAGTCTCCTCCTATGCCAAATCACTATGGGTTGAAGCTCTTCTTTCCAATGGATTGAGGCACCTACATATTGAACCTTTGAACTCCAAGGAGAAAAGTTGGACTAGAGATCTTCTTTTCCATCTCAAGACTTCTTCGACTAATGTTAAAAACCCAACCCCTCAAGGTGGCAGATCCGAAATAACCTAGAATATTTCAACAAATGGTGGACAAAGTTGGACTGTCATACTCTATTTTTTGATGGGGAATCCAAAGGGAATCCGGGTTTGTCAGGTGCGGGTGGGGTAATTTTTGATCCAGGGGTAAACAACAGAAAGAATTTTCCTGGGGCATTGGAAGGAACTCCAAAAACTATGTGGAGTGGCTAGCCTTATTGAAAGGGATAGACATTGCTATTACCTTAGGAATCAAAGAACTACCAATGTTCGGGATTCACTACTAGTCATCAGAGAGGCAATGAAGCTGGTCAAAAATTATAAAATTCCTTCTAGTAAGATGCATCACATTTTCATCAGCCTTATTAATGAGTTTAATGCCGTCAACTTTCTTCATATTCTTAGAGAAAACAACCAATATGCATATCAAATGGAAAACTCATGAGTGCAACTTAATTACGGTTTCATGATTAACATTGGATACACTACAAAACGTTGTTGGGTCCCTTTACTATGAATCAGTTTTGTTCTTTGACCTTTGAAGAACCCTTTGGGTTGATCTTGTTGGGATTTTGGGTTGAACCTTTGTCTCTTCATTCTCGGGGATTTTGTAAAAATCTATAGCCATCTCAGATATGGAAAGTTTAGAAAAAAGACTCAATTGGAAAGAGAAGAGCAAGATTGTATGGTTTTTGAAGTCCAACGGACTCAATCCATAAGTCTACTATTGTAATTTTCTTCTACTTTTTAAATTCAATATACATCTACCCGTTATTGTTAAAAAAAAATTATTGATTCGGTTACTACCTAATTAGAGGAATCCATGCCTTATGAAGTAATGATTTACATTGCCTCTATCCTTAATTCTCTTTGTGGGCCCCTCCTATGTATAGAAGTGATTTCCCATTGATTACAACAGTAATATTAAGGTTTCCTAGGGTGGACTGTGGGGAAGTGTAGGCAGGTCAACCGAAATAAATTTTAGAGTATGCTAAATTGTCTCTCGATGATGTCCCGACAAAGGAGGGTTTGAATTTTCATTTTTAATCATCTTTTAGAAATAAATTTATAAGAGATCGAAAGAATGTCTAGTTTTCCAAGAGAGAATTCAACTGGGATTAATACCTAGCGGTAGGTAAACCAAATTCAATTAGTAGAAATATTCATTTACAATCAAATATTTCAGTCCAAATGCATGAGTATCGAATCCAAATTGGGCTAATCAATCGCAGAATCGAACCAAATTAATGTATTTTCAATTTTTATGGACTTTTCTACAAATGCTATTAAATATTAAGGACATTAATCCAAGCATTTTTCCATATTTGGCTTGGTTTGCAGAAGTAACCCACCTAAGGAGCGCAAGGGATATCCTCTCTACACTTGCACATTTTTTTCCAACGCACAACCATTCTTTAAGACCTCCACATTATGGCCCCCAATACCAAGAAGCAGATCAATCCATTCATTAGAGAAGAGGCCATCGAGATAGATCTTATTTTTGCATTGTTTACAGGTACTTGTTGTCCCCAGTGTGCAATACATAACTTGTACTTATATATGCACAATTGTTAAAAAAAAGTACATTTTCATCAATGAGCATGCACATATTGACATTAAGTAAAAATACTAATTTATTTGTAATTATATATTAACAAAGTAATAATACCATTACCTTTTTTTGTATTTTTTATATCTGACACCGGTTGGGTCGTAATGTCAAGATGAACAATATAATGGACAAATTTCCTGGAGAGGTTTCAATAAATAATGGACAACATGCCTGGAAAGGTTTCAATAAATAATGGACATCATGCCTGGAAAGGTTTGAAATTGGGTGAGGAAGGCCTCCTTCTATGTAACTCACTGTTGATAACCATAATGTTGACAGAGGGAATGTGAGTGCATTGCCTCACCCCATCATGACGTTTTGCAAATAAAATCAAACATCAAAATTACGTGTTGTAAATTAAGTTGACCATCATTGGTGGTGGGAATTAAAAAATTGGGATAGTATTTGACGCCCAAATGATCTAAGACGAACATTTTAAATGTCAAATTTATACCCTCTTTTTAAAATTTTTGATGGATCCAAATACTAGGTACTGCGATATCAAATCTATATCACAGTAATGTAAATCATATATATATCACAGAAGAGCACACATGTAATGTATTAAGTGTAAAAATTGCAAATTTTACACTAAGGGATTAGGTTTGCAAATGGAATTTTTTTCCCAAAGGGATTAGGTAACAATGTAAGTAGAAATGACAAATTTTAGTTGATAGAGTGCATGATCAACTTACCAAAATCATTTTTAAGAGGAACTTTTAGGAGAAGAAATACCTAAAAGATAGAAGCTTATTGATAACCTCTCCCTAGGAACCCAATACCACTTATTCTCTACAACTTCCGACATCCGAATGTGCACAACACCTCCAAGGATACCATTGTTTCCATACTTGAAACAACAAGTATGTATGCAATTAATATCTCCATATACCTACTTGGAGACGCATAGGGCACCACAGTCCTCTACCTTCTTGGGATTTTCAATTCTTTGATAATCACCTTACAAGCAATAGAGTTAGTGGTTAGTGATAACATTTTGGAAATTGAGCATGAACTATGCAACAATTCGATGTTAAAAAGAGTGTTACTGAAACCAAGGAAACAAATTGTGAAAGAAAATGAGTCAAAACAAAAGAATACTATCCATTAGGCTCTTCTAACTTGGTTCAGGGCCAATAATTTTGTAACATGTATCATGATACTCTACCATACGTATAGGACTGGTCTTAGTCTAAATCTTGGCTCCATGGGAATTTACACAATCTTAGTGTAAATATGATCCTCTAATCCTCAGATTGGGTTATATTAAATATGGTTTTATGTAACCCTTAGAGGGTTATATAAGCAATCATGGAGCTAACACAATTTTGGGAACTTTGTGAAAAGATAATTGCTCCCAAAGATAATACGCCCCTCGAAAAGGATAAAGATGATGTCCACATGCCAACAATAGTTTTAGGATAGGGAATCATCTTTGAAAGGTTTAATATCCAATGTACCACCTCATCAAAGCATTAGTAAAGGATAGATCCATGGAATAAGGATCCCACCAATCAAGATAGAAGAATAAATCCAAGAACAAAGTCCCCACAATACTCAACCAGCCTCATGAAAGAAGGGTGCGACCTATTCTTCAAGGAATGAAGTCTAAGCATGCATCAAAATGTGTTCCAAGGGACAGATGAAGTGGAGCATTCCACTAACAATGGTAACCAACCGTGTCAAGATTCCATCCAAGTGCCAAGAAGCAAGGGAACCTTATCAAAAGGTTTTTGTATGCCTTAAAGGATGTGCTAGAAGGGAGGGTGCTCCAAGGAAAACCATCAACAATTTGTTGCCAAGTGTGAATCACATCAAATGAGCTAGAGTGCTCCAATAGAAATCCCCCACATATCATCAAGTCATGAATATAAGACAAGTGCTTCGTGGAAAGGGATAGTTCATGTCATCAAGATTCCATATTAAACCAACAATGCTAGGGTGATCCATGAAAGGATGCTCATGTGTCATGAGAAAGTGGGATGAGTGAAAGGAACCATTATAACCTAGAGTGTTTCATCTAGTAGATATTAAACCCATTTAATTACATCAACAAACTTGGTGTCCAACATCCCATAGGAAATACTTCATCAGGATCAATTATTAACACTTTAAAACTGAGAGGCCCTAAGTTGATGGGTTCCCATTCTATGAATGCAAAAACTATTAGATAATTTTATAAATACTAAGTAAAAAGTGAAGGAGTGAAGCTAGAGGGCCTCTTGCAAATATAATGCTAGACATCTTTGATCGCTGTATCTGAAATATATTAGTCCATTTGAAATATACTATGGATTTGAACATAAAACCTATCAACATTGTGTTTATTCCACTCATTATTGTATACACTTTTATATCAACAAAAATAATTTAACAAAGTATTTTGTTGCATTAAACAAATCAAGAATGTTCAATGCCAATTAAGAGGTTGTAATGTAGAAGTTTCATTAAATAAAAACATTGTGGGTCACGCAACTTCTCAATCAAGAATAGGGTTTGGTTTCACATTCAAAAAATGTACATTTAAATTCCAACATCGCAAACTATATACAATAATTATGAGACAATCCATATACCATCATTAAAAAATGTAGTGAAAATGCTTTTAATATTAACTTTACTATGATATTGTCACATACCCCAATTTTGTAAAATTATGTAAATTGTTTTATTATATTTCTGAGACATTATGTTAAACTTAATCCTAAGTAGGAATTGATGTTGATGACTCAGCAGAGTCAACAGTAATGGAGTGTAATTTAGAATATTTTATTATTAATAAATAAATTATGGAGACAACAGCATGGGAGAGCTGTTAAAATAGGTTACTGGTCAAACTAGTGGATGGAACTAGGTGGAAAGGCAAAAGGACAAGTGGCAGCATCCTCAAACACTTCCTAAGTTGCAGGTGGCAACTTCCCTATATTTGGGGTCATGATTCCCCAAGAAAGTGGAATCAGAGCAGGTGGCTCATTAAATGACAGTTAACCCAACAAAGACCTAGGCAATCTTTTAAAAGTACTCAATGAGGAGAGCTGGGGCTGCTCAGATTTTATTCCAGAAAGAATTCATTCGGGTGAATGTTATTCAGGAATTTCATTGAGGAAAGAGGGAAAAATAGTAAGGAAGTGTTCTGAGTGGATTGCTGCAGTAACTTGATTTTATTTTAGCTATTTGGGCTGAGAGAACTGACTGATAGTTCTGAGTTAATACTAAGTTGAAGACTGGTATCGGACTTTGCTGCACCTAGTTCCAGCCATGGAGACCAGAGCAAGCTTGGGGGTCCTGAGAAGTTGCTGTCTGAGCGATCTCCAGGAGTTGGTAGGGAGGAACGGCCTCCCATTGCTGTTGTTGTCCACAGCTTAAACAGGTTCTGTTAATTATTTCTTTATGTTTACTGAGTATGAATGGATGCATGTTGTGGTTATTTTATATGTCTGAAGAGCCAGTTAGTAACAGTAAAGTTAGTATCTTAGAATATTAGTAGTTAAGTCTGTTAATAGTTACTATGTTTTTCCACATCTGGAATCAGCACAGTAGCTCGGCATTATGAAGTAATATTCTTTTGAACCGAGTTTCCTATTTAGTTACTTTCAGTAACCACTAGTGTTTCACTAATTTATAAAGTTACTGTATCTTGTTTTTCAAATAAAAGCTACTGTACATTATAGAAAGCAAACGTTCGATTGAATCCATATTATTTTACTGTATAATTTCTTTTCTTGTATTTGAATGATTTTACTTTAGAATTAACCCAAAGCAAGAACAAGATACAGGACTGTTATTTTCCCTTTATTTCAGATTATAAACAGGTTAATACTTGTACTCACAGAATTTGTTTTGGTAGGAATATACAAATGTGAATTTATTCAAAAAAATCAAGCAAACTATCTAGAACTGTGGTATAGTATTAATAATATAGTTACTTTATTTTTTTCTTATTTCAATTTCTATCATCTCTTATAATGATAATTCTATCTTTTATGAATTTAAAATGCATACTATTATATATATATAGCTATATAAAATAGGTCTTAAGAAGTGTTAAATAATTCAGTTCTTTTATTATCATAAGTAGATAGTAATTTAACTAATAGAATAAATTTTATCAGAATCTTTTTATTTGCATTTCAGTACAGGAAGTTAAACAGCAAAATGCTATTTTTGTACGCTTAAAAAAATAAACCAAAGGTCACACTTATGGAGAACTTAATACTCCAAGTAAAGACAGGATTTTTACTTAGTAAATATTATTGTTATAGTAATAATAT